>SPJY01034035.1:326850-342404 GCA_005191435.1 Raddia distichophylla | reverse complement strand
AGAAACTTGAGAGAGCCATCATTAGCAGCCACCCCTTGCCTTAGCCACCCATGAGAGCTCCTCCCACTCAAACAGGAATCCTAGGCCGTTACGCACCGTGCCAGCCAGGAAGCTGTTCGGCAGGATGCATATGGGCCAGATAGAACCTTCCAGGGAGCTGGGCCCTAGTAGGCTGTTCGATTGGGCCGTCAGGGAGTGGGCCATGGCAATGGGCCGTAATTTTATCCCCGACAGCTAGCCCCCGAGACTCAAGTGGAAGGACTCACTAGAGTGGGGTCTTCCTATTGAGACTCCGATTTCATACTTCAAAATTCATTCAGAAGAGTACCATGTGTAATCTATTGGAGAGAGTGGTGCTAGGTAGACTTCAATTTATAAATTCTCATGTATATCCCATATTCCTACTTATATGACATTACCAATTCATATAATAAACAGGCAAAAACTGATAATTACAAAAGCAAATTCATGAAATAATTGCACAAAAGTAATTAACAGTAGCTAAATAAGCTTTCAAATTCAAAACCGTGGTCAAAATTTGAACTCCCGAGGTGCTTCCATGCCTGAATATATGCTTTCTTTAATTTCTGCTAATGCCAAGGTGCTTTATGGAATTTTCAATGCTAAGAAAGAGCTATGCGCAATTTCCATAATTCTTAGGGGCTTTCTACAATATTCTTAAATTTAGAAAATACTTCATGTAATTTTCAGATGCCAAGAGTATTTCTGTAAAACAATAGCCTAGAAAATTTCTCATAATTTTCAGGAAATCCAAGGACTTATTCACAAAAGTTACAGGGCAAACAGGTTTTCTTCCCCATTTTTTCGGTCTGCCCTGGCCCATTCTTTTCTTTTCTTTTTCGCTCTGGTCCGTTCAAAACCGATCCAGTAGTCCCTATTTTATCATTTATTTCATGGCCCGACCCACGCCTTTCTTTTCATAAATTTCGAGGATCGAAGTGTAATTTCGCAATGCAAAATACACATGCAATCAAGCCCCATTCATTCAATTCATTGTTCTTTTCTACAATTCCTTAATTCTATTCTGGCCTACTGCCTTCTTTTCTTTTTCTTGGCCAAAACAGCGTTCTGTTTTCTTTTTTCTTTTTCCTATGGCCGCAACCCACATTTTTTTTTCTTTACTTCGGCATGCAGTTGCTTGATTAGGTGGGTCAGCCCATAAGGGCACGTGCCCTGCTAGGTGTGCATGGCATGGCGGCCCGCTTGGAGACACGCGGCCTACTTTGCACTTTAGCTCTGCGGCCGGAAAAAAAAAGCGCACTGATGACCTGCTTCAAAGGGTCGTTGCGGCGCGGCCCGAGGCCAGCTTGTGGCCAGCGGCGATCTGCTACGAGGCGACGGTTAGGGATTCCCTACCGCCGCCGCCAGTGGCACGGGCGGTTTCACGGTGCGGGGCGGTCGACGGCGCAGTTGGCACAGCGCCGGGGCAGCGCGGGCACAGCCGGCGCGGCGTGGGTGGCACGGTGCCGCCGGCAGCGCAGCTCGCTTCGGCGGTGCGGGCGGCGCGCGTATGGCGGCGCACGACACGGGCAAGGCGCACGGCGGCGCGATGTCCTTCTGGCAGGGACACGGCGCGGGCCGCTTCCTGTGCGGGGCGCGGCACAGTCAGTGACGACGCGACGCATGCATACAGTGCCGTACAACGTAGCCGACGGCTTCGTGGATTTCATGCACAAATTCATTGCGATTCTCGTTTATTCGTCGCCGATTCAAAGGACTGGCGGTTAGATTCAACAGGATCTACGAGATCCGAGCCAATTCTTCAACAGATTCAAGCGAGATCTCACGGAAAAAACCGATCTATACCTTCGATGCTTGCGGCAAAGATGGGATGCGTGAACTGTCGCGTAGGACAGATCGACGGGTCCCAACTAGGCCGACGGAGGGGACGAAGATGTGTTCTTGTTCGTCGGTGACCGATCTTCGGCGTCGTTCGTCAGAGCTTCGTGCTGATAACGTGTTAGACAATCACGCTACCGGGTGTAGTCCGAGGTTGCCTAGCAGTGCGTAGATCGTAGACGGCGAAGAACAATCACAGATGAACACGAGGATGTAGGAGAGAAAGTATTCTTTATCGCTTTTCTCTTGTGTACATAATAGATGGGAACCTCTTCTATTTATGCTTGGGTGCTAGGGTTTTGGCTAGTCCATCCAAGTGGGCCCCACCCCTTAGCCGAGCCAGGCCCAAAGCCAGTTGGCTTGATGTGGTTCCTTAACAAGAGCAACGCACGTGCACCTTGTTGAACCTGCTGCACGAGGCATGTGTAACATGTGCGCGTGCCCAAGAAAAAAAAAAGCTAAATTAGCTGCTCGTAATTGCTGGAACGTACTGCACGAGACACGCACAGCACGCACATGTGGAATATAAGGAAAGAGCAAGAAATTAACACTAAATCGATACTTGATATTTTCTATCTATTTTTAGGTGGCAAACATAAAAGGAAACTCATGCACCCATGAGCATTCTCGCATTGTGTTGAAGTTTTGCATTTGCAATACATATAAGAGTTTTTTTAGGACGCATTGATCCCAACTATTTTTGATAGTTGATCAACTTTAATTCAACGATGTCTATGAGAACTCAAGCTCTGGGGGTTGAGACTCCACTTCCTTTAACTTTCCTATGACTTATACCGATTCTTGTGGCCAATTCCCAATCGTACGATGTTGTGATCATAAAAATCGGCGTTGTATTAGCCCGCGCCTAGCGCCGCCACAAGCGTCACCGCAAGACGCAAGCGCCACAATCATACGAGGGCGTCTCGATGACCTTGTAGACCAATTGTTGCGGCAATGAGCAACAATTGTAACTGTAGCAACCTCCTGCAGGGCCACCTCGCAAAGCAGAGGAGGTGGGCAGCCAAAAAGCGCAACACGGCGGTGCTCGATGCGTCAAGCAGCGTGAGGTAGCAACCGCCAGGAAGCACAAGGCGGCGGGCTCCCTGTGCGTGCTAGACCACCTTGCATAGCAAAGGAGGTCGCCGAGGGGCCGCGCGGCGTGACGGCGTGCACCGAAGAGCGGGTGGCCACGCAGCGTGCCAGCGTGCGTCGTTGGGCCGTGCATTAGTGGCGGCGGTCACTGGGAAAGCGCAGGAACAGCGGTGGTCATTAGGGAGCACGCGACAATGGCTACCTGGGGGGCGCAGCGCGTCCATGTGCGCCGAGGGGCGGGTGGCCGTGCACCGCACCAGCGCACGCCGTGGGGCCGCGCAGTAGTGACGGCGGTTGCCGGGAACGTGCGGCAGCAGCAGCGGTCATTGGAGAGCATGCGGCCATGGTTGCCGGGGGGCCACGCAGCGCGCCGATGTGCGCCGTCAGGCTGCACAGTAGCAGTGGCAGTCGCAGGGTACACGCGACAGCAGTGGCGGTAATTGGAGAGCGTGCGGCCATGGCTGCCGAGGGCCGCGCAACACATCGGCATGTGCCGTGACGGCAGCGACAACGATCGCCTAGGAGCGTGCAGCGACGATAGTGGAGTTCTATTCCCAAACATAGCATGTAATTCTATTCCCAATGTATCATCCCATGGAAACACACAACAGCCATACGATGGATGATGAATGATCAGTAACGCTCTCTCCCTGATGAGGGTTCAGAGGGAATACACTAGAACTCCCCGTACATATAAAGGTGTCTTCTCATTTGATTTATGTCTTACCCGCATGTGTGCTAACAATTAGGGATTGACGCTACAAAGAGACTGCCTTAGGTGATGGATGAAATTGATGGAGTGTTGACAAAATGGACATGCTAAGCTATATGGTCCAATACAAAAGACCAATGTTATTTGCTTCAACAAGATGCCAGAAGGATAGCAAAGCATGGGGTTGCTCCAAAGATGTTTATCCTACCTGTGCTTCTATTTCCATTGCTACAATTAAAAGCGTTGTGAACTATTTTTTTGGTAGAAATAGTCCTTACAGATTTAGGGGAATTGGGTGTTTTTGTTATGTCCCAAGTACCACTATCGATTGATTTGTATGAGACATAATTTTTTTGGTATGCAAAATCTATTGTCCATGTCATGTATAACAGTAGGTTCACTTTCAATTGTTCGATACCATGGTGCATAGACCCTATAGAAACCCCTACAGAAACCCGTTTGCATTATTTTGTATGATGTGTTTGCACGCGGTCGAGCTAACCAACTATAGCAGCAAGTAGTCCACCACAAACTATGAACACCACCTAATCTGTTAAACATATCATAGCATATATTCCACATTTCCTCTGCATCTTTTGCATATGAACAACAACATAGCACAAAAACGGCATGCCATACGGTGCCCTCGATCTTTTCTAAGCATTGTGCATGTCCTAAGAGTTAAGTAGATTTATTATTATCGAATAATGATGAGTCTCCCATTATACTCATATTTATTATCTTTAAAATATTTGCATTTATTAATGACCACTCACAATGTATTCTCTATATCTCATCTATTCAAGATCATAGTAAGATGTTTACATCTAAGTGGGATTTTTATCCTCCGATATTACAAAGCTACTATGACATCACTTTCTGGTCATCGGATTAATA
Organism: Raddia distichophylla; assembly: GCA_005191435.1. Classification (NCBI taxonomy): domain Eukaryota; kingdom Viridiplantae; phylum Streptophyta; class Magnoliopsida; order Poales; family Poaceae; genus Raddia; species Raddia distichophylla. The sequence goes on along the minus strand of SPJY01034035.1, from coordinate 337,843 downwards.
ACTAAAATTCATATCATCAGGTGCTATGAAAAGATATTGGAAATATATTGTAGAAAAATGTAGGGAGTAGTTTTTTTGTTAGCTGAGTTGAACCACTCATTTTTAATCTAATTGTTGAGATTCGAGGAATGTCATGCTAGGTGTGTTTGGTTTGTAGTCTTAGGCTAACTTACCATTGAATTGGTCCTAACCAATTAAGGGCACGACCAATTCATTGACAACATTTTGTTGTTTGGATCAAAACCAACTGGGAGTGCCAAATTTTGGTAAGGTGGATGGTATGTTTGGTTTGTTTGTTGCAATAAGTTATAGCAACGATTTCACAAACGTGGCGATATGCTATTGCAACAACCATATTGTTGTAATAAAGAAACTTATTGCCATGATTTTGATATCGTTGCAACTTCTTATTACCACGGAGATTATTGCAACGATTTTAGTTTTGTTGCAATATGCACATATTGCCACAATTTTAGGCTTAATGCAACAAAAATTATCGTTGCAATAGGTTGAATTCCTTGTAGTGTTTGGACCGCCGTCAGGGTGTTGTCTGGCAATCAGGTGTTAGTTCCGTCGGCGTGGGCGCAGACGACCTCAATCCAACAATGGTGGGGGTGATCGTCTTGCCCACATTCCCAAAGACATGGTGAAAGGAGTGGGATCCATCATCATCTTGATGCTTTGGATAATTTGGTGCGAACGTAACAGGCGCCTTTTCGAAGGACGTGTACGGCAACATCAGCAGCTACATGCGGACTGGACTGCGGAGAGCCAGTTGTGGTCGGCGGCTAGGATGGCTGCCCTTCTTAGCGAGTAATCAACATGAAGAAAACCCTAGCCCTGCAGGGTGTGAGTGCGTTGTTTTCTCTCTTCCTGCTTCTTGCCTGGTCTGCCTCCAGGCTCTCAGTAAGTTTCTGTAAGCTTCCACTCTCCTTTTAGTGAAACCGTCAGCGTAAGCTGACCTTCAAGAAAAACAATGTATTCTCTGTATCTCATCTATTCAAGATCATAGTAAGACGTTTACATCTAAGTGGGATTTTTATCCTCCGATATTACATAGCTACTATGACATCACTTTCTAGTCATCGGATTAATAACTAAAATTCAGATCATCAGGTGCTGTGAAAAGATATTGGAAATATATTGTAGGAAAACATAGGGAGTAGTTTTTTTGTTAGCTGAGTTGAACCACTCGTTTTTAATCTAATTGTTGAGATTCATGGAATGTCGTGCTAGGTGTGTTTGGTTTGTAGTCTTGGGCTAACTTATCATTGAATTGGTCCTAACCAATTAAGGGCATGACCAATTCATTGACAACATTTCGTTGTTTGGATCAAAACCAATTGGGAGTGCCAAATTTTGGTAAGGTGGATGGTATGCTTGGTTTCTTGCTAATCGAATGTGCCAATTGTTCCCATATTTAAATTAAAAAACACAAGAACTCAAATTAGAATATATAAATTCAAATAAAATACCAACAAATTTTGGATTAAAAATTTTAAATCTTACTATAACATTTAAAAATTACGATATCAATAAATAGTACAAGTCCGAGTAGGGTTCGGTGGCTCGCCATGTGGCTCGCTCCTCGCGTCGCTAGGCTCGCCACATGGCTCGCTGCTCGCCCCGCTCGCGTCGCCTGCGCGCTCGCCGCGTGGCTCGCTCTCACGCAGCGCTCGCTCGGCAGCGCGCTTTGCGTCGGCTGTACGCGACGCGCACGGCCGGCTCGCTTGCCACGTGGTTTGCTCCCCGCCCAGCGCTTGCTCGGCAGGGTTTTTTTGCCGCGCGCGCGTAGCGAAGCTCGCCGCGCCAGGCGCGCGTCGCGGCTCCCAGGCGCGCGTGTCGTGGCTAGTAAATTATAAATCCAAATGTCTCCTTTTGAAGCTCTCTATGGAAGAAAACATAGAGCTCCCATTAGTTGGTCTGAATCCGGAGAGAGACCATTCTTTGGCCCTGACTTGGTCACTAAAGTGGAAGAGCAGGTTCACATAATCCAATAACAATTGTAGACAACACATTCTCGTCAGAAAAGCTATGATGATCATCGTCGTCACGAGCTTAGCTTTGAGGTAATGATTTTGTTTGTTACCACGTTGAAGGGCACTCATCATTTCCATGTGAAAGGAAAGCTTGAACCTTGCTACATTGGACCATTTCAAGTGATTTCTAAGCAAGGGGAAGTAGATTATGAGCTTGATATTCCATCCTCTGTTTACGACGATCATAACATCTTTCATGTATCTCAACTAAAGAAATATCTTCGTGTTCCAATTGAAATTGCTAACTTGGAGCATCTTGATCTCCAATCTAATCTATCCTATTGCGAGCATCCCATTCACATTCTTGATAAGATGGAGCAGACAACAAGGAACCGATCAGTGAAGTTTTCAATGTGCAATGGAGAAACCATATTGAAGTCGAAGCAAAATGGGAGCGTGAAGATCATCTTCGAGCTATCTATCATTTCTCTTCACCGAGCGAGTGGAATCTCAAGAACGAGATTATTTTATGGAGGAGGTCTGTAACAATCCAATTCCCCTGGTATAGTCTAAGCATGCATACCATCATATGTTCCCATGGCCATATTTTAAAATGCATATCTTTGGCATAAGGAGGAGTCCTACTAAGAACAATATGCCCATTGTAAGCCTCACCGTGCAAGATGGTGCTCGACGTAGACCTAGGCGAGCAAGGCAAAGAACAGACAAACCCGAAGCCGCTCAAACAAGTGGTGTCACCAAGATATATCTTTATCATTTTTGTCCCCAAGCAACAATGGGTCGAAATTTGCCTATTGGTTAAAATGGGTGGTGCGTCAGGGGTTAGCACACATGTCTAGGGAGAATTGTAGCACGTAGACAAGTGGCAAAGTGATTCCTGTAGCTGCGGCCTCTCTTCTTTCCACACCTGTTTCTCTATCCAAAAAATCTCGCTTACATGTGGGACCTGGCCTCACTTGTTAATCGAGGAGTTCACCATTTTAAAACCACCTCTCCACCCTCTCCAACTAGCCATTTGCCTCGCTTCTCTGAGTCTTCCACGAGTTGGACAGCAGCAGCAACAAGAACAGCTTAGGTTGTTCATCTTCCTGCTCCCTCTCTAAATCAAATTTGGCCCCCAAGATACCAATATGCACACATACCGCTATATATAGTTGAAAATCATAGGAAATTAGCTATCCACTCCTCCCCATGGTTGTTAAAATAGATAAGGGCTGCAGGTTGTTGGCTGATAGCTATCTTGTGCCGTTACTGTAGATCGTCATCTGTTGCCGTGTGTTGAGGTGTTTGTTGTAACAAATTGTAATCTGATCTATATATATATATGAACAAGAGTCTAGCCGGCTGTTTTGAGCCGCATCATTCTTTTTCACAATGGTAAGCACATGCAACAAGGTTTCGTATGATTCTTGACCCCTTTTCTATCTAATGTTCTGTTTTGGACAGCAAGGAGGCTCAATTTGTTTTTGCTCATCTATATTATTTGTCTCCATATCTAGGCCTTCGGATAAGCAGCAAAGGATTCCCCACTTCCTAAGCTTCAAGGAGATCTAAGCCATTTGTGCATGCACAAGGTTTAAGGTGAGTTTTTGATGCTATTCTTCCATTACTTCGTTGTTCTTGGCTGCAGCAAGGAACTCTGTTCCTTTTCTTACTTTGCATGCCATTTTGCTCACACACAAGATTACAGATGGCCAAGAGTTCATACACAAGCTGAAGAAGGTCCAGCAGCAGATCCATGGCTTTGGAGGTGAAGGGATAGCGAGGAACGGCAAGGAACAAGCTCAGTACTAACAGTAACCGTTTTCGGTATAGATCGCCTTCCACCTCATATCCTCATTGATCTATTTATCCTTGGGCTTTACACGTCTAAGCAACACTTCCTTGCTTGGTAAGAACCTTGCTTGGTAAGAATGGCTAGGTCACTCCTATTTTTTTCAGGCCTTGCATCATCTACAAGGATGGCTAGGTCATTCCTTGGATAAATTGAAGTACTAAAGCAACAGTCTAAACATTCCGTTTTAGAATAGCAGTGCACGAACTGTTGCTCGAAGGAAAAAGTTGTCTACATGAAACGGATGCGCCACAAAATTCTATCCAAATCAATATGTAGCCCTTTACATATTTGTAGAATCTTATAGAATAGTTTTATTTTCTGCTATTATTTAGTTTTAGGGAAATGCCGCTATATTACTCTTCAACTATTGCCAACCTAATTGTTATGAAAATAAATTTATAAAAGTACTAGAAATTACATTCTTTAACTATGTATATTTAATTCAACATATGCATTCATATTCATGTATTTTATTCTTTCGCATTATAATCATTCGTATTTTCTATGTTACATTCGCTTGATGTCAACCCCTTGGCGAACATTGTCATCGATCATGCCGAGCACGCTTTTCAAGGCCAGTTCATGTCGACTCGTGTTGCAAATTGCATGATTGCTAATGTTTTGTTAGATTTATAAATTGCATTGATAACCTAATAAATATTACTCTTGCTATAACCATGCCTTTGCCACCTTAGTATTACTATTCAATTATTCTTTATGTTATCCTTTTATAGTTTATTTAAAACTTGCTTAGCATTGACAGTATTCAAAAATTCTTTTGATTTGATGACATTACGTCGATAAATGATTTTTTTGGTGCAAATACTCTTTTCATGATAGTTGAGGCTATCATTTTGGGCAAAATGTTAGAGCAAGGTAGTAGGTACTACCTGGGTTTTCCAAATTGTTTTAAACCCTAAATTAGGTGAATGGTTGGAAGGAGGGTTCAACATCGCATGAGATTCGGTCCCAATGTCTAAACCGCCCAAGTTCATGAAGATCGACACGTGCTTCTCAAGACTAAGTAGAATAGTACAACCATTGAGTGTTTGTATGGGCAAGCCCTGGTTGTGTATCATTCAAATTCTTAGTTCGGGCATATCAAAAGGCGACGTAAGAAATGGAGATCGATCATGTAGAACATGGCACAAAAGGGAGCTTCAGTCAACTGAATGCGTTGGCACAACAGTGAAATGCTTAGTGGGAATGACTGAGCTAGGGCTGCATGCCTAACTAGATGGAGTTGAACATACATTTAATGTAGCCGTTGCTGTAGACCTGTGTGCCTAACTACTTGTAATAATTAGCACGTTGGCATGAGCACTTTAATGTAATAAACTACTTTGATGATGGTATTTAATTCAATGTTTGGAATCTGTGTGTGCTAGCTTACTTAATTTAGGGACTATTATAAGTAAGACACATAAGAAAATCGACTATTTTTAGGTTTCAACACAACCTGGAGGTTTACGTAGATGCCATGTTATCAAAAGTAAACAAGATTCTGACCATGTACACGATCTTGAAGAAACTTTTTGCAATATTAGTAAACATCAAATAAAATTAAACCCGGAGAAGTGCACCTTTGATATACATCCTGGAATGTTGCTTCGATACATGATTGGGTCTCTAGGCATCAACACCAATCCAGAAAATAGCTACAACCTCCACCTAATGTTAAACAGTTGCACGGCTTGATTGGACGTCGTTTTATTTTTTTGGTTAGGTGAACATGGGCTGCCTTTCCTCAAGGCATTGCACAAACACGATGGTTTTGACTAGACAGAAGAGGTCGACAAGTCCCTTCGTGACTTTGAGCAATACCTGTCTAGCCCACCCAATCTTAATGACACCCAATCTAGGGAGACTTGTTGCTTTACCTACCAGCTACCCTCAAGTGGTTTGTGTCGTTTTGACTATGGAGGGTCATGGCGTCCAGTGACCTATTTACGATCTGAGTGAAGCGATGCACGTGCCAAAGGAGCATTACCCGATGGCCCAAAAAACTTCTTTATGCTTTGCTCATGTCCTCCAGAAAGTTAAAACATTATTTCTAGGTGCACAAAATCATAGTTCCCACCACCTTCCTATTAGTTGATATCATGAGAAATCAAGAAGCTACTAGTTAGGTAGATAAGTGGGCAATTGTGCTGATGGAGTTCGAGATCCAGTTTGTTGCCCGAATAGCTATCAAGTCATAAATTTCGGCTGATTTCCAAGTAGAGTTGACTAACCCGGTCAACTCTTGCCTGGAGAAGAAGCCTATTCCGGATAACAATGGACTATCAATTTTGATGGTTCTGATGCCTATGAACGCTCGGGGCTTGGAGTTGTTCTTGTCTCCCTAGGTGGGTAGCTTCACTGCGCAATTTCTTTATCCCGGGAATTAACAATGACGTGAACGCTCGGAGCTTGGAGTTGTGTAACAGCCCAATTTTGGGGCAATTTCAAATTTTGTTTGAATTCAAATATTTGGCTCAAATTCACGCTGACACGTGGGCCCCACTCCCTCTCTTCTCCCTTTCTCTCTCTTCCTCTCTCTATGCCCGGTGGCCCTACCGCTACTCTGCCGCCGCTCTGCTCTGTCCCCTGCTCTGCCCTGAGCTGCGCCGCGCTGTCATTATCGCCGCGCAGCTGCCGCCACGTCGCCGCACCGCGCCGCCTCGCCCTCTTCCGCGCCGCGCCGTGTCCCGTCACCGCGCCGCTCGTTCCCTGTCCTCGCCGAGCGCGCCTTCAGGCCAGAAATCTCCTCGCGCCTATAAAACCAAGGACCACCCACCAGCGTTGTTTTCCCCGCTTTGCCCCAAAATCTTCCTGAGCCGGTGCCGAAGAAATTTCGTTGATCCCGTAAGACCCCGAGCGATTCCTCGCGCCCGTAGCACCCTTTGATCATGCCTAAGATTTCCCCTCGGTCAATTTCAGGGGATCGGGCCGGTGGTGATGTGTCCACGGTGCCCCTGTTCCTGCCGCCGTCGGGTGCCTCATCGCCAGTCGCCTCGAAGCCCGATCTTCCTCGGCGCAACCCGTGGTGAGCACCCCCGTGACCTCCTCTCTCTCGTCGTCCACGCTCGTAGCCTGTAGATCTGTAGTACGGTGCGGCCTCTTCGGTGAGCTCACGGTATCGCCGCCGCCGTCGCCCGCTGCGTCTGGCCGTCCCCGGCCTCGGCGCGTGACCCCTAGGGTCACCATGTGTCGTAGGTGCCACAGCTAGAACGCTCTTGGCCACGTCGACGACCGGAGGTAGACGACGACGGGCAGCGGTCAGTGGCACGCTAAGATTCGTGCAGGCAGTGTAGCGATGAGTTAATGACGTGCAGGTCCCACCGGCCAGAAAACCCCAATCGCGCGCTGGCTTAAACCGCGGCGCTGCATCACTGCCAGTTTAAGTGTAGATGTCCTGAGGTGTGGGCGCCTTCTCCTCGCCTTGGCGCCTTTCAAAAACCCGCTTCGCGTTGCCGCCCCAGCAGGCGCGGGCACGTGCGCGCACATGGGCAGGGGCCGAAACCGTCGTTAGGCCAATTCGCTGGTTGGCTCAGCCCGAGGAGTTTATTCGAATTACTGCCCATTAAATCATTTAGTTAGATGCAGATATGGTTAAGTATTTATTTAAAATAGCTAAATGCCCTAAAAATTCTAGAAAAATTTAGATAAATAGTAGAGACCATTTCTGATTTTATAAAAACATGAAAACGACCACTGTAATTGGAAGTCGGGCGTGTTCTACAAAATCTATGATGAAATTCTTTGATCCGGACCGTACATTTTGTTCATCTCCATAAACTCTCCTAGAGTACCAAATTTTACAATTTTTTTTGATTTTTTTGCTATTTGTTTTGTATTTTCCAAATCAGCCTATTCTGAAGCGTCCATTTAGGCTGATTTGGAAAATACAAAACAAATAGCAAAAAAAATCAAAAAAATTGTAAAATTTGGTACTCTAGGAGAGTTTATGGAGATGAACAAAATGTACGGTCCGGATCAAAGAATTTCATCATAGATTTTGTAGAACACGCCCGACTGACGGCGCAACTGACGGATCGCCGACTGACCCCAGCCCAACTCTATATATATATAATGGATTTGGTTAGGTTAAGTAATGAAACTGACCCAAATATTAATTAGAAAATAAAGTGGGTAAATAAATGCACTAATAGGTGTAGAACATAAAAAATGTCGTGCTTGTCCAAGGTAATTTTATAGGAAATTAATTATTAAACACCGACCGATATTTAGTAAACCACTTAATTACTGGAATAAAGAGATAATTTTAGAAAATGCATTAATAAAACCTATAATCTAGGGTTACACCCAAACTATAGGAAAAGCCTGGAAAATACTAACACCGATAAACTTTACCTGTACGTATGCCGTATTTTGACGAGCTGTCATCGTATGTCATTTACAAAAACCCCTAATCGGTCATCGTACGATATCATATTTTGGGATATAGCTAGACTATTATAATAATATTGTTACTTAATAGGATATTAGAGCATGCATGACACATCATACGAAAATTAGAATCGTAAATCGATCTTGGATAATAGTGTCGAAGGAAAAACCTAGGGCATGTGCATGCATCATGATTTCAGCTTGCATTAGTTAGTAATTATTGATTTGATTGTGTGATTAGACATAGGCGATCGCGAAGGGCGGTTTGGTGACGCCGAGGAGGACCTTCCACCTGAGCAAGGCGAGTTAACACTTACTCTTATAGATGTTTACCCGTATTAGGGAGAGATTGCGACTTTCCCTAGTGCGGATTAACATCGCTAATATCATGTTCATTACCTAGTTTTCCTTCAAACTATATTGTTCATTATTTAAAATGCATGCTTATTAACCTGCCTAATTGTTGCTTGCAATTGAACGGCTTAGCCTTAATGACTGCCTTGATTGTCATTTTTCTTGTTAGCCTAAGATTAGTCTGGCAATCACTTTAACCCTACTTATTGTGTAAAACCCGCTTAGACTTGCTTAGGCTTAAACAAGTCTTCTGGCAAATAGCCACGGAACGGAGAACCGATATTCACCGGTCATTCATTCCTTCATTGACATTGATATGACATGTGACAGTTAGGGCTATCAGTTGCATGTTGGGCTGAATGTGTTTGAGGGTATGGTTATATGGGATGTCGGTCTGGTTTGGTAGATTGGTTGGGATAGTTCATGTATGGCAAGGTTGAGGATCGTGGAAGTAGTTAAGAATGATTGGTGCGTTACCCCTAGAGGACATGCGGATGGATGATTAAGGCATAGGGTGCCTGGTGTTGGGTTTAGCCAGGGTTTACCTAGGAGGAGCACGGAAGAACACGCGTAGCGGGGAGAATGCTGTCATCTGAGGGATGGTTCCAACACAACGCGTGGCCATCGCGCGGAGTACGGGTCTTGGATCGCTAGCTGTGAGCGCTCTGCGGAGGCCATCTGGGACTATTCTCGATAGGGACCGGCATGAGTCATCATCGAGGGTGCTAAATGCCACACTTCCCCAGGATGACGATCGGCTAGTGAGGGCTGGCAACCCCCTAGGCCGAGGCGGGCATGCCATGGCAAGTGTGGTCCACAACAAGATTGCCAAATCCTGGAAGTATGGCCTATCTAGGAAACGTTGGGGGCAATAAGAAGATTAGTTTGGTGAGGTATGATACTGAGGGTATGTTGGTCGAGGCTTGGTCTGTCTAGGGTTGGTCCGTGGTTTGGTTGGGGATTCGAGACGTATTGCTTAGATGGTAAACTAATAAGACTACTAATACTTGATGCTAGTTTAGGAAGTTTTTAAAGTCTTTTCAAAACTGGCCTTACGCAAACCAAATAACCCCTTTTCCAAAGAAAGCCTTCTCTACACTACTTGCATTAAGGGAAGTGTTAACTAGCCCGCGTTTGGGTGACGCTAACCTCGCCTACTTACACTCTTTAGACGAGGGAATTGAGGTAGATCCGTACGAGTGCCATGAAGACGATGGACAGGATTTCGGTGGGCCTGACGAGTCCTAGGGGTTGCTCCTGTCACTGGTAGGACACTTAGCCGATAGGGAATTCTTTTGGATACATATTTTGGAGACAGCTGCAAACTCTGAACAATGTTTTGTATGTTAAGGATGGTATTGATCGCCTTACTAAACTCGCCTAAAGGGTGTAACATGGTATGTAATATTCAGGTATTCTATTTAATCGATGTATGCTTGTATCGGCTACGTGATCTTCCGCACTAGTATACCGATCCAGGGACTAGTGCATGGGATTGCGACTCTCAAGGTAAGTTAAACTTGAGGGTTGACAAGTTGTTCTTGTCTCACTAGGCGGGTAGCTTCACTACGCAATTTCTTTAAACTTCCCAGGAATTAACAATGCCACGGAGGACAAGACCTTCTTGAGCGTGGTTGCAAGCATGCAAGTTGCTCAGGGTCTAGCGGCTCACTGTAAATGGGATTCACAGTTGGTTGTGCAGCAAGTACACAAGGAGTATCAGTGTTCTGATGCTTCAATGATGTGTTTTCTAGTTGAAGCGAGGAAAATGGAGTACTTCACAAACTTTGAAGTGCTTTACGTACACACCCAAAAAGGATAATCTCTTGGCGGACCAATTGTCCAAGGTTTGTTCCTCGTTTGGGTATGTTATAGTGGGCTTATACAATTGTCCAAGGTTTGATCTTCAAAAGTTGGTTAGATTTCTAATTTCAGGATGAGAAAACCAGACCAAAGGGGTCATTTTATAGGCCAAAAATGGTTATCAACAATGGCATGTTATATAACAAACAACTTTGAAATGGCTTGGAAAAAATTGACCTTACGGTGGATGTTATTAATCACTATGAATATTTTCTAATAGTTGGTATAATATTATATTTTTATGGTAATCTCTACCTAATATTAAAGAGAATAGAGATTCTTTTTCCTTCTCCAGTTTTCGTCTGCCAACCCCTTAGCACAGTCCTATCGCAATCGGACGGCTCCTCCCTCTTCGCCACTTGGAGGCCTCATCCACCGTTGCTTTTCAATCCGATGGCTACCAGCCCTCCCACTCCACACCGCAACCCTAATCCCAGCCACCCCCAGCCCCGCTCCCTCTACCTCACCCACGTGGCCGGCGCCCCCTCCATTTCCCTAACCCTCTCGCGACCCTCTCTCTCTCTCTCTCTCTCTCTCTCTCTCTCTC
>SPJY01034035.1:266293-326384 GCA_005191435.1 Raddia distichophylla | reverse complement strand
GCGCCATCGACCGGCCGCCTCAGCCCACCGGCGCCACCGCCATGGCCGCCTCCTCCCCCGGCACCACCGCCTAGGACGCCTCCGCCCCCGGCGCGTTGCCTCCGCCCCTGCGCCATCGACCGGCCGCCTCAGCCCATCGGCGCCACCGCCTGGGCTGCCTCCTCCCTCGGCGCCGCCGCCTGGCCTCCTCCTCGACGTGGGCTCACCAAACAGGTTAGCCATAAGTCCTGGAAATGTTTTCTTTACTGTAAATGTTTGCTGTAAAATCTTCATAGTGCCAATGTGCCATAGTAGTAGTGCTTCAAATCGGATTCTGAAGCCGAAGAGATTGATGATGATGACTTTGAATCCGATCAAGATGGAGTGATTGGTTTATAGGATTATGGACAAGAGGACGAAGATTGAGATTTGATCATTTCACCATATTATCATCCATGCTTGCTTATTGCTATTTTATTTGTGCTTGTGAGAACTATGTTTTGTACTTTTGTGTGTGCTTATGACTTATGAGACCGATGTAGAAGTGCTTATGTGTGTGCTTGTGGGAATTATGTTTATGTGTGTGCTTGAACTTTGTATGTCTAAACTCTAAAGACTATGTTTGAGACTTTTAGTGCTTGTTGGTTGTGATTACGTCGATATATGTCTACTAATTCTATATTAATTTTCCGAGTAATTGGTACCGAGTAATTTCCGAGTACTCCCGAGTAATCCGAGTACTCGCTACTCGGTACCTCACCGAGTCAGTACCGAGTAGCGAGTTCTTGAACCTTGGATCTGCCGCGTCGCGCCTGTCATTATCGCCGCGCCGCTGCTGTCGCTTCGCCGCACCGCGCCGCCTCGCCCTCTGTCGCGCCGCGCCGGGTCCCATCGCTGCGCCGCTCGTTCCCTGTCCTCACCGAGCGCGCCTTTGGGCCAGACATCTCCCTGCGCCTATAAAACCAAGGACCACCGCGCCGGTGTCGTTTTACCCTTCTTTTCCCCAAAATCTTCCCGAGCCGGCGCCGAAGAAATTCTGTTGATCCCGAAAGGCCCCGAGCGATTCCTCGCGCCTGTAGCACCCTCTGATCATGCCTAAGATTTCCCCTTAGTCAATTTCAGGGGATCGGTCTGGTCGTGATGTGTTCGGGGTGCCCTGTTCTGGCCGCCGTCGGGTGCCTCGTCGCCAGATGCCTCCGAGCCCGATCTTCCTTGGGGCAACCTGTGGTGCCCCTGTGACCCCCCTCTATCTCATCGTCCACACCCATAGCCGGTAGATCTGTAGTACGGCGTGGCCTCTCCGGTGAGCTCACGGTATCGCCGCCGCCGTCACCCCGCCGCGTTCGGCCGTCCCCGGCCTCGGCGCGTGCACCCCTAGGGTCATCATGTGCCGTAGGTGCCACAGCTAGAACGCTCTTGGCCGGAGTCGAGCTGTAGTGTAGCCGCGTCATTTTTTCGCCGCCAACGGCCACGTCGACGACTGGAGGTAGATGACGATGAGGAGTCGTCGATGGCGCGCTAAGATTCGTGCAGGCAGTATAGCGATGAGTCAATGACGTGTGGGTCCCACCAGCCAAAAAACCCCTCGCGCATGCTGGCTTAAACCGCGGCGCTGCGTCACTGCCTAGTGGGCCCTGGCCCCACCTGGCAATTTAAGTGGAGACATCCCGAGGTGTGGGCGCCTTCTCCTCGCCTTGGTGCCTTTCGAAAACCCGCTTTCGGCGTTGCCTCCCCAGCTGGCGCGGGCGCATGCGCACGCATGGCCACGGGCCGAAACCGCCATTGGGCCGATTTGCTGGTTGGCTCGGCCCGAGCATTTTATTTGAATTACCGCACATTTAATCTTTTAGTTAAATGCAGATATGGTTAAGGATTTATTTAAAATAGCTAAATGCCCTAAAAATTCTAGAAAAATTAAGATAAATTGTAGAGACCATTTCTGATTTTATAAAAATATGAAAACGACCACTGTAATAGGAAAATGGCACTGTTGGTTTATAATAGTAGATTTCTCATTAAAAAATGTTTAAATATATATATAGAATGGATTTGGTTAGGTTAAGTAATGAATCATACCCAAATATTAATTAGAAAATAAAGTGGGTAAATAATGCAATAATAGGTGTAGACAGTAAAAAATGTCGTTCTTGTCCAAGGTAATTTTATAGGAAATTAATTATTAAACACCAACCAATATTTAGTAAACCACTTAATTACTAGAATAAAGAGCTAATTTTAGAAAATGCATTAATAAAACCTATAATCTAGGGTTACACCCTAACTATAGGAAAAGCCTAGAAAATACTAACACCGATAAACTTTTGTCGGTGTTCGATACCAGACAGATATTATGTCTCGTGGGAGAATCGTAGTTCGATCTGGGGGAATTTTCGTCACTAGCTCGCCTCTACTCACAATCACAGGGAGGCGCCGGATTTACCCAGGTTCGGACCCCCGATGTGGGTAATAGTCCTACTCCTGCGAGAGTGGTATTGACTGAGATCTGGAACGCCCTAGCTCGGGAGCTCTTACAATGGCGTGTGTGTGTATGGCTTAGGATCCAACCCTCTCTCACTCCGCCCCCTTGCCCTTTTATACTGGAAGGGACGGACAGATGGTTAGAGAGAGAGAGGAAGAGAGAGAATGCGGCGGATGGGGCCCACAGGCTGGGCTCTCTCCGCCTCACGCCGTCTACTTGCCCCTTCTGGTGCCTACTTCATAAATGGCTTCCTCCGATCTCCGGGTCGGACGAGATGTGGGAGGCGCCTGACACTGGCGCCACTTTGCCCCTGTCACCGCACAGTGATGGAATGACCGCTACAGTGCGCCGGACAGGCAACAGTGCCAGCAATCATCTCTCTCGGCCTTGTATGCCCAGATCCTTGCATTCAATGCGATAGATACGTTGAACATTGGGGAAGCCTTCGCCGGGAAGCCTCCTCTCCGCGCGTGTGCGCCTACCAAGTGGGACCTACGCCCTCCTGCTCGGCCGAGGAGCCACGCCCGCTCTACGCCGAGCTGCCACGCGTCCTGCTCTTGATGCCTTGGCGTGGGTAGCCCGGTACATCGTGTACCGACAACTTTACCTTGTATGTATGCTGTATTTCGACGAGCTGTCATCGTATGTCGTTTCCAAAAACCTAATTGCCATATTATGAATGTATCGTACGATATCGTATTTTGGGGTATGGCTAGACTATTATAATAATATTGTTACTTAATAGGATATTAGAGCATGCATGACATATCATACGAAAATTAGAATCGTTAATCGATCTTGGATAATAGTGTCAAAGGAAAAGCCTAGGGCATGTGCATGCATCATGATTTCTGCTTGCATTAGTTAGTAATTATTGGTTTGATTGTGTGATTAGACATAGTCGATCCCGAAGGGAGGTTTGGTGACGCCGAGGAGGACCTTCCACCTGAGCAAGGCGAGTTAACACTTACTCTTATAGATGTTTACCCGTATTAGGGAGAGATTGCGACTTTCCCTAGTGTGGATTAACATCGCTAATATCATGTTCATTACCCAGTTTTCCTTCAAACTATATTGTTTATTATTTAAAATGCTTGCCTATTAACCTGCCTAATTGTTAATCATGTATACTTATACATGCCTGCACTTGAACTGCTTAGCCTTAATGACTGCCCTGATTGTCATTTTATTTGTTAGCCTAAGATTAGTCTGGTAATCACTTTAACCCTACCTATTGGGTAAAACCCGCTTAGACCTGCTTAGGCTTAAACAAATCTTTTGGCAAATAGCCACGGAACGGTGAACCGATATTCACCAGTCATTCATTCCTTCATTGACATTGATATGACATGTGACAGTTAGGGCCATTAGTTGCATGTTGGGCTGAATGTGGTTGAGGGTATGGTTATATGGGATGTCGATCTGGTTTGGTCGGTTGGTTGGGATAGTTCATGTATGGCAAGGTTGAGGACCGTTGAAGTAGTTAAGAATGATTGGTGCGTTGCCCCTAGAGGGCATCCGGATGGATGATTAAGGCACAGGGTGCCTAGTGCTGGGTTTAGCCAGGGCTTACCCAGGAGGAGCGCGGAAGAACACGCGTAGCGGGGGGAACGCTGCCATCTGAGGGATGGTTCCAACACAACACGTGGCCATCGCGCGGAGTTTGGGTCTTGGATCGCCAGCTGTGAGCGCTCTACGAAGGCCCTCTGGGACCATTCTCGATAGGGACCGGCAAGGGTCATCAACGAAGATGATAAAGGCCACACTTCCCCAGGATGACGGTCCGCTAGTGAGGGTTAGCAACCCCCTAGGCCAAGGCGGGCATGCCATGGCAAGTGTGGTCCACAACAGGATTGCCAAATCCTGGAAGGATGGCGTATCTAGGAAAAGTTGGGGGCAACAAGAAGATTGGTTTGGTGAGGTATGATACCGACGTATGTTGGTCGAGGCTTGGTCTGTCTAGGGTTGGTCGGTGGTTTGGTTGGGGATTCAAGACATATTACTTAGATGCTAAACTATTGAGATAATAAGACTACTAATACTTGATGCTAGTTTAGGAAGTTTTCAAAGTCATTTAAAAACTGGCCTTACGCAAACAAAATAACCCCCTTTCCCCAAAGAAAGCCTTCTCTACACTACTTGCATTAAGGGAAGCGTTAACTAGCCAGCGTTTGGATGACGCTAACCTTGCCTACTTACACTCCTTAGACGAGGGAATCGAGGTAGATCCGTAAGAGTGCCATGATGACAATGGACAGGATTTCGGTGGGCCTGACGAGTCCTAGGGGGTTGCTCCGGTCACTGGTGGGACACTTAGCCGATAGGGAATTCTTTCGGGTACCCAAACTGTCAATGGTTATCAACAATGTTTTGTATGTTAAGGCTGGTATTGATCGCCTTACTAAACTCGTCTAAATTCTTAGGTAGATCCGTAAGAGTGACATGATGACAATGGTTATCAACAATGGCATGTTATATAACAAACAACTTTGAAATGGCTTGGAAAAAATTGACCTTACGGAGGATGTTATTAATCACTATGAATATTTTCTAATAGTTGGTATAATATATTAATTTTACGGTAATCTCTACCTAATATTAAAGAGAATAGAGTTTCTTTTTCCTTCTCCAGTTTTTGCCTGCCAACCCCTTAGCATAGTCCTATCGCGATCGGATGGCTCCTCCCTCTTCGCCACTTGGAGGCCTCATCCACCGTTGCTTTTCAATCCAATGGCTACCAACCCTCCCACTCCACACCGCAACCCTAATCCCTGCCACCCCCAGCCCCGCTCCCTTTACCTCACCCACGCGGCCGCCGCCCCCTCCAGCTCCCTAACCTTCTCTCTCTCTCTCTCTCTCTCTCTCTCTCTCTCTGTCTCTCTCTCTCTCCCCTAGAGAAAATCGAGTTTTTGCGACTCCAAATGTTGCCGCTCGCAAATTTGCCACTCTTGGCATGACGCTCGCAAAAAAGCCACCGCAAACAATTTCCACTCCCATATTTGCCATTTCGGAACATTTTCACCTAATACACAAGCCAAATACGCAAGAAATATAGAAAATATATATGGGCCCACATGTCGTCCTCTCCTCCTCCTTCTTCCTCCTTGCTTCTTCCTATTGTATCCCCGTCGCCCCCCCTCCCCGCAGCGGCCGCCGGCGCAGTGCGCCGCCGTGGTTGCCCGCCCATTCGACTGCAGCAAGGCGCGATGCCACGCGCCGCCGCCGCCATGTGGCCGGCGTGCAGGCGATCGAATGTCGCCCGCTCCATGGGGATCAACAAGGCCACACAAATAAGCCGTCCCCGAGGCCGCCGCCGGGGAGCCCTTCTACTCCATCTTAACCGCCGCCGCCGGGAAGCACCACGATGCCAGTGACAGCGGCGCCGCCGACCTACAGGCTCAGCCCCAAACCCTCAATGCCGCCTGCATTCGCGCCGGCTCCGCCATCCCATGGCTCACCCCCATCCTCCGGCCACCATCTGCCGGCGTTGCCGTTGTCCACGCAGTCCGGCCAACCCACGGCTCTACCGCCCACAGAGCACCCGGGGTACGTCCTGCCGCCGAAGACACCAGCCCACAATAGGAGGAAGGAGGAGAAAGAAGGGGAGAGGATGATATGTGGGCCCCACATATATTTTCTGTGTTTCTTGCATATTTGGATCGTGTATTAGGCGAAAATGTCCCGAAATGGCAAATATGCGAGTGGAAATTGTTTGTGGTGGCTTTTTTTCAACCGTCATGCCGAGAGTGGAAAATTTATAAGCGGCAATGTTTCGAGCGGCAAAAACTCAATTTTCTCCCCTCGGCCCATCACCACCAACGCCACCCCCTCCGTCTACCTCACCCGAGCGGCCGCCGCCCCTCCCTCTTCTTAACCCGCGCCACCGCGGCCTCCCGTCGCCTCTCCAAATCTCACCTCGTCGACTCCCCCCCCCTCCCCGCGCTGCCGCCCTCCATCCCTAGCGTCTTCATCTCTGCCATCTCGCCGACTCGCTGTCGCCTGCCGCCGTCTCGCCGGATCACGGTTGCCACCATTTCACCAGGTCGATGACGTCTCCGCCTTCTCCCCGGGTCATGGTCGCCACTGTCTCCTCTCTGTCTCTCTCTCTGCCCGACTTGCCCCAACCCATGCTTCCCCTCCAGCGCCACGCGGGGGCAGCGACCTGGCGTGGCAGGTTAGCGGCGGCGGCGGCGGCGAATCGACGACCTAGCGGAGGCGGCCTGCTCCTCCTGGCCGGTATTACACTGATAAGTGTTTGTGTTTTGTGGTATTACAATAACTTGGTAGTGTCTGGATCATACAACTTGAGGAAATGAGTAATTGTTTTGTGGTATCTGTTTTGTGTACCATGATTTATTCTTGCAGCCATATGTTATTGTTGCAACACCAACTGAAAGCCGGTTTGCCATGGCTGCCATGGGAACTCCAAGGACTCGCCCCAATTGTTTCTGCGGGTTGATCCCCGCTGCCAATGGGGTGAGGAAGACTGGCCACTGGTAGAAAATGAGTGACATTGTCCGGGGTCTTGGTCCTAATCCATCGCAGGACCTTCGAGATTCCATTGAGACGCCTGCTGGGTTGTCGACTAACCTGGGCGCGACGTGTTACGCCAAGTCACCAACAGCATACTTCAGTGCCTTTATATGAACACCTCTTTCCGGTCAGGCATTTTCTCTCTGGAGCCAGACATCTTGAAGAAGCACCCTGTTCTGGATCACCTGGCTCGGTTGTTTCTGCAGCTACACTCCAGCAAAATGGCATTCACTGATTCGGCACCTTTTATTAAGACATTGGAATTAGACAATGGTGTCCAGCAGGACAGCCATGAATTACTTACATTGTTTTTGTCTCTGCCCAAGGTTCCTGGCACTAGAACTGTTGTGCAACATTTGTTTCGTGGGAGCGTTTCACTTGTGACTCGGTACGGTGAAATGCCCATGCACATTTGAAATACTACCTCCGTTTTTTTTTGTTTGACGCCTTTGACTTTTCGACAGGTATTTGACCATTCTTCTTATTCAAATTATTTTTATAAATATCATTTTTTTTGTTGTGATTTGTTTTATCAATAGAGGTAATTTAAATATGTCTTATTTTTTACAACTTTGCGCTAAATTTTTGAATAAGACGGATGGTCAAAGACATGCCAAAAAGTCAAAGGCATCAAAAAAAAATGGAGGGAGTAGTTCTTCAGGATTGTTTGAGTGGCTGGATTTGGAAATGGAAGGGAACTAACATTTTAGTTTCTAGAGGGTTTTTCATTTCAGGATTATCATGGGTTGTTTTTTTTGTGTTATCATTTGCTCAAATAGACTACTTTCATCATCTTATAATGTTCCAAAAAAATGTTGTCTTGATGGACAAATTATAATATAGAAACATGTACCCGACATTTCTTCCTTGATGATTATATTAGAGGCATTCCAACTTCTTTTGTTTTCAATGTTGAATTTGAGGATCCTGCGGTGTAATTAATACCCCCATCAAATTTTCAAAGTTCTATTAGTGACTCTAGAAGTCTAGATCAAATAGATCGTTGATTCTTGCAAACTGATGGCAAAGAATTATAAATTTCTTTGCCTGGCTTCACTACCCTGGAACTCAGGGATACATTGATGCTATTTCATTTTGAAAACAAAAATTCAGAGGTTTTCTAAATGGAATGTTGTTCTCATGAAACTAATTAAGCTTCTCAATATGCTGATTTGGTCAGTTTGGTAAAAAAAACTACATTTTCCAGCTACAGTTATGTTGAATTTTTCCGTTGACTTTTATTATGCGTCCACCACTGCTCACCATGGCCTCCTGAAGAACCGAGCTAGGCGGATAGAGGGGAGTGAATAAACGTCACAAAATTTTTCGACGTTTCCACAAAAATCCCGAACAACTTGACATCTATGTGTACCTTTCACTTGGATGCATGAGAGACATGAAATATTTGAGATTTTAGAGTCACAATTCTGATTGTCAAGTGTTCAAACAAAAAAGAATCAATTGAAACCTTGCTTTTTAGAAAGAAATCAAGCCAAAACACCAAAGTTAATTTCTCAAAAGTAAAAAGCAGGTTCCTATGAACTTGGCTCCAAAGGAGAGTTGTTCCTGCTGTTAGAAGACTCCAAAATTTTTCAAACTTTTTCTACACCCATTTGGGTGAATTGTGATGGTCTCCACCAAATTTCAATATCAATCTCCATCTAGAAAAAATATGAAAAATCATACATCAAGAACTGTCAGGAACTCAAGACTGTAAGTTTGGGGCTTGGTATTCACCTCATAGCTCCCAAACATGGAAACCAATGGACTTAAATTTTTACCACAGATGGATATGTGAGTTACGCATCTTTTCCACCTGGAATGATCCCAAAATGATTTTTCTAGATTTTTCTAACAACAAAACACTAACTACTGCGTGGAGGAAAGTTTCTTGACAGATTCATAACAAGTCAAGAACTTCTCTCATATAGTTGCAAAGAGTGTGTCAAATCATATAAACAAACTAAAGGCATCATAGATCATCAAGAAACAGCAAGAAATCACCAAGATTCATCTCCAAACAAGAGCTGTAAAAAGAAAAACAAAATTAAGAAGTAGGAGCAAATCAACACAATATGTTCATGGAGAAGAAGGATTTCATTACATAAAAGTTGAGGGATTACAAGCCAAACTCCTTGTGGCCACAATCAGTCTAATTGCCACTCAAAACACACCCAATTCACCCTCTTTATATCTGAAATTTTGAGCTCTAAAGGGATGAGAAGGTGCACCCCTCCCCCTCTATTTATAGCCCAAGGGTGAGATGCCCTAAACCCTAGAGCCCATCTCCACCCTTCATTTGATGATGAGTGGTGTACAACTCACACATTACAATACACACTCCCAAGAGAGAATATTCTCTACATATTCCTTCGAAAAATATCTTTGTAGATTCATCGGTCACCAGCCCACGCTAGAGCCCACTGGTCCAACTAGCTTCACCACCAGGTTACCGACGCCACAACCTCCAGCTGCCTTGGATTCCTTGCCATGGCGAACCTTCTCGAGTACACCACCTCATGTGACCGCCAATCATCGAACCCGGTCGCCTGCACGTTTCTGGACGCACCAGCCTACAGCTGTCCCTGCGAAGCTTCAGCCACGTACCCGCCGATACCTGCATCACTGAGGTGAACACACACGAAATGAACACACCTTACCTTTACTGCAAGCTTAGTCCATCACAAAATTACCAACATCATAATCCATTCGTGACACCACAATTACCAACACACCTTACCTCACCTGCAAGGTTAATTCATCACAAAATTTCCAACATCATAATCCCTTCGTGACATCACAATTAGGAATCCCTAACAGACCACGTGTCAGCTTAATAAATTCCATCAGACCACGTCCGATCAAAACTATTACCTAGCCCAAGCTCAGCACAATGGACCAGTTCCAATTCCACAGCAATTTCCACAAATGCACCATTTAACATTCTTCAAAACACTTCACATTCCATCTTGCCACAAATATTTATCAAATTGTTTATTTATTTCTATATATAATTATACATAAGTCAATTATACCCTCCTAGAGATATACTACGTTTGTAGTATAATATACTAACTTGGTAGTATAAAAAAGTTAAGGACTAATACAAGCCTTTAGATCAAAAGGATTGGATGGCTCATATCCATTAGAAGGTACCGTAAAAGAGCCCTTTATTAAGACATTGGAATTAGACAATGGTGTCCAGCAGGACAGCCATGAATTACTTACATTGTTTTTGTCTCTGCCCAAGGTTCCTGGCACTAGAACTGTTGTGCAACATTTGTTTCGTGGGAGCGTTTCACTTGTGACTCGGTACGGTGAAATGCCCATGCACATTTGAAATAGTTCTTTAGGATTGTTTGAGTGGATGGATTTGGAAATGGAAGGGAACTAACATTTTAGTTTCTAGAGGGTTTTTCATTTCAGGATTATCATGGGTTTTTTTTTATGTTATCATTTGCTCAAATAAACTACTTTCATCATCTTATAGTGTTCCAAAAAAATGTTGTCTTGATGGACAAATTATAATATAGAAACATATACCCGACATTTCTTCCATGATTATATGAGAGGCATTCCAACTTCT
This sequence comes from Raddia distichophylla, assembly GCA_005191435.1. Lineage (NCBI taxonomy): Eukaryota > Viridiplantae > Streptophyta > Magnoliopsida > Poales > Poaceae > Raddia > Raddia distichophylla. The sequence continues at coordinate 315,807 of SPJY01034035.1, read as the reverse complement.
TTTGTTTTCAATGTTGAATTTGAGGATCCTGCGGTGTAATTAATAGCCCATCAAATTTTCAAAGTTCTATTAGTGTAACTCTAGAAGTCTAGATCAAATAGATCGTTGATTCTCGTAAACTGATGGCAAAGAATTATAAATTTCTTTGCCTGGCTTCACTACCCTGGAACTCAGGGATATATTGATGCTATTTCATTTTGAAAACAAAAATTCAGAGGTTTTCTAAATGGAATGTTGTTCTCATGAAACTAATTAAGCTTCTCAATATGCTGATTTGGTCAGTTTGGTAATAAACTACATTTTCCAGCTGTAGTTATGTTGAATTTTTCCGTTGACTTTCATTATGCGTCCACCACTGCTCACCATGGCCTCCTCAAGAACCGAGCTAGGCGGATAGAGGGGAGTGAATAAACGTCACAAAACTTTTCGACGTTTCCACAAAAATCCCGAGCAACTTGACAACTATGTGTACCTTTCACTTCGATGCATGAGAGACATGAAATATTTGAGATTTTAGAGTCACAATCCTGATTATCAAGTGTTCAAACAAAAAAGAATCAATTCAAATCTTACTTTTTAGAAAGAGATCAAGCCAAAACACCAAAGTTAATTTCTCAAAAGAAAAAAGCAGGTTCCTATAAACTTGGCTCCAAAGGAGAGAGTTGTTCCTACTGTTAAAAGACACCAGAAATTTTCAAACTTTTTCTACACCCATGTGGGTGAGTCATGATGGTCTCCACCAAATTTTAACATCAAACTCCATCTAGAAAAATATGAAAAATCGTGCATCAAGAACTGTCAGAAACTCAAGACTGTAAGTTTGGGGCGTAGTATTCACCTCATAGCTCCCAAACATGGAAACCAATGGACTTAAATTTTTTACCACAGATGGATATGTGAGTTACGCATCTTTTTCAATTGGAATGATCCCAAAATGATTTTTCTAGAATTTTTCTAAAAACAAAACACTGACTACTGCGCGGAGGAAAGTTTCTTGATAGGTTCATAACAAGTCAAGAACTTGATCTCTTACCTCTCACATAGTTGCAAAGAGTGTATCAAATCATATTAACAAACTAAAGGCATCATAGAGCACCAAGAAACAATAAGAAATAACCAAGATTCATCTCCAAACAAGAGCTTCAAAAAGAAAAACAAAATTAAGAAGTAGGAGCAAATCAACGCAATATGTTCATGGAGAAGAAGGATTTCATTACATAAAAGCTGAGGGGTTACAAGCCAAACTCCTTGTGGCCACAATAACTCTAAGTGCCACTCAAAACACACTCAACTCACCCTCTCTATATCTGAAATTTTCAGCTATAAGGGGATAAGGAGGAGGTGCTCCCCTCCCCCTCTATTTATAGCCCAAGGGTGAGAAGCCGTAAACTCTAGAGCCCATCTCCACCCTTCATTTAATGATGAGTGGTGTACAACTCACAAGCTACAAGACACACTCCCGAGAGAGAATATTCTCCATACATTCCTTCTGGAAATATCTTTGCAGATTCATCGGTCACCAGCCCATGCTAGGGCCCACTGCTCCAACCAGCTTCACCACCAGGTTATCGACGCCGCAACCTCCATCTGCCTCGGATTCCTTGCCATGACGAACCTTCTCGAGTACACCACCTCATGTGACCGCCAAATCATCGAACCCGATCGCCTGCACGGTTCTGGACGCACCAGCCTGCAGCTGTACCTGTGAAGCTTCAGCCACGTACCCGCCGATACCTGCACCATTGACTTACCTTTGCTGCAAGGCTAGTCCATCACAAAATTACCAATATCATAATTCATTTGTGACACCACAATTAGCAAGCCCTAACATACCACATGTCAGCTTAACAAATTCTATCTGATCACGTCCGTTCAAAACTATTTCCTAGCCGAAGCTGAGCACAGTGGCCCGGTTCCAATTCCACAGCAATTTCCACAAATGCACCATTAAAAATTCTTCAAAACACTTAAAATTTCATATTGTCACATATATTCATGATCAATCCGGGGTACCATCCACATGGGTCTCAACACCTCCACAAGCACACTATGCCTTTTAATATAATCCAAGTATATATAGGTTTAACTGAGAGTTCATTTTTACGGTTTATGACCTTTGGGAATTTTTATATTAGAATTGCTTGATTTGTATAATTGCATATAGCTCCTCCAGTTCACTTTTTCTTAATATCTTGATTATGTAGATATTTGGTTTCCTAGTTCATTCTTGCCATATCTTTTTAACATGAGTTTGTAGCAACTGAAATAAATGTCATTATTTTTTTAGAAATAGAGCTGTCTTTTTCTAATTTCAGACTAACATGTTTTACCTCGTCAATTTTTTCTCCCAACGGTGGTGTGTCATCTATACAGAGAGGATGCGGCGTCCAAATCCTTCAAACTCTACAACGGCGTACATGCAAGGAATATGCAAGAGAATGTAGCATCTAGGCCCCTCAATTTTTTGAGTGGTTGATTATTAAGGAGTTTTGGTGATGATGATCTAAAGAAATTTCAATTGGACTCACTTCAGATCAATTAGGCTCAAGTTCGTGAGTGATCTCCTCGTTAGTGCGGCATTAAGCTCAAAGACAAGACTAAAGACATTTTGTGCTAGTTTAAGCTTGGGAGAAGTTTCAAGCTTGTAGCTAGGTTTTTGTTCTTTGCCATACTATGAAGGGGGTTTCACTTTATAACTTATTTGGGTAATAGTTTTCTCAATCACATAAAAATATCTTGGAGCAACCCAATCCTAAAAGGTCTTAGCCATTCTCCTTGCAATCTATAAGCTCACTGCATGAAAAGTGAATGTTTTCAACGGTCAACAAATTGCTCGACTACCAGAAATCCACAAAAATTTCACACAGTCAACGGTCTGAAAAGAGATCATCTACCAAAGCAATAAAGTTGTCCGGATATGCTGCCGCACACTCTTCGTCGAGAGTTTGTACAACCCTGTCGACAAGTGACGACAATCTAACAATGCTATATGACACTGTTAGTGGGCCCGCATGGCAACCGGGTGGCATGGACCCTATGGGCCACACCAGCCGCCGGTGCCATTGAGCCACTAACATGTGGACCCTGCAAGTACTACGGTGGACAGCACATCTATTGGCCCTTGAACATATTCGTCCCACCTAGAATGTTTAAAAAATGTTGCCCCCTTTTATGCTGAACAAAGCAACACCTCCCACCTCGCAAGTAGCATCGTCGCAGGCGTAAGCTCTCCGTGCGGTCGCAGCTTCGAGCCCCGTCACCATCCCTTCCATTCTATTTTTAGAGTTAAGGTCGATGGCCACATGGAGCCATTGACCATGCTCTGTGGCCCCACGTGTCAGCGACAAGCATAGCCATAGACAAGACCTGTGAGCCCCACTAGCTAGGTAATAGGTGTGCTCTATGCACGTGGGACCCAGATAAAGGTATAGTATGCGCTAAAGGAGAATGCGGTGCTACACTAGCCGAAAAATAAAATTTTTCTACCATGAACACCCAGGAATCAAGCTAGTCAGGAATCACAGATCGTTACCCTTGGAGCACGTTGGCAGCGGAAGTAGCTGATCCATTTGATTTGCACTAGTGCAGGAGCGACGATGCCTCTATGATATCCACACGTCCAGGGGTGGAACGCCGCACCCTGGTGTGCTAGCACCCGTGCACGTGGGGGCTAGGCTAGGACTCGTGCTAATGGATTTTCTACAATAGAAACCCATTAGGACGTAGTGGATCCAAATCCGCATAAAGCCCATTGATGGATCCTATTCATCAGACATGTTCCAACCCGTAAAGTGTGTGACCCATTAGGCTTATGCACAAGTCGGCCACGGTCCCAGAGAACTCTTTCTTCAGACCACAAGTCAATAGCGGTACCTAACATCACATATTGACCTCCGAATGTACATAATGATCGAATCGGCTAAATCTTGACACACTCACATATAATGTTTTTGCCACACGATATCAGTCAAGCTCAAGGCGAGATGCTTGCCACCATTGTGATAGCTCGACCCATTCACTCGTCAACGTAATGAATATAACTATGATTAACTCTTTAATCACATTGGCATGACCATGCACTTTTCCTATCCATCCACACCGAGGGGCCGAGAGATTTCTCTTCTGTTATAGAGGAGGAGGAAATTCCATCTCGATCTCTTACACCTCGTGTCATGTTTCATGGCATATCCATAAGCTAACTTTATAACTTTTCTGTTACGGTGAAGCATTTTGATAGCCCCAAAGTATATGACTACGCATGCTGAGAATCAATAAGGTTCTCAGGTCGAAGGACCGTATAGGTATACCACTCGAGGCTACACCCTGATGGCACTTTTAAGATAACTATCTCAACAGTGTATCGGAGCGGGTCTATCCAACCCCATGTTCTCTAACATGTGCCCACATTATTGATTTGAGATCTGCATATCTATGGTATGTGAAACATTACCATCAATAAATACGTGTGCCGATAACATTTAGAATAATATCATATTGAATAATATCAATCAATCAATCCATATAAAGATACGTGACCAGGGATCATTTTGAATAATATCATATTGACAATGCGTTTCACAATTAAGTCGTACTTAATGAACAAAGAACAAAGCAATGACATTTATTCAAGGAACTCATAAGAACATGAACATAGACGTATGATACAATCATCTCACATGATCGCCTCTAGGGCATATCACCAACAATCTCCCACTTGCACTAGAGTGCATCATGCCAGTATCTAATACCCATGGCTCTTGTGTGCGCCTCATTCTTCGGCTGCGGAAGAGGTTTTGTCAGCGGATCGACGACATTCAGATCCGAGTGCACTTTGCAAATCTTCACATCTCCTGTATCGATGATCTCTTGGATGAGGTGATAACGCCTTAGTATGTGTTTGGATTTTTGGTGAGACCTAGGCTCATTCGCTTGTGCGATGGCACCACTATTGTCACAATAGAGGTCCACTGTACAGGATGCACTACCGACAACTCCCAACTCTGAAACAAATTTTCTGATTGAAACAGCCTACTTTGCTGCTTCAGAAGCTGCACTATACTCGGCCACCGTCGTGGAATTGTCTTTTGCTTGTAACTTTTTGACTCACTGCATCACCATTGAGATAGAATACAAAACCGAATTACGATCATGAATCATCTCTGTCGGTTTGGATGCTTGCATCGGCATAACCCTTTACGACGAGCTCTTCTTCACCTACAAAAACCAAGAACATCTCTCTAGTCCTTCGTAAGTACTTGATAATGGTTAACTGCTCAGCTACATCTCTCTAGACCAAGAACATCCATTTAATGACTTTCACTAGATTTGATTGGTATCTGCTCGTAACACTTAGAGCATAAGAAACATTTGGGAGTGTACACAACATGGCATACATGATAGATCCAATAGCAGAGGCATATGGAATCCTACTCATTTTCTCCAACTCATCAGGTGTGGAGGCACACTGAGTCTTGCCAAGATTAATACCATGTGACATTGGCAGGAAACCTTTCTTGGATTTCTGCATATCGAACCGTTTCAATACCTTGTCAATGTACGTACTTTGGCTTAATCCAATCAGCCTACTTGATCTATCTGTATAGATCTTTATACCTAAAATGTAAGCTACATCTCCCAAGTCTTTCATCGAGAACATTTTCTCAAATAAGATTTTACAGCTTCTAACATTGGAACATCATTTTCAATTTATAGAATGTCATCCACATAAAAGACCAGAAATACAATTGCGCTCCCACTTGCCTTCTTGTAAATACAAGGCTCCTCTCCATTCTTAATGAAGCCAAACTCTTTGACCACTTCATCAAAACGAAGGTTTCAACTCCGGGATGCTTGCTTCAATCTATAAATGGACTTCCGAAGCTTGCATAACTTACCAACATTCTTAGGATCATCAAAACCTTCGGACTGTGTCATGTATACATCCTCACTTAGGTTTCCATTCAGAAAAGCCGTTTTAACTTCCATCTGACATATCTCATAGTCATGAAATGCAGCAATCGATAGCATCATCCAGATAGTTTTCGGCATGGTTACAGGTGAATAAGTTTCATCATAATCGACACCACGAATTTGCTTATACCATTTAACCACCAACCATGCCTTATAGATGTGAACATTTCCATCGGCATCTATCTTTTCCTTAAAGACTCATTTGCACACAATAGTTTTTACACCAACAGGCAAATCAACCAAGCCCCATACTTGATTTATCATACATGGACTTTATCTCAGATCTCATGGCCTCTGGCCATTTCTCAGAGTCCGGTCCCACCATCACTTCCGCATAGTTCATGGGCTCATTATTGTCAAACAATAATATGTCACGCTACTTCGTAGCGAGGAACATATACCTCTCAGGAACACGGCTTGCCCTTGTAGATCTTCACGGGGCTGATGCCTCTATCATAGGTTCTGCAACATTTTGCATCTCCTCTTGAGGATCACCAGGAGCTGAAACATTTTAAGATGTTTCCTGAATTTGTTCGAGTTACACCTTGTTACCACTGGTTCTTTTGAAAAACTCTTTTTTCGAAAAGACACCATTCTGGGCGACAAACACTTTGCCCTCCTCCCGGTTATAAAAGTAATACCCTACACCTTTTGGGAACCACACAAGGAGGCACTTGTCCGATTTGACATGGTGCTTATCTGACAACTGACGTTTGACATAAGCCTCGCATCCCCTTTAGATAGGACAAATCAGGACGTTTCCCTTTCCACATCTCATATGGTGTCTTATCCACAGATTTTGGTGGAACCCTATTCAAAGTGAACGCAGCAGTATCTAGAGCAAGTCACCAAAGAGATAATGAAAGATTAGTTCGACTCATCATAGATCGAACCATGTCCAATAAAGTTTGAATCCTCCGTTCAAACACGCCGTTCAACTGAGGCGTCCCTGGCACAGTCAATTGTGGAACAATTCCACAACTCTTAAGATGATCGTTAAACTCATGGCTCAAATATTCAACTCCACGGTCAGATCGTAGAAATTTATTCTCTTGCCCAAATGATTTTGTACTTTATTTTGAAACTCTTTGAACTTTTCAAAAGATTCAAACTTATGCTTCATTAAATAGATATTTCCATATCTACTTAAGTCATCAGTAAAAGTGATGAAATACTGGAATCCACCTCTAGCCACAACGCTTATTGGTCTACATACATCAGTATATACTAGGGCCAACAATTCACTACCCCTCTCACTAGAGCCAGTGAATGGCGTTTTAGTCATCTTGCCAACTAAAAAAGATTTGGATGTGTCAAATGATTCAAAATCAATTGAATCAATAATACCATCTCTATGTCGCTTCTGCATGCGTTTCTCATTTATATGGCCTAAAGGACAATACCATAGATAAGTGCGATTAAAATCAATTGTTTTGAGACTTTTTGCATTAACATTATAGACAATCTTATCCTCAAGATCTAGCACATATAATCCATTCAACAATGAACAATGACCATAGAGCATGTTATTGAAATAAATCGAACAATGCTTATTATTTATTACAAACTGAAAACCTTCTTTCTCCAAACATGAAGAAGAGATAATGTTTCTGCTTAAAGTTTGAATTTAATAACAATTATTTAATTTCAAAACTAATCCCGAAGTTAATAATAAGGGATAAACGCCAATGGCCACTGCAGCAACCTTTGTGCCATTGCCGACGCGAACTTCCACGTTACCACTTGTACATCTTCTAGTCTTTTTCAGGCCCTGCAACGATTTGCATGTGTGAATCATCGATCCGGTATGAAATACCCATGACTCATTAGGACAAGTAGCAAGATTAATTTCTATAACAATAATACCTGAAGTGTAGCCCAGAGTTCCATTCTTTTTATACTCCAGATATTTCTTGCAATTCCTATGCCAATGACCAGTCTTATTGCAATAGTGACATTCATCAGAAGCAGTGAGACCACCCTTGGTCTTACCATCAGGCTTAGGTTTCGGGTTCGAGATCATATCCTTACCCTTGCCTTTTGCCCCACGCTTCCTTTTCTTACCACCATACTTTTGGATCATTATCACATGATTATTGCTTTTCTTGATGCTCTCTTCTGCTGTCTTAAGCATCCCATGCAGTTCAACCATATTTTTCTCCATGCCATTCATATGAAAGTTCATAATGAAAGGCTTGAAGCTTGCAGGAAGCGACTGGAGAATCACATCAGTGACCAACTCTTCGCTTAAGGGACAGTCAAGTTTCTCCAGGTTCTCAATGTAACCAATCATCTTGATTACATGAGGACTCACCGAACTCCCCTCAACTAGCTTGCACGCAAACAGATCCTTTGAGATCGAGTATCACTTAGCCCTAGCTTGGTTCTCAAACATGATACGAAGGCTAGTGATCATATCATAGGCATTCGTGTTCTCTTATTGCTTCTGGAGCTCAAAGTTCATTGTAGCAAGCATGAGACAGCAAACGTCAACCTCATCATTGACATGCTTCTCATAAGCACGCTTGTCAGCAGCAGTAGCATACTCAGCTAGTTCCTCAGGATATGGTTCCTCAATGACATACTTCTTTTTCTCTCACTTGAGAACAATTCTCAAGTTACGATACCAATCAATGAAATTCATTCCAGAGAGTTTCTCTCTCTCCAGAATCGACTGCAAGTTAAAATCAGAATTATTGACAGCGTTAGGCGGCATCTACAATAGATTGTAAGCCAAGTCTTAGCACAATGTTCATGTTAATCTTTCATTAAATAATTTTAATAAAAGATGCTCCCACTAATCACTTTCCCTCTGATGCATTTTAGTAGGACAAGAGTCATAGTCATTCAAAGGACTAGTGCGCGGAGGCGACTTCTAGAACTAAGTGACATAGGTTGGCAACCCTTTGCCAATCACATCGTATGCGACTGTTGTTTGTTGGGTTGCACCCAGTGCCCCGGCTCCCAATACCGATGCCCCGAGGCCCAAAACCATTTTGATAACCTCGATAAGTAAACCAACACTATGTGTGTGAAGTCCAACTTCACCCCATTGGTCAAGGAAGTTAATGGAACCATGCTGTATGCTGAAACTGTCAATTAACATACAAGACCTTTATGGGTGCAGCTATAGGAAGGACATCATCCTCTTAATTTTTCGAGGGAAACTATTCTATCATATAAAAATCACAGCCACCAAATATGAAATATGTGGAAATAGCAAGACAGGTATCATCACAAACAATCATATTGACTTGTGAAATAGTATAGTCCATGGTGTCCCGATCTCCATCATCACGCTTCCTGACCATTGGGTCGTCATGCAAGAAGCCTCCATGATAATACAGCAATCTACTACACATAATAGCTAGTGACAAAATTACATGCGAGTATCAAGCATCACAAATCAGCACACAGGCTGTTATACAACAATATGGCAGCCCAAACTGTAATAAACCATAGCACGCAGGTTATGAAGATTACATCAATGCATCACATACAAACAAGGGAGCCATACCATTCACATCATTCCCTGTAAAAACAAGTTAGCCGTAGAATCATATTCTACCCTGCGATGTGAACAAGTTTTCTTTAACGACATCTACTGCAACTATCACGACAGTCCCAAGCCATCAGAATGCCTCAATTTCCATGAGATCCTTGAGAAGGCGGCAACCACATCGATCTCGATCTGTTGGCACGATCTATTCGGCACGGGCTACTACCCCGATGGTGATACCAGCCGGTAGGGGTAATGTACGTCACGAGACAGAACGAGTACGAACTAATCTTTTTAATCATGTAGATCCATCAACTCATATCTCAAACGTGCAAAGTCCCCTCAAGCAGGTTGCGTGCACGCAGCCTCGATTTATTAGCTAATATCATCGATGACAAGTGACAAAAGTCTAGATGGTGATTCCAACCAGTATGGACCAATCACGGCACGATCTAGATAAAGCACAAACTAATCGTTTTGGCCTTTGGCGTTTACAACTTCGTACCTAAAGAACCATATACCGTTTGATCATATCAACTCGTGAAGAATTCAACAGCATATCAACATATGCACATCGACCAGATCCAAGACTACACAAGAAAGGCTCTGATACCACTGAAGGAGAACGCGATGCTACACTAGCCGAAAAACAGAATATTTCTTCCGCGAACACCCAGGAATCAAGCGAGTCAGGAATCACTACCCTTGGAGCACATTGGCAGCGAAAGTAGCCGATCCTTTTGATCAGCGCTGGCATAGGAGCGATGACGCCTCTATGGTATCCACACGTAAAGGGGTGGAACGCTGCATGTTGGTGTGCTAGTACACGTGCGGGCGGCAGCTAGGGTCAGGGGGAGAGGGCTAGGGTTTCTTGGTGGGGAGAGACTCCCACCCCGCGCCCCACCTCTCCCTATTATTGAGCGCTCTAATGGATATTTCCACGAAAGAAGCCCATTAGGACTCATGCTAATGGATCTTCTACAATAGAAACCCATTAGGACGCAGTGGATCCAATAAAACCCATTGGTGGATTCTATCCATCAGACATGTTCCAACCCGTTAAGTGTGTGACCCATTAGGCTCATGCACAAGTCGGCCGCAGTCCCCGAGAACTCTTTCCCCAGACCACGAGTCAATAGCGATACCTAGCGGCACATATTGACCCCCGAATGTACACAATGATCGAATCGGCTGAACCTTGATACACTCACATATGATCCGTTTGGCACACGATGTCAGTCAAGCTCAAGGCGAGATGCATGCCACCCTTGTGATAGCTCGGCCCATTCACTCGTCAATGTAATGGATATAATCGTAATTAACTCTTTAATCACATTGGCATGGCCATACACTTTCCCTATCCATCCACACCAAGGGACCCAGACTGGACGGAGCCAGCCCTGCGCCACCCGTTGGGGGCGTCGCGTAGCGTAACAACCATCTGCTGCATGCCAAGGAGGGTAAACGACAAGACGGGCTGCCAGCGTTTCCTTTCCCGGGCTATAGGTCTCTTGGGAGATACAGTGCGCTCCGGTCAAGGTCGGATAAAGTGTGGTGGGACATGGTAGTTGTCGCCACTTGCCTGCGGGCAAGCAGATTACCCGAGGGGCCTTCTCCCGGGCTAAGGATAGCCCGGGAGGCATACGGTGCTGCAGGGTTTGACGTGGTCAAGCCTAGGGCAGTTGCTGGCGGGTTAAACACTTTCACCAGTACGGCCGGGAACGACCTCTTGGATTTGTCGTGCTATGGGCCCGTATGGAATCGGCCCCAGGCCCGTCCCAGGATGGGCCGTTTATCAATCACCAACATAAGGCCGAGAGGGGGGTGAATCGGACTATTTTTAATTTTATTCGCTTGTTGAACTTGGTCAATTAGTAAAGTTAAGTACCCAACTAGCGAATGAGCCCTAAGCAAGTCTAGTAGCGGAAGTAAATACAAGTGCGAATAATAAATGAGACAAGAGGGCAAACCAATCTTTTTACCGAGTTCGGTGCAAGCACCTACTCTCGTTGAGGAAGCTCGCCACACTGGAAAGCCCGGGACCCTTTCGTCCCTAGTCCTCAATCCACTAGAAGAGGTTCGTTCCCGAACACATCGGAAAGGAACTCCAACTTGTACAAGAATCGGCAGCCTTCACACGCGAAGGACCCCGAAACACCCGACTTCACAGGCGAAGTCGACCTCGAGCACACCGAGGGTTTAGCACATCTCCGACGCACATGGAGAAGAGGATGCACCGGCTACACCTAGCCGATGACCACCACGTTGGTGGGTTTGCTTGCGGTACACGTGTCGATGACGAAGAAGCTTGTGGTGGAGTTGAATCCTGGTGACAAGAAATCCAAGAGCACAGTACCGAAAGCACAACTAGATCACCACCTCTCCCACCATAGAGCTAGGCCAAGAACTCATGGGGAAGGTACAAGAACTTCGGGGATGGCCGGAGGAGGCAAGGTATGGCTTCTTCTTCCTCTCCTTGTCCCACTCTCAATCTCAATCTCTCATGTTGGATCTAGGGAGGTGGAGGATGAACAAGGGAGGAGAACTCTCTCAAAGCTAAGGGATGAACAAATGAGCTCTCTCAAGTCTCTCCATGAAATCCCACCTATTTATAGTGCTAAGGTTCAGGCTGGGCCAATGGACGGATGAGATTAACTTGGAACAAGATCAGACGGCTGGCAGTAAATCGACTTAGGCTGGAAGGGCTTATTGGACGCGTCCGACGGGTTTATCGGAAGCCGTCCGATACTCCTCATTGTGCAACTTCGGATCTGGAAAAATGATGCCCACCATGTGTTCGATCGCGAGCACAGCCGGCATCGGACGCGTCCGATGACCTGGTCATGACAGGGTGCACCTAGGTTCTTGTCTTGTCCTCTGTTGTCTTGATCTTGTCTTATCTTGTCTTGTGTCTTGTCTTTTCTTGTCTTGTGTCTTGTCTGTCTTATGTCTTGTCTTGTGTCTTGTCTTGTGTCTTGTCTTGTCTTGTCTTGTGTCTTGTCTGTCTTGTGTCTTGTGTCTTGTCTTGTCTTGTGTCTTGTCTTGTCTTGTGTCTTATCTGTCTTGTGTCTTGTCTGTCTTGTCTTGTCTTGTCTTGTCTTGTCTTGTGTCTTGTCTGTCTTGTGTCTTGTCTTGTGTCTTGTCTTGTCTTGTCTTGTCTAGTCTAGTATAGTCTAGTCTTGTCTTGATCTTGTAGCTTGATGCTTGACGTATGTATAGCAGGCTTGAGCATGAACGAAGACTCACGCAAAGAGTATAAGAGAAACTATGAAACACAAGAGTCTTAATCTTGAAGTCCTTGTTGTCATCAATACCAAAACTTGATCTTACAATATCAACATATGCACATCGACTAGATCCAAGACTACACAAGAAAGGCTTTGCTACCACCGAAGGAGAACGCGGTGCTACACTAGCCGAAAAACAGAATATTTCTACCACGAACACGGAATCAAGTGAGTTAGGAATCACAGATTGTTACCCTTGGAGCACATTGGCAGCGAAAGTAGCCGATCCATTTGATCAGTGCTGGCGCAGGAGCGACGACGCCTCTATGGTGTCCACACGTACAGGGGTGGAACAATGCATGATGGTGTGCTAGTACCCGTGCGGGCGGCTGCTAGGGTTTAGGGGAGAGGGATAGGGTTTCTTGGTGGAGAGAGACTCCCAACCCACGCCCCACCTCTCCCTTTTATTGAGCGCTGTTGACACCCAAATTTGGCAGGAAAATCGGATATTGCGAAGTGGCTAATTTCATCGGAATTACTGGGCCGAATCAGAAAATGGGCTTTATTGACAAAAGAAAGAAGCATATTGGGAAATGCCGATAGTTACAAGACTCCGGAAGAATTACGCTCTGATCAGAGGATATCCTCCACGACGCGGTAAAATAGGTTGTATCGGTGTCGGTTTTGTAATAGTATAAATAGGCTCCTAGGTCTCGTGAGAGATAGACAACATACTCTAAACACAAATACACTTTCGAATCCGATCGACTTCGTCAAAAGGCTTTAACTCGCAGGTAGAGCTATCTCGATGAGATAATCGATTCTCTTCTTGTAACCTGTATGCATGGCTGTATCGTCTTGATCTCATGTATACAAAGCGTGTTAGGCTGTCTCGGGTTTTACCGATCTTTAACATGTTCTTGCATGTTACACTGTCCCGTTCAATTGACCTGTAATATGTGTTTATCCTGCAATGCCGATTGGTAATTACTCTATATGTTTTTCCTGAATCCGATGTATGCAACTGTCTCGTTCAATCGATCTTGCGTATGCTTGCTTTAGGATTCTGCATGTGTAGTTATTTACCGATCAGTGTTGTACTTACCTATATTAGTTCTAAACCTTTAAATTGGTTTATCGATTTACATCTAGATTTAGATCTGAATACTGTCTTGGCTTGAACAATCTATTCAATCTTTTCCTTGATTTAATCTAATAAACTGATCTGAAGATTTTTTGCTAATTTTACTCATAAAATACCAAAAAGAAGTGAAGAGATTTATGTTTAAATGCTTATTTACGCTTACTGCTCTATCAGGCATTAAGACAATAGAATTACAATCGGATTCTTTAAAGCCGATTCATAAAAACCTGATCTGGCTATTTCTTAAAGCCGATTGGGGCCAAGTCACTGACAGTTTATTCCTTGTCAATTTACAGGTCAAATTGACTGGCACGCTTGGTTCTTGGTTGCGACGCAAGCCCAGACTTGACGCTTCCGCATGTGTGTTCGCGAAGATCTCACTTTTCGTGTCAACAAGCGCTCTAATGGATATTTCCACGAGAGAAGCCCATTAGTACTCGTGCTAATGGATCTTCTACGATAGAAACCCATTAGGATGCAGTGGATCCAATAAAACCCATTGATGGATTCTATCCATCAGACATGTTCCAACCCAATAAGTGTGTGACCCATTAGGATCATGCACAAGTTGGTCGCAGTCCCAGAGAACTCTTTCCCCATACCACAAGTCAATAGCGGTACCTAGCGGCACATATTGACCCCCGAATGTACACAATGATCGAATTGGCTGAACCTTGATACACTCGCATATGATCCTTTTGCCACACGATAGCAGTCAAGCTCAAGGCGAGATGCGTGCCACCCTTGTGATAGCTCGGCCCATTCACTCATCAATGTAATGGATATAATCGTGATTAACTCTTTAATCACAATGGCATATCCATACACTTTCCCTATCCATCCACACCGAGGGGCCTAGAGATATCTCTCCTGTTATCGAGGAGGAGGAAATTCCATCTCGATCTCTTACACCTCATATCATGTTTCATGGCATATCCGTAAGCTAACTTTATAACTTCCCTATTACGGCGAAGCGTTTGATAGCCCCAAAGTATACGACTACGCATGCTGGGAATCAATAAGGTTCTCAGGTCGAATGACTGTATAGGTAAACTACTCGAGACTACACCCTGATGGCATTTTTAAGATAACTATCTCAACAGTGTCTCAGAGACGATCTACCCAACCTCATGTTGTCTAACATGTGCCCACATTATTGATTTGATATCTCCATATCTATGTTATGTGAAACATTACCATCAATCAATACATGTGCTGGCCAAATCACTATTATTCCATATAATGATACGTGACTAGGGAAGATTTAGAATAATATCATATTGACAATACGTTTCACAATTAAATCGTGCTAAATGAACAAAGCAATGAGATTTATTCAAGGAACTTATAAGTACATGAACATAAACATATGATACAATCGTCTCACACGATCGCCTCTGGGGCATATCACCAACATGCGCGTGACATTATTAGTGGGCATGGATTGGCAGCCTGGTGTCCTGGCCCCAAGGGCCCCCACAAGTAGCCGGTACACTCGAGCCACTAGTATGTGGCCCTACCCGCTCTATGGTGTACGACATAGATCTTGACACAGAGCCGTCGAACATGCTCTATGGGCCCCACCTGTCAGCGATAGACACATACTAGGAAGTAGGTGTACCCTATGCACCTGGGCCTAGATGCTAAAGCGGACTAAGTTAGTACAAATTTAAAATTTCATAGTTCTGAACTTCCTATGTTATAGGACAGAGGACTTCTTCATGCACCTCCGCCTCCTGCTTGGGGTCTCTACGAGCCACTCGTGGTCTATTATTCACAAAATGCACCTTGTCGACCATCCGAGGCTGTTATTCAACTTCTTTATATATTCCAACTTTACTTCACAATTCTAGCATTTAAGTCATCTACTGTCCTTTTTAGTGCTCTAGGTTGGCAGCACCATCTCAAGATGTTCAACATTGTGATGACACCACCCATAGAGCTGAGGAAGCCGAGGCGAATGGTTTTGTTGATTTGATGCTAGCGCAACCTTTGGTCTTCCCCCCTACTTGAGTGGACGCTTAGACATCGTGGCATGTGAGGAGAATGTTGGACAAAGTTCGTGTATGTTGGTTTTATGTTAGTGTTCATGTATGTCGACTTCATGGAGAATGTTGTTTTGGTTGTTTTAAAGACATTATTGGTGTATGTCGATTTGATGAACTTATATGCACAATTTGTGAATGTGATATTCAATGTGCATGTGAATGAATATGGTAAAAATATGGAGAGAATGTGGTGAAATATGGGTTATGAGATATATGGGTGTTCCCTGTAGGTACAACACTCACTCTTGGTGCACAACAACGTGCGAATTTATGAATTTTGCAATTTTGCAACAATTTTTTGGTTGTTCCAGGCTTATGGTGATGGCCAGAGTCTGGTCGTTCACCATAATAGCTACCAGGTGGCTCCAAACCAAAGCGTACGGTAGACTGCCAGACTTTGACTGCCGACCATAATTTGCAATCAAGGTAGACGGCCAGAGGGTGGTCGTCGACAATAATTTTCAAGACATTGGTGGGAGGGTACCGTCAACCCCCTATTTGGGTGGACGGTCGAAAAAATCCGTCAATCATAATAGGATCAACAGCAAACCGCCGACCATCACCGTTATGGTCGATGACTTATTGTGAATAGTCTCGACCATAATTATAGTGAACGGTATCCCAGCTTAGGGTAGATGGTTTTGACCATCGAAAAAAAGATGGTTTTCTGTGGTTGTTGGCCGGGCAATAGCCATACGTGCATAGGGCTGGAACCTGAGCTTGAAGCTCGCGAGCTGCTCGGGCTCGGCTCAGTCCCAGCACAGCTCAGGCTCAGCGCATGAGTTGAGCTCCGTTTCCAGCTCATGCGCAATCCTGAGTCGAGTCGAGTCGAGCCGAGCCGAGCCAGCGCTCGTGCTCAGCTCATTTACAACTTCACCATAATTCCACAAGACCACCAATTACGTTCATATCTGATAGAGTGATACCTCTGCCTCCATAACTTAGCAATTTGCTCCTCATTGAACAATATGGACAATATAAACATAAGTTACATAACTAGTTGAAGTGCTTCTCATTTAACAAGATCAACATGACATCATCAATTCATAACACGTTAATATAACTAAATCAGGTGCTTCTTTGATGGCCCATTGGGCTTTGAGCCAGCCCGGCCCACTTCTTGGAAATAAGAGCAAGGAGGGGAGGCCATCGGGTTCTTCCCCACAAAGGAAAAAAACCCTAGCCACCCCTGTTGTTACATCTCCCAGCCGACGTTCGCCTTCGCTCGCTACTCGTCGTCGCCGGCATCGCCAAGCACCATCCTTGCTGACGTCCCCCTGGCTGTGTACGTATCTGCCATCCCTGCCGACATCCCTGGGGCCGTGCCGCCGCCGCCACCGCCACGCCGTGCATTCGGCCGCGCCCGCCACCGTCAACGTGTCGTCACCCTGCGCCCTGCCACCGCCCCAGCTTGCCTAGCGCCGTCATCGCACTTTGCAGGTGGTAATTGCTGCTGTCCCCTAGTGTCCAGCGCGTACGCAAGAAGTGTCCGCCAGGTGTTCGGTTGCTCGCCAAGCCGCTGTCGGACGCTGTCCGGTCCGGGTCGGACGCCGTCCGACAGTCGCCACTGCCATGCCCCCGCTGATCAGACGCCGTCCGGTGGTCGTCGGACGTTGCCTGGTGGCTGATTTTGACCTTCATCGGACGCCGTCCGATGGTCTTCGGATGCCGTTCAACAGGTACGGTGTCGTCTGGGACTTAGTCGATTTTGAGCTCACCTCCGGGAAATCAGCTCTGTCGGACCCCGTCCGAATCCTGTCTGACGCCGTCCGACAGAGCGTGTGTTCTCGGGACTTAGCCAAAATTTTGACTTGGGCTCACTGGACGCCGTCCGATGGTGATCGGACGCCGTCCGATGGGGCTAAAATTTTGCCCCCACTAGGATTTTGGCTCTACTGACTTCGCCCGACATCACACCTAGGGTTGAGGGTCTACCTTGTCGGCTTGTGGACTCGGCGGGAAGTTTCACGCCTAAAACAAAATATCTGGTTTGGATTGCTTAGAGGCTATGAAACCCTGACAGCTGTCGCTCCCCCGAACTCTCTCGACCCTAGACTGGTGGACTCGCTCTAGATGGTTCGCTCAAGACTAACACCTGGCACTCTCTCGAACTCACGGCTGATGTTTCTGAACCTGTGCTCAGTGGGACCCTGCAACCAGAGAGGTGTAGTCGAGCCAAAGACGCACACAAGGAAATCAGAAGAACTATAAACAAAATGTCCTTATCCTTGGCGTTCCAGCTGTACGGCCTAGTTGCCATCAATTACCAGAATCATTTAGCCTATGGGAGGCTTGATCTTACATTCTGTGATGGCCCATTGGGCTTTGAGCCAGCCCAACCCACTTCTTGGAAATAAGAGCAGGGAGGGGAGGCCATCGGGTTCTTCCCCACAAAGGAAAAAAACCCTAGCCACCCCTGCTGTTACCTCTCCCAGCCGTCGTCCGCCTTCGCTCGCTACTCGTCGTCGCCGGCGTCGCCAAGCGCCATCCCTGCTGACTTCCCCGTGGCTGTGTAGCCGTCGTCCCTGCCGACATCCCTGGGGCCGCGCCGCCGCCGCCACCGCCACGCCGTGCATCCGGCCGCGCCCGCCGTCGTCACCCTGCGTCCTGCCACTGCCCAGCTTGCCTGGCGCCGTCGTCGCACTTTGCAGGTGGTAATTGTTGTTGTCCCCTAGTGTTTCCCATGTTCGACCGCCACCGATTGACACTCGTCATCGAACTGCTCTTGGGTAGTGTTGTGGACCGCAATGGGGAAGAAGAGGGAAGAAGGAGAGGGGTTTGTGCTAGCTAGAAGAGAGGAGGAAGGAGTGGGGAGACCTAGGCAGCACTGGCTAAGGATGGCGAGGATAGAGAAATTAGGGTTTTGGTTCTTGTTATTGTAGGATTAGAAAGCGAAATTAGACGTGTTCTTCCCTGTCCTAGATGATAACCATCGTGGGTTTTGGAGGATGAGGTTGAGGGGATGAGGTCTTAATAGATCAGTTCTTGTGCAGCGGGCTCGAGCAAGGTTTTGATATCTTTAGGGCATGATTCATATCTTAGTCATGTTTCGGAAATTGTGTGTGTTAAGTCTTAGATTCATTTCAAGTACAAGAACGCTGAGAACGGCCAAGCGGTTTGGGAGATACGTCAATTTTAGTAAAGTCGTCCAGAAATTGTAATCAGATGTTTTTATAAAGCGAGAGAGAGATGAGGTGGGTGCAACGAAGTTTTTTTATTGTGCAATGGAGTGGAACGGTGTCAATCTACACTTCATCTGGATCCTCGCGGTTAGAAAGGCAAGTATATGTTATTGTCTGTTTGGACGATTATGGTTGTTTTAGTTTTATCATATGAATCGATGGCTATGGCTTGGATGTGTGTGGATGTGACTTGGCTAGTTGGTTATTATGTTGTCTATCTCTAAGTGATGAAGGTAGACAGTAACTGTATGACAGAAGAGCATTTTTGCATCATGTTGCATGAGTCGGGTCGGTGAGAAAGTCACTTTTGACTAGTCCGGTGAGGTCGGTGAGAAAGTTAAAAGTGACTAGTTCGGAGTGCTCTAAAGTCCTACTCGATAGGCACTCCACGGGAGTGGAGTAATTGGTCCCCGCTTGAAATAGCACGGGCAAGGTGTGGCATCGACGGGTGCGCACCTAGCTATACCGGTAAGAGCTCACAGTATAGACACATGTGCATTGCATTGCATGGATAGATGACAGTGTGGAATAATGTTGTGATACGAGGATTAATTGATTTCTCATTATGAATTTGTTGTTCTAAGTTGTTATACATATACTCTGCTCAGTATTCTTCGATACTCACTCTTACTTTTATTTGATTTTTAGGTGATCTTTGAAGGCGACATGCATGGGGTTGTAGCATAGTTTCTTTTGGCACAAGAACACTCATACCTTAAAATAATTGCAGGACTTAGCAAATTTAGTTATCTTTACCTAAGCTAATTAGAGAACTATTTATGATTCACATTTTGTATGGAGAGTTATGTTTATGCTATTTGTTGAATGGTTGGCCCGTTCTTTTACTTAATGTCCTCGTCGCCGTTATTAAGCGTTACGATGATTGATTAATGGTAATAGTCTTTGTTGAGATGGGCCCATGATTGGGTTTTGGGTTTACTGTTGATGTCGAGATTCTTTTCCCTAATCACTTGATGATGATGGTTGATTATATTTGCACATCTAGTTGTTAAATTGTTGTGTTTGGATTAGTATATTCTATGGAGAGATGCTGTCGAAATTTGCAATTTTTCTTTGAGTTAGTAATATTCCGAACCCGGTTGGGTTGGGGTGTTACAGCTTCCCATTGACATATAATGATATAAACATAACCAGATCAATTATTTCCCTTTCACATAATCACATCATTACATGAATACATAGATACATCATAAATGAGCATGATCCGTTGTTGACACATTCAGCTGTAGAGATTATAGGAATGCATATAGATAAATATAACTCAATGCCAAACTACCAATTGCCAAAGTGCTGGATCAATAGGCCAACAGGCTATAGGCTTACAGCAGTACAGGCACAACAAGGCAAGTGGGCAACACATAAGATATAAGTACATAACAGGTTAACATGTTACAAATTCACTATCACATTGACTAGTAGCACAACTGCACGTAGACGCAGGCACAGCAGCACATGCACTGCACATTACATATTTACATTACAAAGTTAAGACTTTAGAGTGATGTGCATTGACAAAACATGAAGTTTGATCCAAGTCATTAGTAATTAGGAATTAACATATTACCCTTAGCAGTTCCAAGTCATTACTAATTGTTGCCAACAACAATGTCATTGAGAGGGATAGTTTAGTCCTCCATGCCATGTTCTTGTTCCTTGAGATCATACAGTTAATAAAAAAAATGTTAAATAGACATGTGAGTAAGTGACTATGTGAGTAATGGAAAATAAAAAAAGAACTAGACAGAGTTAGTTCATACCAATATTTTGATTGCACTAGCGCTTCTTCTTATCCAACTAGATGTATAAGCCAAGGCTTCCACCGAAGATGGGTCTAATGAGCTTCGATAATCGTCGAGCACTCTACCACCAGCAAAGAAAGATGACTCAGTTGACACTGTTGATGGGAATTGTGAGGATATCTATGGCCAATTTAGACAAAATAGGGCATTTCACTGCATTGAACTTCCACCATTCAAGCATACTAAATGATCCAGCGGGGCCCTCTCATTTGGATCCTCCAAATAACACATCAAATCTGATCCTTTTGTCTATGAACCTGAAGCTTCAAACAAGCTTTCAAACTCACTTGAACAACTAAATGGAGTCATCTACGTAGTATCAAATTGAGATGAAGTTGACGCACCACTCTTGCTTGTTGCTACATTCTCATGTTCATTGTCAAGCTCATAGATAGCATAGAGGTCATCTAGTGTTGAGTGAACCAATTCTACCTTTACATCAACAGTTTTAGGATTATAGAACTTAGCAAAACAGTAATTAATAAATTTGATCTTGTATCGTGAGTCTAGGATAGTGGCAATTGCTAGAAGTTCATTGCATTGACCCCAATACTTATCAAATTTATCTACCATCGCTTGCCCCATCCCTGTCAAGATCATGCTGTTAGAGCTGACTGTCTCCAATAACTTGACTTTTCATCAATTATGAGAGGAAATAATAGATCTGTAGTGGGATATGTTGAACCAGAGAAGAGAGTGGTGACATTATCCAAAACTCCTAACACTTCTCTAAGACATTCATAAATATCCCACTCAGATTTATATGGTTTCCATTTGCAAGCTTGATTTGAATATCCATAGTGAGTAAATGCATCCTTGAATGCAAAACAACACTTAAGCATCTCGTATGTAGAACCCCATCTTGTTGGCACATCAAGACACAAGCCTCTCTTTGTTGGCAAAGCTAGAGACTTGACTACTTCAGTGAATTTGTAAAGCCTTGATGGAGATTTCTTAAGTTACTTTACAATTTCTCTTAGTTTACCAATTAAGGGTTCCAATTATTTTAGACCATCAAACACTGACAATTTCAAAATATGTGAACGCAGCGGACATGAAAAAACTCCCTTTCAAGAAGAGTGTGCCTCTACCCCTAGCTATCAATCTACCCCCAATTACCTAGCTGCCATATCTTTGCTACTTGCATTATCGAAGGTGACAGTACCAACCTTGCCTTCTAATTTCCATTGAGAAAGATAATCAAATATTGCATAGTAAATTACATTGCCAGTGTGGGGTGGCTCTAGTTCAACAAAGTTGATGATACGACTTTGCATTGCCCAACTGGAATCTATATAGTGTGCCACTAGAGACATATAGCACTCGATTTGGTTTGAAGTTCATGGATCATGAGTTAAACTAATCTTACCAACAGCCCTAAAGCTCTTGCTTTGCTTTTCCTTTTCCTCATGATAGAAATTCATGCATTCCTTTTAATGATCTTCCTACCAATCGTTTCATATGCTGGGTTCAAAGATTTCATGAGCATAATAAACCAATAATTCTCTACCATCCTAAATGAGTATTCATGCACAATTACCATCTTGCCTATGATCTCACGGATCTTAGCATGGTCATACACTCCTTCAACAATATTTGGATCACATGCATTTGCTTCCAAGAGGTTCAAGTTACCTTGTTTCTGTAAGCGTTGCAACGCTTCATGTGCCTTTTCAGTGTGGTTGTTGCTCCTCCACGAGTGTATGCAAAGCACTGAATTGCTAGAAGTTCATTGCATTGACCCCAATACTTATCAAATTTATCTACCATCGCTTGCCCCATCCCTGTCAAGATCATGCTGTTAGAGCTGACTGTCTCCAATAACTTGACTTTTCATCAATTATGAGAGGAAATAATAGATCTGTAGTGGGATATGTTGAACCAGAGAAGAGAGTGGTGACATTATCCAAAACTCCTAACACTTCTCTAAGACATTCATAAATATCCCACTCAGATTTATATGGTTTCCATTTGCAAGCTTGATTTGAATATCCATAGTGAGTAAATGCATCCTTGAATGCAAAACAACACTTAAGCATCTCGTATGTAGAGCCCCATCTTGTTGGCACATCAAGACACAAGCCTCTCTTTGTTGGCAAAGCTAGAGACTTGACTACTTCAGTGAATTTGTAAAGCCTTGATGGAGATTTCTTAAGTTACTTTACAATTTCTCTTAGTTTACCAATTAAGGGTTCCAATTATTTTAGACCATCAAACACTGACAATTTCAAAATATGTGAACGCAGCGGACATGAAAAAACTCCCTTTCAAGAAGAGTGTGCCCCTACCCCTAGCTATCAATCTACCCCCAATTGCCTAGCTGCCACATCATTGCTACTCGCATTATCGAAGGTGACAGTACTAACCTTGTCTTCTAATTTCCATTGAGAAAGACAATCAAATATTGCATAGTAAATTACATTGCCAGTGTGGAATGGCTCTAGTTCAACAAAGTTGATGATACGACTTTGCATTGCCCAACTGGAATCTATATAGTGTGCCACTAGAGACATATAGCACTCGGTTTGGTTTGAAGTTCATGGATCATGAGTTAAACTAATATTACCAACAGCCCTAAAGCTCTTGCTTAGCTTTTCCTTTTCCTCATGATAGAAATTCATGCATTCCTTTTAATGATCTTCCTACCAATCGTTTCATATGCTGGGTTCAAAGATTTCATGAGCATAATAAACCAATAATTCTCTACCATCCTAAATGAGTATCTATGCACAATTACCATCTTGCCTATGATCTCACGGATCTTAGCATGGTCATACACTCCTTCAACAATATTTGGGTCACATGCATTTGCTTCCAAGAGGTTCAAGTTATCTTGTTTCTGTAAGCGTTGCAACTCTTCATGTGCCTTTTCAGTGTGGTTGTTGCTCCTCCACGAGTGTATGCAAAGCACTGACCACATCCTGTACATTTAGCCTTAATCTAAATCTCCTCTTTCTTCTTCTCGGATGGCACCTCCATCACATTAAAAAGGATCCATACTTCAGAAGTCTTACGCTTCTTGGATGCTGTTGATCCTGAGGTGCCACCCTCTATCTCTTTGTTGCTTGGGGAATCAACTTCCTGAACTGAAAACATACTACCCTTGCTCTGTCTATCATCCGATGGTACCATTGTAATCTCTAAGCAAAAACAATGAAAAAAAATCCTCATTTCAGTGCAAATACCAACAATTCCCACAAGTCCACAACTATAGGTCTACAAGCTGGTGAACCGATGAATGAAGATGCTTATAGAGTTACAGTGTAAGTGTGTAAATCAGTACCTTCCTATGTGATGAATGTTGCCTGTGTAGGGGTGGCCATTGGCAAGCTCGACTCGTTGAAGTCAAATTAAATGGTGGACTTCGACGAGTCTTTGTTTCTCTTTGTGCTAGAACCTTACGTTGTCCTCCTACACCACCACCACTTCCACCAATAGCATATCGACCATTGGCGGAGCTCAATGGTGTAGATCAATCGGTGGCAACGGTGCTAGATGGAGAAGATGTATAGGTTGTGATGGCTGCGCTCGATGGTGGGGCATATCGAGCACCGACAGCTCAGGAGTCAGGCCTTGATGCTATAGATCGACCACCAGCAGCGGCAGGAGCAGGAGCAGACCGTGATGAGAAAGGGTTGTGCGCCTTCTAGCGGTGGGGGCAGGAGGATGACGAGGGGCTTGAATATTGACAATGGAGGCTATGAAAGAGGGATGAGCAAGCAAACCTGATTGTGGTGCTGGACGAGGATGATGAGGGGCTTGAATATTAACGACGGCGGTGAAAGGCGGATGAGCAGGCGAACCTGGTTGTAGACCTTGCGGTGCCGGAGGAGGCTAGTGCGGACCTTCAACTCAAGGTGGAGGGGGATCGATAGTGGCAGGTGATGCATAAAGATTTCGCGGAGGGGGTTCATCAACAGGCATGGTGGATTGGTGGGCACCATGGCGGAGACTAGTGCACGGCCGCACCGCCCACACTACACGGGGCAGGGATTTGGGGTTGGAGATCGTTAATTCGTGATTCATGAATAGTGAGGGGCTGAGGAAGTGAGGTGTGAGGCCTGCGGGGTGAGGGCTTTCAGGGTCAGGTCGTAACTGTGTCTGCGTAAGGCCCGTCACCGATTCACCTGTGCTATGGCTCATGGGCACTCGTGAGCTGCTCGCAAGCCGCCTCCGAGCCAAGCCGAGCCCTTTTTGCAGCTCGTAGCCATTTCTCGGTTCATCTCAGTTGGAAACGAGTCGAGCTGAGCTGAACCTTGGCTCCCTCGAACTCGGCTCGTTTCCATCTCTATACATGCACTACTAGAGAAATGGCTTAATTTACCGGCACATCAGTGCCGGTAGGATTAAAACCGGTACTGATAGTGCGCGCACCAATACCGGTTCGTATCAACAGTAGCAATTCTAGACATTTAGTACCGGTTGGAAGCAACAATAAAGATACCTTTCGTAGACGGGTACAGGCCAGCTGGCGTGTGGACTCATCAGTACCGGTTTGTATACGAACCCATAGTGATAGGGACTCATCAGTATTACGAACCAGTACTAAAGGCTTGTTTCAGCAAACATCAAATTGAATGCATATCCTTCACTAATCAATACGCATGGGTGGGTGGGTTGGTTAGAAGGGTGAGTAAAGAGTTATGTGGTGGCATATATGAGGTCGTGTGTTCGTCATATTTTTTTGGATATTTCAGTGGCTATAGTCCCGGTTGGGGGAAACGGGACTAAACCCGGTTGGGTAAATCGGGACTAAACCGTGTTCCCAACCGGGACTAAAGGCCATTATCGGCAGTAGTGGTGCACATTGCATAGTGAAAATCTGCCGATGCATATTGGTAAAAGGAATAATCAAGTTGATGGAATTAAGGCAGGCATATGATTCGACGGAAGGAAGGCAATAACGATAATTATGTAATCTATACTACCTTAAAAAGCAGCAGTAGGGGTGTTGATACAATCGATCAAGGCCGTCCCCTCCTCATCCGACGGCTCAATTTCACCAAATCTCCTGTGCAGCCTCTGATTTGTCTTCATTGCACTGCCCAATTTTTAATCTGTAACCGCACTCTCTCCATCCGATGGTCGCGCTCGCCCACCCCATCGATCAGCTCATGCCCATTAATCATGCATTCAAGCCATTAATTACATTAATGTTATTTCCATTTGTACATCAGCCCGTCAAAGCAGGCACAATCAAAGCGGTATTTGTACATTAGCAGGAGCAGACCGTGATGAGAAAGGGTTGTGCGCCTTCTAGCGGTGGGGGCAGGAGGATGACGAGGGGCTTGAATATTGACAATGGAGGCTATGAAAGAGGGATGAGCAAGCAAACCTGATTGTGGTGCTGGACGAGGATGATGAGGGGCTTGAATATTAACGACGGCGGTGAAAGGCGGATGAGCAGGCGAACCTGGTTGTAGACCTTGCGGTGCCGGAGGAGGCTAGTGCGGACCTTCAACTCAAGGTGGAGGGGGATCGATAGTGGCAGGTGATGCATAAAGATTTCGCGGAGGGGGTTCATCAACAGGCATGGTGGATTGGTGGGCACCATGGCGGAGACTAGTGCACGGCCGCACCGCCCACACTACACGGGGCAGGGATTTGGGGTTGGAGATCGTTAATTCGTGATTCATGAATAGTGAGGGGCTGAGGAAGTGAGGTGTGAGGCCTGCGGGGTGAGGGCTTTCAGGGTCAGGTCGTAACTGTGTCTGCGTAAGGCCCGTCACCGATTCACCTGTGCTATGGCTCATGAGCACTCGCGAGCTGCTTGCGAGCCGCCCCCGAGCCGAGCCGAGCTCTTTTTGCAGCTCGTAGCCATTTCTCGGTTTGGCTCGGTTGGAAACGAGCCAAGCTAAGTTGAACCTTGGCTCCCTCGAATTCGGCTCGTTTCCATCCCTATACATGCACTACTAGAGAAATGGCTTAATTTACCGGCACATCAGTACCGGTTGGATTAAAACCGGTACTTATATGCACCAATACCGATTCATATCAACAGTAGCAATTCTAGACGTTCAGTACCGGTTGGAAGCAACAATAAAGATACCTTTCGTAGACAGGTACAGGCCAGCTGGTGTGTAGACTCATCAGTTCCGGTTCGTATACGAACCCATAGTGATAGGGACTCATCAGTATTACAAACCGGTACTAAAGGCTTGTTCCAGCAAACATCAAATTGAATGCATATCCTTCACTAATCAATACGCGTGGGTGGGTGGGTGGGTTGGTTAGAAGGGTGAGTGGAGAGTCATGTGGTGATATGAGGTCGTGTGTTCGTCATATTTTTTAGATATTTCAGTGGCTATAGTCCCGGTTGGGGGAACCGGGACTAAACCCGGTTGGGTAAATCGGGACTAAAGCATGTTCCCAACTGGGACTAATTAAAGGCCATTATCGGCAGTAGTGGTGCACATTGCACAGTGAAAATCTGCCGATGCATATTGGTAAAAAGATTAATCAAATTGATGGAATTAAGGCAGGTATATGATTCGACGGAAGGAAGGCAATAACGATAATTATGTAATAAATAGGAACATATTGCTACTCCATTTGGTAAGGTGCCACGTCTTTATCCGGAGAGGGGCATGCATGCATGCATGATGCTGCCAATGTTTATCATCAGACCAAAGACGAAAGATATATGAAAATGAAAAAGGGCAAAAGAAAATGATTATGATCATCAGGAGCAAGATGAAACCGGATGTCCAGATTCCACATTACCATGTAATTTAGGTTATCCGATTAAAGTGGTGAAACATTCAAACTCCTGATATACATAATTGTCGAAAAAGAAAACTTTTATTGTCAACCATCCGATCAAACAATCAATGATCAAAACATAGCCATCTAATAAAAGAAAAAAATGACATCATACTAAAATTAACAATCCATGGGATGTGTGTATTGTTATTTTGATTTAAAAAATTGTTGTGAATTATAATAAAAAAAATGTCGCAGGCTCTAAGGCTCTAAGCTACCTAGAGAAGAAATAATATTAAAACTTGTTTTTAAAGTTTTGAAAAGAAACGAAGTATTTTTTTTAAAAAAAGTTGGCTATATGAACGTTTCACCTTGTACAAAGGAGCAAATAAATATATCCTGCTGTTTAGATTATAGTCTGAGTTTGATCGGTAAAAATGATCGATCGGAGGGAATGGATATCGATCGATTCATCCATCCAGCATCCAGGTGGA
Source organism: Raddia distichophylla (assembly GCA_005191435.1). Taxonomy (NCBI): domain Eukaryota; kingdom Viridiplantae; phylum Streptophyta; class Magnoliopsida; order Poales; family Poaceae; genus Raddia; species Raddia distichophylla. The sequence goes on along the minus strand of SPJY01034035.1, from coordinate 287,721 downwards.
GATTGAGCTGAATCGGTGACTGTGTGACAGGCGATGACAGCTGCATTATCCGCGCGATCATCTCCTACCCGCCCGGCTGGATCCTTCCATATATATAAATACGAAGGCGCACGCGAACGCGACTGTGAGGCAGATGGAGCGTCCCATGGTGGAAGAAGACATTGTCGCCGGTGCCGGTGAAGACGATGACCGGGAGTCTGCGACGGCGGCGACGGCGAGAATGGGTGTGTCCTGGGATCCGCTGCTCTCGTGGAGGTCAAGCCTGACCGGCGACGATGAGGGAAGTGATGAGGACGACGACGACGTGACGTCGCCGCCGGAGGGTGGGCGCAAGTCGCCGGACGGCATGCAGCTGGACGGCGGGCCGCTCTACGAGCTGTCGACGCTGCTCGCTCACCTTCCTGTCAGGTACGTCGATGGGTTATGATAACATAACACGACTCAAAAGTTTAATTCTTTATGATCCGTGTTGGTAGCGTCCATGCCTCTCATATCGACCATTTTTGCAACTGAATAACTGATTAACCTTGCGATGAGCGGCCCCTAGAATCAATACTCCTCATAATTCAGGATCTTTGTTGCAATGGCCTTAGGACTAGTTTAAGGAAATGAATCAGGTGTGCTTGCCAGGCAAAAAAAAAAAATGCAATATGAAGCGATATTAAACTACTGTCTGCTCCAAATTGCGCTGGAGCAATACAATAACTATGCAAAAAGTTTCAATCAGAAGAATTTGAAGAGAATCAACATCATTTTTCGTTCATGTATCTATACATTCCAGCGCGCAGCACTTACAGCTTTTTTCTGAAGAGCACGGCGCTATATATCGAACTAAAAGTTTAGATGTTTTAATAGTTGCTAACTCGTTCTCTCTAAAAAGTTCGATGCATATATAGATGGCACATGCACAGATCTCTCCCTCTCTGACAAGTTGTGTTGAATCACCACACAGGACAGGGCTGTCCAAGTTCTACAAAGGGAGGTCCCAGTCATTCTCATCGCTATCCGACGCCAAATGCGTGCAAGACCTCGAGAAGAAGATAATCCCTTATAACATAGGAACGCGCAGCAAGGGGATCACCAAGAAGACGCCAAGGGGTTCGTCTGGCAGCCTACTGTCGAACGCAAGGAGCAAACCATCTGCTTACCAGAGAAAGGAAGATGATCGCAAGTTCTAGTTGTTGGCATGGCATCGCAATGCGGTGCAAAATAAAATGGAAGAGAAACATTTGCAGCTTTCTATTTGTCACTCCCTTTGTCACTGGCACACTCCTCGAAGTGGCATATATATGTTGGTTTATCCGGATAAAATAATGTAACATGTTTGCTCAAAACAAAATAGCTGAGATGAGATTTGCCATAGATGAGCACTTGAGAACTGAAATCTGGGATATATCTCCAGTTTGTCAATGAAGCTTTCTGCAATCGAAACACTTTTTCAGAAGCAAGAGTTCTGTTTAGTTTCCTTTTGTTCTGTGACCGATCTTGTTTCTGTGTGCTTGGTTTATTCTGGATGATGCAAGATCACAGTTGTAAGATCACAGTAGAAACGGAGGCTCGAGAGGTCCCTTCCCCTCGGCAACCGAGAGGAGCTCCTTCCACCCAAATCCTAGCCCCCAACGGCGGCGGCGGTGCGGCCGACCAGTCTCGCCACCACCGCCGGACCTGCTAGATGTGATCGCTGGCGCCGACTCCGCTAGGACGGAGAAGCAAGGCACACCCCCTCCCCCCCCTCCTTCTTCTTCCCCTTGTCCATCTGGTCCGGCCGGCGCGGCGGCGCCCCCCATCTTCTCTGGTCGGAGCAGGCTATCTTATGTGGCCAGCGGCGCCCTCATCCCTAGCGGTACGGTGGCGCCAGCACAGGCGGCGGCGCCACCACCCCTTTCTTGGCCGGCGGCGCCCTCTTCCCTCGCAGTTCGGTTGCGCCCGATGCCTCCCCGCCAGATCAGGTGGCACTCGTTGCTCTCCCGCCAGATTCAGCCAGCGCGACACCTCTTCCCCACCTTGGTAGTGGCAACCGACGATCCTCCTCCTCCATGGCGCGGTGAAGATGGCGGTGCCGCCCCTTTCTTCCCCAAGCGCAAGCTGCGGCCCCTCTCCCATCGACGGCACAGGCAGGGCCATCGACGTCTGGCCGTCTCCCTCCTAAACTCGGCGCGGGTGGCGTCTTCCTTCTGCAGTCGCAGCGCAGGTCGGGCCAGCGACGCCTAGCTAAATCCCTACCTCTCCCCGGCGGCTCACATCCAAATCCAGCGTGGTGTTGCTTGGATCCGATGAGGCGGCGGCGCTGCGTTGGAGGGTGTCACATTGCTAGGCAGCCCTTAGACTTTCCAGGCACGGCGGCGTGGCTTCCCTAGCTCGGCGGTTGCTCAACTACCCTTCCTCTAGATCAGCGTGGCGGCACCCAAAGTCGGAGGTGCTCGAACCCCTCATCCCCTCCCATGGACGAGTGGTGGCACCCCCTCTTCCTCCTTCATGTAAGATTCCCGGTGTCCCCCCTCTCTCCCCAGTGTTGTGGCACTGGTTCCCACTGCGGGCGGCCGAACTGCGTCGTCGATTCTTGTCCTCTTCTGCAGCCAATCATTCCCCATTGTTGTTCGGTTGCGGCGCACCAACCGAAACGTACGGCGGCAGCCAGATCCAGCTGTGCGATTGGCGGGTCCCGTTGGAGGCTTGTGGTGCGGCGGCTCCACCCTCACCCCGGCGATCCTTCCCCTGCTCGTCGCTCACTCGCTCGCTTCTCCAGATCTGGCCATGTTTCATCCGCCCATCGTGCATCGTCCCTCGCAGGACACGCAGATTCCTTACTTCTTCATGACCTTCGTGTGCAGTGGTGAAGCTTGCCGTCGACTTTCCCTCTTCCATATTCCTCCTTCCCCTCCCCCTAGGCCCGTCTTCGTGGAGACCGCCGAAGGGCCGCTCTGTGAGAGGCTAAATCCGTGGGTACTAGGCCTGGATCTGGCAGTGGTTAGCCGTTGCGACCAGAGTGGTAGTATTCCAGGGTCCTGTCGTGGGTTCGGTGGCCTCGTAGCTCGGCGGAGCTCGGCATCGGCGTCTTCCTTTATTCCCCCTCCCCCTGAGCCCGTCTCAGTGGAGATCGTTCGCTGCGGGTGTTCTGCTTCGGTAGCTGGCCAAAGTGGACATAGTAGGTGGGCTCTAGGAGCATGTGTCCGGCGGCTCTTCCCGTGGTGGCGTGGTCGTTGCCCGTCCTTTAGTGGAGCGGCGATCCTTGTCTCTAGCCTGGTCCTGTCCTCGCCTCCTTGCTCTCCCCTCCCTGCGAGATGCTCGGTGGCATAGCTTGGTGTTTTCCAGGTTAGTGGCGGGGTGTCGGAATTCGGCTTGCTCCACCTGGTTGGCGCGGCGTCTGGTCTCCTTCGCTTCCTATGCGCAGACCACCAAGCGTGGTGGCCCCTCTCCAGCGCCGTTGGCTAGCGACTTTCTCCGGCGACATTCCCGTTCTCTGTCTCTTGACCTGGTCATGGCCTTGACCGGAGAAAGGACTGTGCCTCCCTAGGAACCCACAGCCCGGGAAAGAATACGCGGGCAGCCCATCTTGTCGTTTGCTCTCTTTGACAGGCAGCGGATGGTTGTTATGCTACGCGACGCCCCCAACGGGTGGCGCGGGGCTGGCTCGGTCCGGTGAAGGCTATGTTGGGGATAAAGGGAAAGTGCTTTCTCCCTAAAGAAGTTTTCTCCCCAAATCGGCATGTTAAAACAAGCACGTGTCCAGTACTAACCCGACCAGCTTCTCCCTGTAGGCTCGAGACCAAACAGAACCCCAGAACGAGACAAGAGCCTCGCCACTAAAGCAAAGACCGGCGTGGGTCCCACCGTATTAGCTTCGGGCGGCCCACCGCGCCTATAAAAGGAGGATTCCTGGACATTCAAGGGGATCCGATTCCATCTTACCCAAGCAACACCCGCATCCGAAGCTTCCTTAGCGAGTAGTTTTAGTCCTTAGTCACCACCACTGTAAGCTCGGGATCGGTGCCTCCAAGCCCGGTCTCGGCACCTCTGTACTGTTTTCCCACCATATAATCAATAAGACTGGAGTAGAGCTGTTACCCGGCAGTGGGGGCTCGAACCAGGATAAATCGTTGGTGTCTTCACAGTTTGTATTGTTTTCTCTTTTCTTCCCACTGTACGAAGGATTTGTACCCGGATCATCAAGTCGCACCAGGCCCTTGTCCGGGAAGACAACGCGGCCTGAGCCCCTGCAGGCTCGGCCGCCACCTGGGCTGCTGAGAAGGGTGGTTGTTGGGTCTCACACCAACTACAAATTCGTCTGCCGGTCCGTGGACCCGCTACTCTTCAGGAGCGCGATTCCCAGACACCGACAGCTGGCGCCCACCGTGGGGCCCATGACTAGCCCTCAGCACTCCGTTCCCTCGGACATGCCTGAGATTCCGAGCAACGACGAGGCTCTGGACCTCGAGTGCGATGATCTGGACGACCTGGTCCCATCGTACGAAGGCTGGCGAAAGGAGTACCTCGCCGATGCCGGGGCTGATGAGATGGAGGTTGACGCCTCTCTCGCCCTAGGGGTAGACTTTCGCCCCGAGGAGTCGCTCCCAGAGCTGGACCCCTCCGTTATCCACGTGCGCCGGGGGGCTCCCCCCCCCCCCCCCCCCCGGCAACCAAGAGTAGGTGGGCTCTAGGAGCATGTGTCCGGCAGCTCCTCCCGTGGTGGTGGAGTGGTGGGTCATTGCCCGTCCTTTAGCGGAGCGGCGATCCTTGTCTCTAGCCTGGTCCCGTCCTCGCCTCCTTGTTCTGCCCTCCCGCGAGGTGTTCGGTGGCATAGCTTGGTGTTTTCCAGGTTAGTGACGGGGTGTCGGGATTCAGCTTGCGCCACCTGGTTGGTGCAGAGTCTGGTCTCCTTCGCTTCCTATGCGCAAATCACCAAGCGTGGTGGCCCCCTCTCCGGCGGCGTTGGCTAGCGACTTTCTCCGGCAATATTCCCGTTCTCTATCTCTTGACCTGGTCATGTGCTCGTCGCCTTAACCCTCCCTTTCTCTGAGGTGTCTGGTGGCGTGGGCGGTGTCTTCCACGTCGGGTGGCATTGTTCGTGCACGCTCTCTGGTTTTGCGTTTTCGGACGGTGGCTCGGTCCTTCTGGTGCTTTCGACCTTCAGCGGCCTCTTCCTTGTGCGCTAGTCGTGCAATTAAGTCTTGGGTGAAAGCCCTGTCCTTTTGGGTGGGTGTTAGCGTCACCTTTAGTGTCTTTCCCTCATTGGAGGCTTCACCTTTTGACCTTTCCCTGCTCTAGGAGAAAACCAAAGCGGTTTTGAGATGGTGGCAGGTTCTCCCCGTCGCTACCTTGTTGGAAGCGTCGTTGTTGTCATCTGGCTCCCTTGGTTTACGCTGGGTCTGCTGCTTCAGGAGTCGTTCGTCGCTGAGTGAGTGTTGGTGGTGTTTTCTCTTTCTCCCTTTCATGTATCTCTCTCCTTTTCGACCTTTGGCCTAGGTGGCAGTGGTGGGGTTGCATCCCTTCTTCTCCTCTGTAGGTGCAGTTCCCGATTGGCCGAAAGGTGTGTCTTGCCTTGACCAATGTTGTAGCCTAGCTCCGTGGTTGTAATCCGTGTTTTCATGGGTTTTTTATTTTATTTTCTCCTAATGACCAATTAAATAGGACAACAGTTCTTCTGAGGTCACAGTTGTAGACGTAATAACAAAGACGAGAATGCAACGAGCACTTTGGTTTTAAATAGCTAGCGATGAATGAATTCTTCTACAAAATACACCACATGAATTCAACAGAAAAACGTAAATGTAAATTCACCGTGTAAGAACCACCAAGTATATTGGAGTCTCAAATCTAGACGTTGATTGACAGTGCAAATGATCGAATGATGCAATTATATGCATCTGTGATACAATTTGTGTCACATGCTCTCCATAGTTATGTTTAAAAATGCTTTCTACATTATAAGAAAAGATATATTGTATTGAGAAAAAAATCCTTGGAGCATGCATGTCTAATGGCGGCCTATTTCCTGGCCTTATTGCACTATTTCACGACCCTTTCCTATTTTCTGCCCAAGCAATGTAGTTTTTATTTTCTCAATGCTTACATTTCCCTTCTTTATATTTCACTCCAACCATATAATTAAGTTATGAAATATTGGGAGAACCAGTACTCGAACCCAGCACCTCTTGTCCCCTTGTGACCCACGCCTCACTCTTCTAGCCAACTCACCCACCCACGCGCTCTAATATAACTAGCACATGAATACATTTTAGAACCAGTACTGATGAGCCCCCATCGGTACGGGTTCGTAGTACGAATCGGTACTAATGAGCCAGCGTGCCAGCTAGCATGTACTTGTTTGCGAAAGGAATATTCTTTATTGTTGCCTCCAACCAGTACTAACAATCCAAACCGGTATTAATGCCACTATCAATACCGGCTCCAATCCAACCGATACTGATGTGCCGATATAACAACCCAGTTTTCTAGGAGTGAATTTTGCTTCCAATCCCATTTTAACTATTCACAATTCATTTCTAAAGTAATATGCCAACTACAATAAAGAAATAGACCCACCATTAGAACTTTTTTTGAGAGGGTACAAAAATGGCACACAAACTCACTTTGCCACATCCACAAACAACACACGAAACAAACACATGCATGTGCATGCGTCTGAACCATGGATTTAAATAGCGCGCTATAGCGTCGCTATAGCGCCGCTATAGCGTTTTGGAGACGCCGGCGCAACGCTATTGCCCATTTTAACGCTATTGACGCTAAGACCGCTATAGCGCGAAATAGCGCGCTAAACCGTGCCGCAAACAGTCCAATTTAGCGTCGCTATAGCGTTTGAGCCAAATTTTACATGCAATCACCATCTGCTTCATCTTTATCTGATAAGTCCATCTCGTTGGCTGAAGATGAAGATTGAGTCTATCTACTGCTTGGCTCCGTCTCGTACTGAGTTTGTGTCCTGTGTCTGTGTGCTGTTAGATTAATATGCAGAAGAGCTGCAGAACTAATTTATGTTGGCTACTTGTCTTGTTGAATTTAAATAGCTGATGTGAATCCCAGCATTTTGCATTTTTTTGAAAAATGCTAAATGGCTTAGCGTCGCTATAGCATCGCTATAGCGCCGCTTAGCGTTTCTGGGAGGCCTTCGCTAAACACTTTAGCGCGCTATTTAAAACACTGGTCTGAACACATGTTAGAAACTGCAAATTAACATCAAGCCACATGCATGTGCATACCCACTAATCAATCTAGGGAAATCATAAAAAAAGGGTGAGATCCAGGGTTTGTGTGGACAACATAGACCCCGGGTATCCACACGACGGGCCTAAGAGACCACCCGACAGGGGATGGACCAAGTCGGGTGGATAAGGACGGGGGCCACTCGGCCTCTAGAAGACTTGACCGGCAAGGAAGACTTGAAGATAGAAACCTATCCCTAATTAATAGGGAAGGTATACTTGTAATCCAAGATAACTACTAGAGGATAGAGGTAGGAATCCTACCTCGTAACCGACTAGGACTCTTCCTTGTAATCCCACCCCCTCCACTATATAAAAGGGGTAGGGGGCCATAGTTCGGTAGAACAGATCCGATAAGGCCATCCACATCTAGATCTTCATCTACATCTTGATCTTTTGATCATCTTGTACACATATACCCCATATAATCCCAGAGCACAGGACGTAAGGTATTACCTCCGCCATGAGGGCCTGAACCTGTATAAATCCTTGTCTTGTGCTACCATCGAGTTTGGATCTTGCATGCATCGCCCCATATATAATCATTGCCGGCGGTGACCCCCCACTCAGTCGCCTGTCGACAATTTGATAGTCCCACCGTTAGACTTGTTCTTACAGAAACATCACTATGCAAATTTAATGGTCCTAAATCCCAGGGGACTTCAACATGTTTTGTTATAAGTAAACATTTAAGTCCAAAATTTATGATTCAACCAACGAATTGGAGAAGTTTCATTAGGGGTGTTAGGAATGTTCTTTGCATAGAATAGTCATTTCCTTTTTCCTCAACTATTTTCACCTTGTAGAATCAACTAATAAAGGGAGAGATATGGTCATGGGTCTTGGGCCTTTCTAAAGGGGGAACTTGGAGAGAACTTAAAGGCTTGCAAGTGAGCTTTGCCAACTGATAGAGTAAACACTTTAGTTGAAAATAGACCCATACGAGCCCAAAAGAGCGAGTTGGGCCTAACTCGGGTTGGACTCTTTCATTCATGAGCTAGAAATTAGTCTAGTTGGATTGTGCTTATTTAGAAATGAGTTGATCCTAGTCTGAGCCAAATGTCAAGAAGAGGCTGAGGTGCTCGCTTGTCACAAGATAAAGTTCTAGCCCTACTCACCATTGTGCACAAGGCATTTTTATATACTAGAGAAAAAAGACCACCGATGATGGTATAAACTTTCTATCTCCACCATTCGATATATTCCAGTGTGTAGGATCTATGTTGCAATCCATCCCAGATCCGGTCTCCACTGGACCCCCTAGCGCTAATCATGTGTAATAGCCTATTTTGGGCCATAAGAAGTTCGTGTATTAACTTCAGGACTATTGATAGTATTTGAAAAACGTCGGTGCTTTTGGGAATGATTTAGGAAAATCATTAACTAAAAGCCACCTATAGTCCTTATCTGATTGCAACCTAATAAAATTTCCACTATGGGTTAGAAATCATCAAACCTAGATAATAATCTAGAACTCATAAGAGAATAATCAACTAAGGACCTGAAATGAATATTTCACGTTTAAATAGCTATATGTGTGTGTATAATGAGCTAAGATAAATAGTAGTAGGATTATGAAAACTCGCCTAAAATAGTAATATATTCACAGCAGTTGGTCCGTTACTAAAGTTAGTGGTGGGAGTTGGGCCGTGCCGGCCCGGCCCGGGCCCGTCGTGCCTCGGGCTGGTGCAAACCGGGCCGACACGGCCCGTTCATCACTTCGGGCCATGCCGGGCCGGCACGGAGTGCCAAAATGCAGGCCCGGCACTTCCCAAAAGCACGGCAGGCCGGCTTTGGGCCGGCTGGCCCGAGCATGGTCCGCGTAACAAAACAGCAGCAAAAATGATTTTTTAGAAATTCATACGTTGCTCAAATGAAAACATTGTTTATACAAAAAAGATGCTTCACGAAGTTATCTACAACTTTAGTGTTCAACCCAAATTCATCCGAGGAGCATAAGACCTCGAAAATTGCGAATTACCGAGGACGGTGCCGTCGGCCCGAAAGCAGGCAGCGACAAAAATATTTTTTATAAATTCATACATTGCTCAAATGAAAAACTTGTCTACATGAAAAATATGCGTATCGACAGTATCTACAACTTTCGTATTGAACATAAATTTATTTGAGCAATGGAAGACCACTCAAAATATAAAAAACTGACTCGTGCCTCTATTCGGGCCGGGCCGGCCCAAGCACGGCCCATACAGTCGGGCCAGGCCGGGTGGCACGCCGTGCCTGGTTTCCAGTCCCGGCCCGGCACACCATTTCGGGCCGGGCCGGGCGGCACGCCGTGCCTAGTTTCCAGGCCCGACCCTGCACGCCATTTCGGGTCCTGCCAGCCCGGCCCATCAAAAATCGTGCCGTGCCGAGCCACGGCCCTGAAAAATCGAGCCGTGCTCGTGCCAGCCCACCTGGCCCGGCCCATTCTCCCAGCAGTAACTAAAGTGCCCTTGGACCGGGCAACAGAGCACCATTCATTGTGGGGGACGGACGGGGGATGGTGTCATGAGTTTTTTTGGTGAGATGGATAATTATGGTTTGATGTCATGGCAACCTCGATGATAGCTACCAATTACATAAGGATTGGAACCCAATAATCACTAAACCACCATGATGAGTGTTATCAACCACGCCAAAGCACAATTGACCTATCACGAATACCTATTCCTGCGATGCAACTGAGTAACAAAACAAGAATAAGGTAAAAGCAAACTGAATGCAAATATAAATTAAGCCTACACGAGTTGAGTTTCAAATTCGATTTTGTTGGTCTAGCCAACACAAGCGAATTCGAGACTGTTTCAACACATACGTGGAAAATAGACTAAATAAAATCCAAGGAAGAAAAAGAGTGGTGCCGGCCATAAGTAGACGCTGTATGATGGCTAGAGGTGATGTGCTAGCCAGAGGGGTAGGCACTCCCATGCAATCCTAGGGTAACTGGCCATACATGAGGTCACGCGGCACTCGACAGACTTGGCTCGCTTGAATGTTTTGTGGATTTCAGGAAGCTCAGCATAAATTTTAAGGTGAGGTTGGATTTGTTGAAAATCTTATCTCCTAAACTTTTCAGAAAGTGTTCATTTTCTCATTTGTACATCGTATGCGGCCAGGATGTAGATTGGTCATAGACGACCGAACCGAGCCTCCTGAACAGTTGGGCTTACATGGCCATGGGATATGGTCTTCCCATTGCAAGCTAGGGTCGTGCTTGCAACACAGGTGTCTTCCCATTGCAAAAGTGTATTTGTGGGAATATGCTTTCCCCCAAGTTCTCGCGGGCTAGATCTCATGGGTTGGCCAACAGTGTTCACTAGTATTTCAAACTTTTATTCATTTATGAAATTGTAGGAAAATGTGAATGAACCTATTAAAATAGACAGACACCTACGAAAATTTTTATGTAATTATGACAAATACTAGACATGCCACTGGATTTTATAAAAATAAAACCTTGAGTACTAGATGAAAGTTTACCTCTGGTTAAATCGATTAGGCTTATTTAGGAACCTTTCCTATATAGAAATAACCCTAGTAACAGTTTCTATCAACTAAAAACAATAGATGTATTAATTAAAAAATGAAAAAATTCTAGAAAATGTAGAAGAACCGTCTGGACGTATGAATATTATAATGCACCATGCCCACTCATGAAGCAACTTTAAATAAATATTTGTAGGAACATAATTAACTAATTATATTGACATAGAATTGTAAACTTTAAGTAACACCGTCAACCAGAACCCTTAATTATTCATGAATCATGTTAACTAGGTACTTTAATTGATCAAGAAAATACTTTAGAATAATGTAGAATCACTCTGCATATCTCTAGTTTACGAACCAATCGACCACTTTCGTACTATCATAAAAACATTAATTTAGCTATATGAGCACCTTCCAGCGGTGGAAGCTATGTATACCGTTAAGTAAGTATCTGCATCACGTCATGACATGTACTATACCACAACACCGATTTATCGGCAGACGTTTAGCTGGAAAAAATGGGCTATACCGACAGACAATATGCCTGGAATCACTTTTCCTTGGCAGACTCGCTGCTGAAACCGTCTGCCAAGGACCCAGCCGTCCGCAATTCTTTTTCCAACAGACAAAGTTTTGCCGGCAGATTGTTTTCCCTTCTTAATGTACTTTTTTCGACAGACATTTTATTACTGGCAGACATGCAATCGCCGACAGATTTTTTCCTGGCAGATTGCGTGCCAGCAATGGTACTTTTCCCGACAGATGTTTCGGCTGTCAGCATGCATTGTGCGCATGATGAACAATGTCATTCCCGACGAACACTCTGACAGCATATCATAAATTACCAGCGGACTATTTGTCAATGTGTACATGGCACACATATGATTGCTATGCTTAATAAGAATTGCCAACTATAGTGTCTCCTCTTCTAGTAAATAAATTTTAATATTATGCATGAATCTATCATCACATCATACAAGGAAGAAACAAATATCACACCACGGGGAATATGCTCTGCATATTCTACTCTTATACATGTCCACCTAGCCCATAAACCGGATGCAGTTAGTTCAACCCTACTGCAAAGTTTTCGACGCCCACAATTCTCTTGCCATTCCTAGGTCCCACTCATAGGTTGCGGTTCATCTTCCACACCTTCTTTGCAACCCCAAGTCCTATTCCAACCGTCTTGCGCAACCTCCTTGCCGTTCAGGACCCCTAACCTCCTGTTGGCATTCATGGCCTATTGCTAACAACAATCTACCTACACCTGTGCCACATAGATTAGTCCATCCAAAACCCAAACTTATCTTAATACTTGCAAGTTAGTCCATTTCCACCAATAATTAACCAGTAAATGCATGCCAAAACAAATCATTCACAAACTCCCCCAAAAAATGCAAAACAACACCAACATTTAGGGAATTTCCTGCGACACACCTTGCCTTACCCAAAACCATTCAAATACACACAAACTTTGTCAATATCATTCATCACAACATGAATCGACCTCCACATAGTCTCACAAAAAGCCAACCAACGGTCAAGTTTCTAATAGTAGGAGAAACCACAAGAAGAAGCTTTTGTGGCTTCATCATCCCAAGGGGACAATCATCCTTGGAGAAGGTCAAGAAGCTATTGGTCCACTTGAGCTCCCTGGGCTGAGGTTTACTCTGCTCTATGTGAAAGACATCGTGGGCCGTCTCTTTGAGCTTGCGACGGGTGGCATACGCCGACGAGCCCCAAATATCACATTCATGTGATGTTTAGTTTTGGGGTATTCCTCAGAAGCATCGTCGCTGCGAGCACTCGTCATGCCCTTGCTAATGTCGCCCTTTTCATGCAGAGTGGACATCGGACCTTTGCTGTTGTAGAAGTCATCCATGCGACTTAACTAGGCCCAACAAATTTGAATGTCGTGCCCAACAGGCGAAACTTTCCCTCTTTATCATCGTAGCCGAGACCTCGGAGAGGATTCGCAGTCCATGGTAGTTACGACCTTAGGAGAAGAGCCCTCCTTTTTCTTATTCTTTTTATCGTTAGAGGACGTAGAAGACTGCTTCTTTGAGGACTCCAAGCCTGGCTTAGGGGGAAGTTGGTCCTTGTCCAACATGCGCTTTTGTTGCTTAGACTCGTCAGCATTAGTGTAAGATCAAGCCTCCCATGGGCTAATTGATTTTGGTAATTGATGGCAACTAGGCCGTACAGCTGGAACGCCAAGGATAAGGTCCTTTGCTTTATAGTTCTTCTATTTTCCTTGTGTGCGTCTTTGGCTCGACTTCATCTCTCTGGTTGCAGGGTCCCACTGAGCACAGGTGATGGGGGTTCCGAGAGTGCCAGGTGTTAGTCTTTAGCGAACCATCTAGAGCGAGTCCACCTGTCTAGGTTCTCTAGGTTCGAGAGAGTTCGGGGGAGTGACAGCTGTCCATGGTTTCGTAGCCGCCAAGTTTCAAAGCCAGATATTTTCTGTGGGCGCGAAAATTCCCGCCTAAGTGTCCAACTATACCTGCCAAGTCCACAAATCGACAAAAGTGTCCGGACCCAAGACGTGGCAACGAAAGGGGGCGAGAGAGACTAAGTCCGAAGGGGTATGCGAAATTAGACACTGTCGGACGGCGTCCGACGCCTATCGGACGGGGTCCGACAGCGACGGTTCCCACCCTCGCCGACCTTGGGTCTGCCGTCTCCGACCGCACTCTCGTCCTCAGCATGCTCCGTGGCCTCAATGACAAGTTCGACAACCTCAAGCTTGTCATCCAGAACCATGACCCTCTCCCCACCTTTGCCAACGCCCGCAACCAGCTGCTTCTTCGCGAGCTCCACCTCAAAACACGCCTAGTACGCCCCCCACAGCTCTCGTTGCTGGCACTCCCCGACCATCGTCCGGTGGATCCTCCGGGGGGAACAACTACAAGGGCAAGAAGGGTAAGAAAAAGGGTGGTGGCAGTGGCGGTGGCGGCACGAGTGGCGGCAACGGCAGCAGTGGTGGTGGTGGTGGCGGTGGCAACCGCAAAAACAGTGGCTCGTTTGCCGGCGGCCGCGGACCACTCCTTCGTTCTACAACCCCTGGACAGGCATCGTCCAGCTATGGCCGTTCCAGGGCCAGGGCAATCAGGCCCTAGGCATCCTGGGGCGTCTCCCTACACCGCAGCCATCCCACACCCCCAACGTCAACACTGGGGCTGGTGACTACGGCGTGGCTCCGCAACCGCCCACTCCGGGGCCCTGGGGCCCGATGGCGGGCGCCTTTTGGGATCAGCAGTCCCTTGCCAATGCGTTCAACACCATGACGCTCACCCCGTCCCCGAGCGGTCATGAGTGGTACATGGACTCGGGCGCCACTTCCCACATGACTTCCGATGCTGGGAATCTCACATGCTCCTACCCTCCCACCCAGATTTGTTCGGCTAACATCATCGTTGGCGACGGGTCGCGTCTCCCGGTGACATCCACGGGTCACCGCATTTCCACTCCACACATAGACCGCTTACACTCTGTAATGTCCTTGTCACACCCACACTCATAAAAAATCTTATTTCTGTTCCTCAGTTCACCAACGACAACCAGTGTTCCATTGAGTTTGACCCGTCTGGTTTTTCTGTAAAGGATCTTCGCACTAGGAGCATCATCGCCCGCTGTGATAGCTCTGGGGACCTCTACTCCTTTTTTCCTAGTCCAGGCTCTCATGCCCTTGTCACCAGCACACCCTCCTCCGCGCTCTGGCATCGTTGTCTTGGGCACCCTAGTCATGGCACCCTTTCTGTTTTAGCTAGCTCATCTGCTATCTCCTGTAATAAAGCTAAACCAGATACTATATGTCATGCGTGTCAGCTTGGTAAACATGTTTGTCTTCCCTTTGTGTCATCAACATCTTGTGCCACTAGCGCTTTTGATTTAATACATTGTGATTTGTGGATGTCCCCTGTCGCTAGTGTCTCAGGTTACAAGTATTATCTCATCATCGTTGATGACCGCACACATTTCATGTGGACCTTCCCCCTTCGCCACAAGTCCGACACGTTCCCAAACATCTCTCATTTTTTTTGCCTTCGTCCGTACCCAGTTCGGCACAACTGTCAAGTGTGTCCAAGCTGACAACGGCCGCGAGTTTGACAACTCCTCTTCCCGCTCCTTTTCCTCACCAACGGTGTCGTTTTTCGCATGTCCTGCCCATACACCTCACTCTAGAACGGTAGGGCTGAGCGCGCCATCCGTACCACCAACGACGTGATACGCTCCCTTCTGTTCCAGGCTAGTGTTCCCCCCTTATTCTGGGTGGAAGCTCTCCTCACAGCCACTTACCTCATAAACCGGCGCCCCTCCTCCACTCTCACTGAGCCTACCCCTTTCTATGCCCTTCACGGGTTCCACCCCCTTACACCCACCTCCGCGTGTTTGGTTGCGCCTGCTATCCTAACCTCTCTAGCACAGCTCCACACAAACTCGCGCCGCGCTCCTCCCTTTATGTCTTCCTAGGGTACTCCCCAGATCACAAGGGGTACCGGTGCATGGATCTTGCGTCCAACCATGTCATCATCTCCCGTCACGTCACCTTTGATGAGTCCACCTTCCCGTATGTCTCAAGTCCCTCTGTCTCGTCCTCCCCGGACGATCCCGACTTTCTCACTGATTACGCCGGCCCTCCTCTCCCCATAGGAATCCGCGCTTCATCTCCCTCTACAGGTACCTCGACGGCCGCCCCTGCCCCGACGGCGGTCACGTCGGTCGCCCCTGCCCCTACGATGGTCGCCCCTGCCCCGCCGACGACGACCGACCCTGCCCCGTCGGCGGTCACGTCGGCCGCCCTGCCCCAATGATGACGGTAGCCCCCGCCTCGACCGTTGCCGCTATCCCTGGCGGCCCACCGTCGAGCGCCGCTCCCCTGTTGGTCTACCATCGACGCGGCTCTACAGTCATCGTTGCCCCGTCGGCTGCTGCCAGAAGCGCCCTGCCAGCTCCTGCACCTACATCTCCCGTTGACCCTGTTGGACCTCCTCAATAGGTTGTTGCTAGCGGGCCACCTCCACTTGCGGCAAATGACCATCCCATGGTCACCCATCGCAAGTCCGGCACACAGATATCGTCTCAACCTACATGTCTCGGCGCTTCCTCCTCCTCCCACATCATACCGTGTAGCTCTCGCCGATCCAAATTGGCGGGCTGCTAAGACGAAGGAGTTCGAGGCCCTCCGCGCCAACAACATGTGGGATATTGTCCCGCGGCCAGCTGGCGCAAATGTGGTCACCGGAAAGTGGATATTCAAGTACAAGCTCAACGCTGATGGCTCTCTTGATCAAGTGGGCTCTTCGAGGCTCCACACAGCACCCTAGAGTGGACTTTGGTGAGACCTTCAGTCCCGTGGTCAAGCCAGCCACCATTCGGACAGTTCTTTCATTGGCAATCTCCCGCGGTTGGTCCATCCGTCAGCTTGATGTCAACAATGCTTTCCTCCGGACTCCTCGACGAGACTGTCTTCTGCACTCAGCCTTCAGGTTTTGTGGATCCTGGCTACCCTGATCATGTCTGTCTCCTTCGCAAGTCTCTATATAGACTCAAGCAGGCTCCTTGAGCTTGGTACAGCACCATTGCCTCTCATCTTCGCTCCCTTGGATTTGTCGAGGCCAAAACAGATACGTCCCTGTTCATCTACAGACGGGGTACTGAGACAGCATATTTACTGGTTTACGTCGACGATATTATGTTGACTACTTCTTTGGATGACCTCCTGAGCCGCACGGTGTCTACTTTGGAACACGAGTTCTCCCTCAAGGACCTTGGGCCTCTGGATCATTTCCTTGGTGTCTCGGTGCTTCCACAGTCGGGTGGTTTCCTCCTCTCCTAGCGACAGTACATCGTCGACATCCTGGATCGTGTATGCATGGCTGACGGCAAATCCTGCTCCACTCCGGTCGACACGAGCTCCAAGCTATCAGCAGCCGGTCCCTCGGTTGCTGACGCGACCCTCTATCGCAGCTTGGCAGGTATTCTCCAGTACTTGATGCTCACTCGTCCGGAGATCACCTATGCCGTCCAGCAGGTCTGCCTCTTCATGCATGACCCACGGGAACCGCATTTCGCTGCTCTCAAGCACATCTTGCGGTACCTACGTGGCACCTTGGAGCTCGGTCTTCTGCTTCGTCGCTCCGCTCTTACGAGCCTCACGGTCTACACCGACGCTGACTGGCCAGGTTGCCCAGACACCAAAAAGTCCACATCGGGCTATGGTGTCTTTCTCGGTGACAACCTGGTGTCTTGGTCATCCAAACGCCAGCACACGGTCTCTCGCTCCAGCGCGGGGGCCGAGTACCGCGCGGTCGCCAATGGCGTTGCTGAGGCCTGTTGGCTTCGCCAGCTGCTACAGGAGCTCCACAGTCCGCTGTCAAAGGCCACCCTTGTCTACTGCGGCAACATCAGCGCGGTCTACCTCTACACCAACCCGGTGCAGCATCAGCGCACCAAACACGTCGAGATCGATCTTCACTTCGTCCGTGAGCGGGTTGCTCTCGGTCATGTGCGCGTGATGCACGTCCCGACGTCGTCCCAGTACGCTGGTATCTTCACCAAGGGCCTTCCCAGCACGGTCTTCCTCGAGTTTAGGACCGGTCTCAACATCTGCGCACCGTCCGTTCAGACCGCGGGGGAGTGACTGTCCTTTTAATTGGATCGTATTTTTACTTCTTTGTCACTCTGTTTCGACCATAGGGGAGTGCTCCGCGATTGTTTTGTACCAGTCTCAACGCCATGTTTGCGCCGTTCAGACTGCGAGGGAGTGTTAGAGTATATTGGGCCTTGGGAGGCTGGCCCATCTTGTGTACTATTCATACTCCACTGTGCAATATAAACAAACTAATTCTCCTAATTAGCAGTGAGAGGCATGGACTGAGGTGAGGCAACATGGCCTAGTGTCGGGACTCAGATGCTTAGAACAACGATGTAAAAGAGTTCGAGCAATTCCAAGGTTCGCAGCCATGCGATCCAATTCCTCTGCCACAGCTGCCCTTATGGCGGGCAAGTCTCTGCTACCTAGCATGTTGTGAAACTACTTGACCACGATCACCAAGGCCCTTAGGTGCTTGGAGCTATCCAAAAGCCAATTTGTCGAACCGGTCGACTTGGCAGAAGTCACAGATGGAGTCTTGTAGGTCTTCAAGGAAATAGAGCATGCGAGAGGTGGGCTTGGACGGGTACACTTGTCCTTATGGATCTGTCTCGCATCATAGCCAAGGTCTCATCCATCGTTGTTCGAAGCCCACAATGATCTCTTTCTTCCTTGGAGAGGCGAACGACATCAACCTCCATGTGTTGGGTGTCCTACTCTATAGTGATGTGTCGGGTTTTTTCTTCCATAGCACACCGGCTTCATCATTTTGATGACGTCATTCCTCATCTTGCCTAGTCGCAACCACCGACGTCCCAGCCAACTCCCCGTTCGCCATAAAAGATGTCGTGGGGACCAGATGGGGTCATGACCATGTCGCCGATGATATGATCCTTCTCAGTGGAATCTATCACCTCATCTGGTATGTCCAAACCGGCGTAGAGTTTATCACTAGCTTCTACGGTGGAGGGGAAACTTCGTCCATTGGATCTTCTCGGAAATACTAAAGGAGAGGCCTAAGGATATATTTCGAGTCCATGTTTTTCGGGCAATGTCGAAAGGGTGCGTGTCATCCGGACTAAGATCCATATGGCCTTCTAGATCCTTGATCCAAGGAACCTTAGAGTTGGTGAAAAAATGAGAAATTTTATTTGATGACACCAAATTCATGCATCATGCCGCAAATAACATTCAATTTAAGCGCCTTTGAGAATATAACACCGTGACAAGGAATTGTTTCATTTCACAGCACTCACTATTTCTCGGACCTAACATGACCAGAATATCTCTCCATCGACCGATAGAAAAATATGCACAAGTACATATTTTGAAATTTGAATCTTGATATTTCAACCCATATTTTATGTTTTGCAAATTTAGATTCCTATTTTATTTTAAAATTTGAACATACATTTTCAATTTCATAAATGTGAATTCAGTGTTATATCCTGATTGTTATAAAATAGGTGAAGTGTAATGAAATTAAACATTTCATGGTAATTATTTTATTTTACCTGTATTATTTTGAGAGGTGCATACATCGAGTGTCCAACACAAATCTATCAATTATTATTATATGATTAAAACAAGGTCTAAAAAAACCCTAAAATTCCACAAATATCTACATTAATCGAAGCAAAAAAATCTACACATTTGATTATAATGGATTGATTATAACTGTTATTAAAAGAAGGAGTACATGCCTACTACAATTTCAATATAAATATAATAGAAATAAAAGTCTATATCATATTAAAAAAAGGTTATATTCTAATTTTAAAAGCTTATCAAGATAGTCTCGAGATTCCAATCCATTTTGTTGGACTTGCTTTTTAAAGCATGAGAGCCCATCTTCGAGACAACGAAAAACAAACTAAAAAATTAAAATCATGTTTTTTTAAAACTTAGATAAACCGTTAAGACGTTAAGTTTTTAATATCATAATATATATATCATCTATAACAAAAATTATACATAAATTTAAATTAAAAATAATTTCCATGTCAAAATAATGGCACAAATCTGGCATCCTTGGGAAAAGTACCCACCCCGATGGGTTCCACCGCCCTCGAATCGATCTCCTCCAGAACCGACGGCCGCGCCGCTTAACCGCGTTCGCTCTCCTCTCCGCCCCCGCTGCTCCAGTGCCGCCGTGCCGCGTCCACCCCACGCGGCCGTCGCTACCCACGGCCACGAAAAGCAAGCGCCCAAGGCGCGGGGTGAGCGAGCGAGCGGCTGCCCTCGCCGGCGTGTGCGTCACGACCGCCCCCGATCCGGCCGGGCTCTTCCGCTACAGGGCCAGAGCGCGACTCGCCATTTCGAAAGGCGGACTCGCCCGGGGAGGTGGTTCATCGACAAGGCTTCGGAGCTCCCCGGTTCTAGGTCACGGGGCGCCCCCCGCCGCCGCTATGTCGGAGGGCAAGGGCGCCGGCGGTCGCCGCCGGGGGGGCGTCTGGGAGGTGGTTTGCAATGCTGTCGCTGGTGGCTCGGCCGGTAAATTGATTCTCTGCTGTGCTCGCCTCCTCATGTTCGAGCGGGGTTGGTGGGGGGCTTGATTCTCTTTTTCTCTTATGTGGGGGTGGTTTCGCAGGGGTGATCTCGGCGACGGTGCTATGCCCGTTGGACGTGATCAAGACGCGGCTGCAGGTCTACGGCCTTCCTTCCAGCCTCTCCTCCGGCGCCGCCCCACCCGGTAACTTCAGCTTTGCTTCTCTGCTACTGCAATTTACTCTATTTTGCACTTGATGGGCCTTCTGCGTCATAGTATTTAGGTATTTGGGAATTACTACCTCCATTTTTTTTGTTTGACGTCTTTGACTTTGACTTTTCGACAACTTTTCGAGTCTTTATCCATCGTCTTATTAAAATTATTTTTGTAAATATCATTTATTTTGTTGTGATTGTTTTATCAACAGAGATACTTTAATGGATGTTTTAATATGTCTTATTTGTTTACATCTTTGTACTAAATTTTTAAATAAGACGAATGGTAAAAGACTTGCCAAAAAGTTAAAGGCGTCAAACAAAAAACAACAACAAAAAAAAGGATGGAGTACTTGTTTTGAGAAAAAATTACCCTATGCCGCTCCATGTTCCATTATGTGCCACTCTGCATAAAATCCATTCCATTATTTGCCAATCCAATTATTTTCTCCATTTCTAACTCTTTTACCCCACGTCAAAAGACCCTGCCCTCACTGTAGTTGGGGAGATGAGAAGGCAGTGACCAGCTGGAGCTAGGGGAGAAGGATGCCGGTAGCCCTAGCTGCCATCTCCCTCTCCTGGTGGCGTCTCAAAAGCAGGAGACGACTAGAGGAGAGCGAGCAATGAGTTGTTGCTGGCTTGGGATTGGGCTAGGAGAAAGTTCACATGCACATGGTGACATCTCTCCTCTTTTATCCCCTAGCTCCAGACAGCCATTGCCCTCTCATGTCCCCACATTGTGAGAAAAAATTTGGAATGGAGAAAATGATAGTAGTGTCAAATAATGGTTGGCTTTGTTTAGAATGGCATACTGGCATATAATGGATTGCACCCTTTGGATTGTTATATAATGGAATGCCATTCTTTGGGGTGACATATAATGAATTTTCTCAATTATTTTTGGTATGCCATTTTCCCACCGTATTATTGAAATAACATTGCAAAGACAATGTTGATCCATGTTTCTTGATGGTTGTCACACGGAATCTACCGGTAACATTTGTTTAGAGTGGCATATAATGGACTGCACCTTTTGGATTGTCATATAATGGAACTAGTAAGCGTGCACAAGCACGTCAGGGTTAGGGTAATAGATCATAGATTATTGAATTGTGTGGTAAAGAAACTATGAACTAAACAATTTATGAATAAAGATAATAATGAGCCAATCCTTCCTAGATTCTTAACACTCCTAAATCCTTACGAAAAGAATAATTGTGGCATGATGTTAAGGGCTCATTCACAAATTATGCTCATTTGTCTCCAGTACCAAACCTCTGGTGCTTCGCATGCTCCGTAGTCGATGCCCGATGCAATCATCTGGGCCGTCCACGTGCACCACACCACCTGCCTGTGCCTGCCCGGACAACCGATGCCCCCTACCCCAGTGTTCATTCTCCCTCCTCCCTCCTTCC
>SPJY01034035.1:244913-266269 GCA_005191435.1 Raddia distichophylla | reverse complement strand
CACCCTTTCCCCCCCTCTCGATGAAAACCCTAGGGTCAATGCCGCCGTCGGAGCCAGCCTTCTCTTCCGCAATTTGCGGCAGCAGCGATGACTGGTCTCCTACAGTTCCTCCTCTTCTGCAACGCCACCAGCGAAGCCAGTTGCGAGAGGACTGCACCACCTTTTGGAGCCACATTGTCGGGAGACAAGGGATCAAGTCACTCCCTTGCTGACGTGGCTCCAACAGGTGCTGTCTTTCTATGAATTTTGTTGGTGTTGCACTCAAGAGGGGAGGCCAACTAAAACAACTTAGTTGCAAATCTGGTTTATCTCTATGGCATAATTGTTTTCACTGTGAACATAACAAGTGCACTGTCTTCTTAACCTTCTATAGCACATGTACTGTCTTCTTAACCTTCTATATAAATAAACTGGCATAGCCTGTACTATTGTCATCAACCAAAGCAAAACATCTATGTAAGGTCCGAGGTAAAAATGACAAGTAAGAACAGCAAAGGTTTTATGGAGGAGCTATAAATCTTATCCCTAGCATGGAATCTAGAAGTTGTTCCAAAGTCCCATGAAATTTATTGTAGAATAGCATAAATGCTACATTGATGTTGAACAATGTAGCATTTCACAGCAGCACCATTTAATATTCGGTTAATTAGATACATGCCACCGTAAAGTTCCCACTTCACATATATGCCATTATAAAGTTGGTAATTGTTCAAATGCCATCGCAAAGCTGCAACTCCACAAATCTGCCTGTATGGAAAATTTGAAACCAAAATACCCACTCACCTTCCTTCTGCCATGTCCGACTTTGGCCATTGCACTACCCAAAAATCATTGTCGGCAACCACAAACTTTGCCATGGCGGCTATGGTAAGCTCACCTCGAGCTCTTTTAGCCTCCCCCATCTACTTGCTCAACCTAGGTTGTAGGCACGAGCGTTCATGCCCAATGAAGAGGACCTTGTTTTGAGGAGGCAAAGGAAGCTAGGGGGGGGGACAGCTCACCTCGAGCTCTTCTGTTTAGCCTCCCCCATCTACTTGCTCAACCTAGATTGTAGGCACGAGCGTTCATGCCCAATGAAGAGGACCCTGTTTTGAGGAGGCAAAGGAAGCTAGGGGGGACAGCTTAGAGGAAGCTTGTCGAAGTGCCTAGAGCCATGCCATGGCAACATGTCGATCTATGGTTCAGGCAAGGTGGTGGACCGATGGCTGTGGTAGGAGCTCGACAAAAGGCGGTCTAGGCTATGGTGCAGAGGAGGATAGGTAGGGAGGCGACGGTAGCAGGCCAGAGGTGGCCAGGGAGCGAGGGATCAAAGGGGAAGGTGCATTGGTCGAGGTGGAAGTGAGAAGGGGAGGTGGTTGGTGGCATGACAGCGGAGGGTGGGGGAGGAGAGGAATTAGAGGAGAATGTTGCCAGGGAGGCGGAAGGACGAAGGAGAAGGGTGTGGTCACTCACTCACTTGGGCATTTTGGATTTACAATGGCATATTTGATGCCTTATAATGCATCTTGGTGATTTCCCACTTTATAGTGCCATATTTGTGAACTGAAAAGTTTGCAGTGGCATGTATCTCATAACTATTGAGTGCTTTAATTGTTTACTACAACTTCCCTTGAATCAACAATTTACTCAAGGTTGTAAAATTGATCTTTCTAAATTAAGGTGCATGCTTCATTAAATTTGAAATGACATGCAGGTTCGCATGGATATTGCAATGTTTGATTTGGAACCTGAAATGAATACCTTTTCATTTTTCTTTCCAAGTTTGAGTTGCAATATGGAAATTTTGTTTTTGAAGAGTTGTATGACCTGTGCAGAAATAAGCTCCCAGCAAACCCTACAGAACTAGTATTTTTTTATATAGAGCATTTAATAATGTATAGATATATTAGTTTGACAGGAAGGATGGTGCAAGATTCATCTTTTGCGTTATGTGATGATCGATATAGAATCATAATAAGACAAGTGTTGGATATTAAAATAACACTGATGTGGCCATGCTTTCCCAATTGTAAATACAAGGAGGTAGTTTTCGTTTGGTTTTATGATTAATTATCTATTTATCTACACATATTTTCTCTTTTGTTCGTTGACTCCTGTTTGTCTTCTTCATTAGGTAGGGTAATCATTTCTGGTTTGCAGCACATATTAAAAACCGAAGGCCTGCCTGGGTTGTATCGAGGCCTTTCCCCAACAATAGTAGCACTATTCCCAACTTGGGCAGTAAGAATCTTACATCTCCACTCTCCAGTCAGTAATATGGCATAATTGTTGTACTTTACTGAAAGATGATTGTGACCGGTTACATTATTTTGTTTTTTGTTGCCTAAGTACGATACTAGTATACAATTAATGAGCTATGAAATTAACTAATTCTGACTTTGTTGATATCATATTAAATTGAATAGCAAGAATGCAACGGGGGATAGGGGCCCTTGATGTGGGCAAGACGAGCTATTGTCGAAACTAGCGCCTAAGTCACCATCTATGAGATCTAGTCTCAATTTTGTTTCATTGTTTGGATGCCAAAGGAAGATACATGACCATTCCTTTTGTAGAGATAAAACTTAGGCCCTAAGAAACTACTCTCTAACTAATCTTATCCCATCCCTAACAAACTTATCTAATCTAATCCCTAACTACTAGGAGGAACCAAACCAGCCCTACAGTACCCTACAGTACCGCGCTACAGTTCTATCTGAACAGTACCGTGGTACTGTTTATGGGCTATGTGGGCTGCGGCCATAACATTTCAAATTGTTATGTGCAAGCATGCAACGGGGGGATAGGGGCCTTGACGCGGGCAAGACAAGCTGTGGTCGAAGCTAGCCCCAACGCCGTTATCGAAGCCACTGCCTATAAGATCTACTCTCAATTTTGATTCATTGTTTGGATGCCAAAGGAAGATACATGACCATCCCTTTTATAGAGATAAAAGACTTAGCCCCTAAGAAACTACCCTCTTAACTAATCTTATCTCATTCCTAACAAACTTATCTAATCTAATCCCTAACTACTAGAAGGAACCAAACCAGCGCTACAGTACCACGCTACATTTCTTTGGTACTGTTTATGGGCCATGTGGGCCGCGGCCATAACATTACTCCCCCCTTGCGAATCAACCTTGTCCTTAAGGTTGAAGCGACGACGCCCAAGGATTTGTCACCGATGCTGAAGATGAAGTGCGTCACCATGAGCTCGACATAACAGCAAAGGCGCAGCATGATTCACATCTCTTCATACACAATGAGCTCGACATAACAGCAAAGGCTTAGCATGATTCACATCTCTTCATACACAATGTTGTTGATACACCATGAGTTTGAGGGGGTGTTAGATTAGATACTTGCATAGGGGTTTATTTGCTTTTTTTTCCTTCTCCCTTGTACAAGTATATACAGCCTATTGGGCCCTTGGTAATTGACAAGCTGCATTCCACATCTATAATAATTGTGATTTTAGAAAAAACGGATTTCAGTTATATAAGATGTGGTTTGGAGATATTTGATACATATGATACATCAAAGCAAGTTTACCGAGAACTTACAAATCATCTGTCCGTACATTCATTTTTTCTATCATGTCATCTAGCTTATATGTTTTTTTTTTGTGTCTGCAGGTTACATTTTCAGTTTATAATCACTTGAAGGGACTTCTTCAATCTCAAGGTTAAACCTGAATGTATTTTACAAGTATAGATCTTGATTTTTCAGTTTGTATGTTTATGTGTTGTAAACTATTGAAGAGAACTAGGTAGAAACATAAAATTCTTGTTCTATTGAGGAACGGATGTGGTTCGATGAGATTCTGTTCATTTTTAGTTCATCTCTGATTTTTTTTTCTTCTATTCAAGTAATTCGGATTAGTGCTATGGAAAATTTTTGATATGGTATTGTGGAAATTTATATACTCCTAATACTAACGAACAAATCATGTTTAAGACATGGCGTCTTTTGGTCAATTATAAATCGTTTGGCCTAATGCCTGCAGCCTGTTGCCATAATTAACTTTCCTTATTTTAGGATATAGTCATATCATTGATGTGCTTTCGCTAATGATCTGTGGGTGTGTGTGTGTGTCTTTTTTTTTTTCAAAAAGGACAAGAATGCATCATTGATACTTAATAGTTGATACTCCCTCCATTAGGAAATATAAGGCATATCTTAACTTTGGATAATATTAGGTGGTGATAAATTTGAGTCATGGTTTAGAGAAAAGGACTAGGATGCACTGATATAATTGTATTTGAAGGGAAGAAGGAACACGTTGTGAGGGTGCTAATTAATAAATGCAGATGGTTGAGAATAAATGAGGTAAAGTAGGAAATATCTTGCGCATCTTATATTTCTCAGCAAACCCACTCAAACATCTTGCTGGAAAGGGTGATGTTGAAGCTGTTATTTTTATTAGCCTGATATCCGCCTTAATTTACATAAAATTATATTATGTACTTTTAATACTGGATCTGAAATTGTAAAATACACCAAATTGCTTAAACTTTTATGTGTTTCTCTAATTTGTGCTTATTGCTTTTAATGTTAACATATTTTTTGTTCTTAGCATATTTTACTCTAGGTTTTATAATTTTGAACTACTACAGTTTTTTAAAGACTTTCTAGCAGCATCGTAATAGCATATTTTCTTCTTTCTCTACTATGACAGTTCTGATTATTGAAAAGAATCAATTTTTTTGGCCAAACATCATTTTAACATTTTAATTCACTGTGGTTGCAAAGCAGAGGGGCGAAAAGAGACAGAGACAGACAGAGATAGAGCTTGCTCTGTTCAATATCTGTATGGCAGCAGTTATTTTTTATATTAGCTCCTCCACTTCTTGTTACCTGAGCATGGTTTCATCTAGCTCATTGACCAGATAAAAAACTGAGCTGATGTTGTTATGGATCCGCTAATCATTTTACGATTTTTTCTTGCAATCTTGATTTATTTCATACATATATCTATGAGTAAATTTAGGGGCACACATTCTGTCCAATTCAAATGCTCCAAATGATTCAAGGGTGATACAGTATACTACTCCCTCCGGTCACGAAAAGAAGTCGCCATTGACTTTTGCACACGTATCTGGCCATTCGTTTTATTCAAAAAAATTTGTAAATCTATAAAAATATAAGTCATACTTAAAATATATTTCATAATAAACTAAATCACAACAAAATAAATGATATTTACATAACTTTTTTGAATAAGACGAATGGTCAAAGATATCTTCAAAAGTCAACGGCAACTTGTTTTTGTGACCGGAGGTAGTACTAAGATGGTTTTTATGGTGATAAAGCAAGGTGACACCTTTTTAGTTCCAAACGATTAAGGTCCGCAGTGAGGTGATACCATACACATCTTCAAATGCTATTATTACAATATGGTTTTATGGCCATTGGATCAATATCCTACAGTTCCTGTTCATTCCCTCAATCCATGCTTAACCTTACCCCCTCTTCACCTAACACTCCTTAGCTCTTACCTTGTCCCCTCCCAGACAGTGCCGCTGACACCTAAGATCTAGGCACATGTGGAGTCACTAGAGCTCTGGAGCTCCTGAGCACGAAGGTGGTAGGATTTTTCTGGTAGCAGTGGGCTACGATAAGTTTGTGACGACCACAATCTAGCAACAGCTATCCCTCCCTTGTCTGTCATCCCTCTGACCCACCCTCTCCTTCCCCTGCCGCACGTAGTATCACCTGCCCTGTTCCCTAACACAATTGTCACCTGCAAACAACGCAAATCCCCTGGAAGACAACCCAGTAAGACCAATCTTGAAGCACCGACAAACAAGCCACTTTGGAGGGGCTCGGAGGGGAGAGAGCATTATGGAAGAGGGTGAAGATGCTGGCATTGTGCAGGTGAGCTATGCCGACGGCTTGGATTTCATCATTGAAGTACTCACCTAAGTTAACTGGGAGGTCGGAGTTGGTGTGCTAGCCATGGGCGAGAGCTGATGTCGGAGGCGGCTTGGCGTTTGTGGGTGCGGGCTTGTGGTGTGACGTGGCTGACGGGGAAGGCGGGGTGGCGCAGGGCCAAGGTCGAGGGCGGCGTGCCGGGCTGTATGATGGGAAGTCTTGCGAGGAGAGCGCATGGGAAGGTCGGAGGCGATGATGCCGGGCTGCTGGATGGGAAGTCTGGTGAGGACAGCTCACGGGGAGGTTAGAGGCGGTGGATCACCGGCTGTTTTTGTGGGCTCACGGCGCGGCGTGGCTGATGAAGAAGACGGGGTGGTGCAGACCAGATGTCTAGGGCGGCTCGCTGGGATGCAGGACGGGGAGTCCAGGATGGACGGTGCACGGGGAGTTTGCAGGCTGTGGCACCAGGTTGCAGTATAGGGATTCCGGCGAGGACAGCGCACGGGGAGGTCGGAAGCGGCGGCCGCTCGTGGAGAGGAGCTGGAGATGGATGGCGGTGGTCGAAGGTAGCTGCCGCTCGTGAAAAGTAGGTGGAGACGAGCATCCTTTGCAGTAGAGTAATGGAATGAAGTGAGACACAAATAGTGGATAAGATAAGGATGAGTTCAAAATTTGAAGGTGTTTTCAGCGGGATGGCATTGGTTGGTGATTATATTGAACTGTGACACCACCAGCACCACCACAGGCCGCTTTTTAATAGTAACAATGATGTTTCTAACTCATGAGTCGTTTATTATATCAAATAATGAACTTATGTTTAAATTTATATAACTTTTTAATGTAGGTAACAGGTCCATGGTACAAAATCTGGTGCCTTCTCCTAACCATTTTTGTTCATCATGCAGATGATGAAAATGTTCAACTGTCTGTTGAAGCAAATGTTTTTGCTGCTTCATGCGCTGGGATTGCAACAGCTACTGCAACTAATCCGTTATGGGTTGTAAAGACTAGGCTACAAGTATGCAATATTTAACTAATTTATATTTTCTTGTGTTTTATGTGGTATTTCTTTTTCAGAAAAGGCAATTTCTGAAGGTTTTATCGACCCAGCAAGGATTAGCATGATATTACCTAGCAAGAGGTTTGCACAAGATATTTATTGGATTAAAACCTAACGCTTTTTCCCAAAATGAAGATCCGTGCTAGAATAATTGTGAGATGAACTTTAGATTTAGGAATAGATATTTGTGTGACTAAGGAGTAAGGAGTGATTTAACACATTTCAGATTGTTTCAAACTTAACGACACTTAATGGGGCATAAAAATGCATTAGCATATTGACATTAATGCCCTGTCATTCCTCGCTCGTCATGCCGCCAAAAGGGTTTTCTTATATACAGGCAGATTAACCTGCCTTCTAATGGATTGTTCTTGGTGCTAGCTTTTGGGCTCTAATATACTTGTATGAAATTCTCGTCATGGGGAGTAAGGGGTACCGACAGTGACTAGCTGACAAATAGCTCTAAAGTACTTTGACATTTACTAAATCAGAAAACAGTGCATATTTGAAGTAGTTTACAACTATGTATGTCATTTACCAAAAACTTATTGAAGTTCTGGTGAATTATGTCATGTCTATTACCAATGATTGTGATTGACGTAATAGTACAAACTAGCATGTCATCCACCTAAATTTATTGAGGTTTTAGCGAATTACTTACATGCCTATTACCAATGATCGAAACTAGGTAATAATACATCTAAGAATGTCATCCATCAAAGTTTTAATGTGTTACATGTTTATTACCAATGATGATATTTATGTGATGCATGGGAGATGTAAACACCATTCTTGCACTCCATTTTCCTCTTGAAGACTCAAGGGATGAGGCCTAGTGTGGTGCCTTACACAAGCATCTTGTCTGCTTTACGGCGGATTGCAGCAGAAGAAGGTTTCCGAGGATTGTACAGGTAGGTTGCATCTTAAGTAGATTGCACACTGTTCTGTATTGTGTCTTTGAACATGTAGTGTTCATTTTGTCGTTAAAGATGTATTGTGTTGTGTCCTTGATTTCTTTCCATGATGATAGTGGTCTTCTTCCTTCTCTAGCTGGGGTTACTCATGTAGCCATCCAGCTCCCAGTTTATGAGAAGGCGAAGCTGTACTTCGCTAAAAGAGGTAATAAAATCTTTTCTACTGTTACAAAGTTGAAAAAAAAAAATCAGCACCTGCATGTAAGAGAGTGACGGAAAAGAGGCATGCATGTTTTTGAGACTAGAGATTGACAGAAAGATGCATGTTCTCAGACAATACGACAGTTGATAAGATCAGCCCTGGACAAGTGGCTATTTGTTCGTCAGGATCCAAAGTAGCAGCCTCCATAATAACATACCCCCATGAGGTATGTGTATTGATCATAATTCCTATCTATTTCTTGATGCCCTTTTCATGAATATTTTTTTCTGCATACAAATTTCTCCTCTTAGGTTCTTACGTGGGGCAGTTGCCAAGCTGCACATAATGTATCTTGCAGCTTTATGTAGCTTTTTTGTTGTCTCCATTTGATATGATATAGAGTGGAGTTATCGCCAAACTACTGGTAGAGGAGGAAAAGAGAATCTACAAAATTACTGTCACTTGATATGGGCCAGGACCCTACATGTCAGTCACATAGTCTGGGATTTTGGAATTTTTTTCATGAATAGGGATTAGGGATTCAAACATGAAGTACAGAAGAAACATCAACTTTCTCTTGTTCTCTCGGGAATTCTGTAGAGTATTGTTTAATTAGGCATAGAAAAGTTGTTACACTTTTATTATAATGGCATAGAGTACAGTTCAAGTTATTGGCTTATATAATTATATTGACAGGTTGTACGATCTAAGTTGCAAGAACAAGGTCGTCTTCGTCATGGTGATATGCTGTACACTGGTGTGACTGACTGTATCAAGCAAGTCTACCAAAAGGAGGGAATTATAGGCTTCTACCGAGGCTGTGCTACAAATTTGCTGAGAACAACTCCAAATGCTGTCATTACTTTCACCAGTTATGAGATGATTAATCGACTCATGCACCAGCTCCTGCCTCCCTGATCATAGGCGTGAAACCAGTAAATCTTCATCGAGCTTGGAATGCTAACTGAGACTATCTTAAGCTCCGTATCATGAGCTTCTAACCAGGAATTCTTCATCGAGCTTGCAATGCTGGCTGAGACTATCTTCTTTGTAATTGCGATGTAATGGTTGTTGATCGTGGTTGCCTGCAGTTTGCCCTTATGGAAGAAAAGGTGGCTGTAAGCACAGATTTTGGTGAAAGAATTAGAGATACGCAGGCCCATACTTTTATGTTCTAGCATGGTAAAGAAACCTTTCCCCTTGTTTAATGTGTTCTAAGTTGATAGGAGCCAATGGTTGCCTCCAAAATATGCTGACTGGCTGACCTGTTATTTTCCCATTGCGTGGACATAAGCTTTCTGAAGAGTATTTTGACCAATTGTGATCATATGTTTGACATAAGCGACAACCAAGGGATAGGCCTTCTTAAGTAACTTGCCTGTTGTTCAAATAAATTTCAGCAATCAACAACATAGAATTTATTTGAGCCTTACCGGTGTTCATGTTATCAAACGATAAAAAACTGACAAACCAGGGGTAAAAAAAATTACCCCGATGATACCACCGGTGACCTGTATCAACAAGGCAATTTTCGCCTGCACGTGCAAGTAATGTCTAGGTTTTTTTGGAGAGCTCGTGTTTAGCCATTTGGGATGGTTTTTTGAAATGTATCTCCGCTATTTATATAGTTGAGGGCCCTAAGAAGAGAGAGAGAGAGGATTAGGATCGAGTTTGTGTCCTTTAGGCACTAAACCTGACTTATCTATATAAGTCGAGTGTGCTTCATTGTAACATCCTCATTTTTAAAAACCAAAACCCATGTGCATAACGTTATATTTGATTGCGTGAAAAATATTTTAAATATTTTTAAACTCTAAAAATATGATTATGTAACCTTTGAAATCATCTTTACCCTTAGAACTAATTTGATTTATTATTTTATTTCATGGGAAAATTGCTCTAAAAAAAGTAGTATCTATAGACTTCATGATCGTGCCAACAGACATGTCGAGCACCTCAGATTTAACAATTAAATATCTATAACCAACGCTACGAGAATAATATTGTAAAACCATTACAGTGACCAGAGGGGTTGAATGGGAGATTTGGAAATTTTTCATCTGACGATGCTCCTCAAACTTATCGGTTTTTCAAAATATAAACACCGTGACAACTATGTATACCTTAAGAATGCATAGATAAGACCCATGAAAATATGAGGAGATTTACAGTTACAATCATGTTTGTCAAGTGTACAAACAAAAGAGAATCAACTCAAATCATATTTTAATAAAGCACATCAAGGCAAAACACTAAAGCCTTTTTTAGAAAAGCAAAAGCAAATTCTTCATAATTTGTTCTCACTTGGAGCAGTGAGATTGTGGCTTCCTATTACTCCAAAAATTGTGAGAATTTTTCTCCCTGTTAAATAAATAGTCGTGAAGCACTCTAAAAATCTCCTCAAGACTCTTTGCACAAAAATTTAAAAAAAATTCAAACACTACAGCCTGCCAGTCTAAATTTTGGGGCTCGGTTTTCACCTCACTGCACCCAAACAAAGAATCTCCACGACTTGGAATTTTTTGTGTTAATAGATATGTAAGTTACGAAACTTCTCCAAGTGGAAACACTCAAAAATGATTTTTTAGATTTTTATAAAAATCAAACACTGACTGCTGCGTGGATGAAAGTTTCTGAATAGATTTGCAACAAATCAGGAACTTGATATCTTGCATCTCATATGGTTGTGGCAAATTATATTAGCAATCTTAAGGCATCATAGACCATCAAGAACCAATAAGAAATCATCAAAACTCATCTACAAATACCGACGCCGCAACCGCTAGCTACCTCGGATTCCTTGCCATGGCTAAGCTTCTCGAGTACACTAGCTCATGTGACTGCCAAGTCATTGAACCAGATCGCCTGCACGCCTCAGGACGCACCAGCCTCCAGCTGTTCCCGTGAAGCGTCAACCACGTACCCACCGATACTTGCATCATTGAAGTAAACACACATGAAACCAACACACATTACATCACCTGCAAGGTTAGTCCATCATAAAATTACCAACATCAAAATCCATTCATGACACCACAATTAACAATCCTTAACACACCACATGTCAGCTTAACAAATTTCACCGGACCAAGTCTGCTCAAAACTATTACCTAGTCCAAGCTCAGCACAATGGTCCGATTCTAATTTCACGACAATTTTCATAAATGCACCATGTAAAAATTCATCAAAACACTTCAAATTCCATCTTTTCACATATATTCATCATCAAACCGGGGTACCCTCCACATGGGTCTCAACAAATATCCTACAATGACACAATTCACATTCTTAAATCCAAGCTTGTGTTTCTTAACTATAGGTACATTGACTTTCACCAACCATCCCCACGCGCGCAAGTATGAAAGTGATGGCTTTCTCCCTTTCCATAGTTCATATGGAGTTTTCTCTTTATGCTTCGATGGAACTTTGTTCAAGATGTGACACGAGGTCCGCAAAGCACCCCCACCATGCCTTAGGTAATACCACAGTGTCTAACATCGCATTGATCAAATCAGTTAGAGAGTGGTTTTTTATTTCGGCAACCCCGTTAGATTGGGGAGAATAGGGAGGCGTCCTTTCATGAATAATTTCATCTTCCGCATAAAATAAATGGAACTCACTGAAGAAATACTCACCACCACGATCTGCCCTAAGTCTCTTGATTTTCCTATCCAATTGATTTTCAACCATGGCCTTATAGATTTTAAAGAAGTCTAAAGCCTCATTTTTAGTTTTCAACAAATAAAATAGTACCTAGAAGCATCATCAATCAGAGTCATAAAATATCTCTTTCCACCCTTCGTCAACACACCATTCATCTCACACAGATCAGAAAGAATGAGTTCCAGACATGCCAAGTCCCTCTCCTCGGCGGCTTTATGAGGCTTACGAGGTTGCTTTGAATGCACAAATCTTTGGCACTTACAATCTGGAAATTTAGGAATTAAATTCATGCTGGCTAGCCGAGACTTGCAACCAAAATTTATATGATATAATCGTGAGTGCCAAAACATCAGCCTCACTACCATTAACATTGTCACAAATATGGTTCACAAATTTATTACAGTGATCAGAAAGGGAAAAGCGGAACAAGCCTCCGCAATCATAGCCTTTATCAATAAATAGTCCATGTTTAGACACAACTATTTTATTAGACTCAAACACCATTTTGTATCCATCTTTACAGAGAAGGGATACGCTAACGAGGTTCTTGTTGATAGAAGGGACATGATGCACGTTCTTCAATTGCACGATCTCTCCCGAATTAAGCTTCAGATCTACCGTGCCAACATCATGAACAGAAACATTGGACCCGTAACCCGTTCCCCATCAGTACGGTGAAACATCTTTCGACCTGATAAAGAAGAGAACAATGAGATATCAGCACAAACATAAACATTAGCACTAGTATCAATCCACCAACTGCTAGACTGACCCACAGAAATAACAGTAGGTAAATTACCATGCTGACTCCTTGTTCATTGTTTTCAATGGTCACATTGATTTCTGCCCCTTATTACGCTTTTTGTCTTTGCGTGTTGGACACTATGTATCCCAGTGTCCAACCTCCTTGCAAATCCAGCAAGGCATTTCATTCTTGTTCGACTTCTTATTTTTGAAATTAGTGGTTTGTTTGGATTTATTTTTCCATTTATTCTTACCGTGTTGTTGGACAACATTGGCGCTGTAAGTTCCCTCACCTCCTTTTCGAGGTGCATCCTTAGCCCGAGCTTTCTCCTCAACATTAAGAGAAGAGATCAGATTCTCAACACTGATATGTTGTCTCTTGTGTTTCAGAGATGTGGCAAAGTTTCTCCACGAAGGAGGTAACTTGGCAATAATGCCCCCAGCCACAAACCTATAAGGCAATGCACACTTGAGAAGTTCAAGATCCTTCACGATGCACTGTATTTCATGAGCCTGCTCAACCACAGATCGGTTATCAACCATCTTGTAGTCGTGGTATTGCTTCATGACGT
Source organism: Raddia distichophylla (assembly GCA_005191435.1). Classification (NCBI taxonomy): domain Eukaryota; kingdom Viridiplantae; phylum Streptophyta; class Magnoliopsida; order Poales; family Poaceae; genus Raddia; species Raddia distichophylla. Next base: position 253,259 of record SPJY01034035.1, on the reverse strand, counting down.
ATAGTTCACCTCCAGCGTTGGTTGCACCGAATTTAGCATTCAGTGCATCTCACAACTCTTTCGCGTCTTTTATGTGTAGAAACAAATCACAAAGACGATTGATAAGAACGCTAAGAACAATCCCTACAAATATTGTGTAAGCCTCCTAGAAAGCCCTTTCCTCGTCAAAGGTTAGGGTTTTCCCTGCAAGTCTGCCAGCCGCATAATAGTAGACGTTCATAGCCGTCAGCCACAGAGTGACTTCACTTGCCATCTCTTGATGTCAACACCGGTGAATTTCTCTAGTTTCAGTGCACCGGCAAAGCCAACCATGGACATACCAAAGTGCCTAATATAAGGTTTTTGGATTAATGGAAATATTAACACTTTTGGGTATATATTAATTCAGAGACAAATCATGAAACATATCTTATAAATGATCAATTAGCAAACAAGAGTGTATCGTATATGCACATGCACGAAGAGCGCACATACATCCCTCAATCGGGCTGGTGCTATTGTCGTCGGTGACGCGCCAGTGAAGTCATCATCGCGGATCAAATTGGAGAAGCGCGTAGCGAAGGCGAGCAGTCGCGCAGATATGCTTCCCAAAAACCTTATTCGTCCTCTACCGGTGCAGCAGCGCTTGGACGATGCGTTTCCGGAGACCTGCTCTCCCGTTCGATGGTGCACACCGGCGCACGAGACGGAGAAGCCTGGTCGCGACGGCGCAGCAGATGGGACTGGCAAAACCAAGTGTTTGTATCTTGTGTTCAACTCCTGGCGGTGGCAACGGTTTATATAGTGAGAAACACGTGGGCCGATGGGCCATGATTGAGATCATGCCGGCGCATGAGACGGAGAAGCCTGGTCGTGACGGCGCAGCAGATGGGAGTGGCAAAACCAAGGGTTTGTATCTTGTGTTCAACTCCTGGCGGTGGCGATGGTTTATATAGTGAGAAACACGTGGGCCGACGGGCCATGATTGAGATCGTTCCATGATCGATGCGCACGTTTTAACACTCAAAACTGATCCGCCAAAAGGAAAAATATTAAACTAGAAAAGAAGGCCGCACCTGTGCATGAAAGGGAATCTAGACTCCTAACTTTGTTTTGGTGATTGATACCAACTACTAATGACTCCTACTAACCATTTAACTGAGTTGCGGACAGAGAAATATATTGGAAATCGTATTTATCAAAAAACGTTAAAGGACCTGAAGAATTATTCGCTTGGAGGCTCAATTGTTCTTTATTTGTAATATTTACTTTATTGAGTCTAAGGACAGCCGTGCTATAAAGGGGGATTCGAAGAGAATCATTGTATGAGGTCGCTCTGCTACTCAAAAGATGATATTAGGTCAAATTCCCCACTATTTCCAAGCCCAAAGCATTCCTCTGGGTTTGGACTGTCCGGTGTCTTGGCTCGGACTGTCCGAATAGGTCGGACTGTCTGAGGTACCCTCCAGACGAGCTCTCGGCCTTGATTTATTCGATTTATCGGACTGTCCGAGATGTCTTCGGACAGTCCGAATTACTTAGCCACATCCAGAGATTCTGAGCTTATTTCCTTGATCCACATATCCTCCAAATCTCAAATATAACTTTTGTTTGGGCCACTGTTCACAGCCTAGCTCGGACTGTCCGAAGGGTTTCACGGACAGTCTGAATCTCACTTACTATGCCCTAACGGCTAGTTCTGAGGGGGAGCCATATATACCCATTCCATTGTTTCCAGTTAGACTTATTGTGCGCATAACTCAGATTTGTTTGATCCTCTCTCTCTCCCAAGAACCCTAAAAGTATCTCCCCTCTTAGTGCATCTTGTGAGATCGATTTTAGGGTGGAGAAACTTGATTGGTGCTAGATCTGATCTTGGTCCATCTTGTGAGCACCTTGGTCACATCCAAGTGAATGATTTCTCGCCGGATTTGTTACTGCCGGAGGTTGAAGACTCATATACGGCTAGGCGTCACCGTGAGCCACCGGAGCGGTGTGGCTGGCCTCGGATCGTTTTTGAAGGTGTGATCCGCCTCTGCAAGGAAAAGAATCAAGGTGAAATTCGGTGAGTGCTTTGGCACAAATTCGAGAGGGATAAAGTCAAGTGGGACTCGGGCTCTACGGTGTTGAGCCTACCTCAATGGAGAGTAGGATCTCCTCAAAGATCCGAACTTTGGGATAAAACTCCCCATGTCTCACTTCATATTTGTTTTGAGATTTCTCTCTTGCTAGATCTACTTTGTTTCATATCTTGTGCTTGAGGAAGACCTATCTTATGTTCTTGTGATATTACTCTTGATATTCTTGTTGCTTGTGTGGTGCAGGACGTTTCCTGAGATTTGGGGGCAAGATCTTCAGACTTGACCTCGGACTGTCCGAAGGGTGTTACGGACAGTCCAAACCTACCTCTACAGCGCAGCTGAAGTTTGAATTTGGTGTCACGCCTATTCACCCCCTCTAGGTGTCATCTCGGTCCTTTCAATTTGTATCAAAGTAAGGCTCTCCTTTCAAGCTTAGCCGCTTGGAGAAAAGATGACGCCGAACTCTCCGAGAAGTCCAGAGATAAGACAGGCTACGAGAGTTTTGATTTAACTAAAGTTTCTCCTCGTCTCTGTTATGGACCTAACCCCTCAACATCATCTCATCACTCCTACTCGTCGGGAAGAATTTCATACTTTGATGGGACTTTTTATCCATAATGGAGGCATAAGATGAAGTTGTACTTGAGGTCGCTTAACCCCTTTATTTGGAAGATTGTTGAGATAGGTTTTACCGTCGTAGATTCCACCAAGCTTACCAAGGAGGACAACGAAAACATCTACTATAATTGTGCGTTCTCTAATGAGAGTGTGAAAGTCATAAGGAGGAGCGATGTTTTAATATCTTTTAAGGGACACTTAAGTGATAAGTTTTATCTTGTGGATTTCTCAATTGATAAGTCTTATCTCGGAGTATGGCTTATCGCTAAATCTAGCATGGGTTGATTATGACATCGCTGACTAGCCCACGTTAGTATGAGAAATCTCGACAAACTCTTGAAAGACAACCACATCATAGAACTAATCAATGTTTCTTTTGAGAAAGATAGAGTTTATGGTACTTGCCAAGCGAAAAAGCAAGTTGGAGCTCCTCACCCCATCAAGAACATCATGACTACAACAAGACCATTGGAAATGCTACACATGGACGTATTTGGACCTATTGCATACCTAAGAATAGGAGGTAACAAGCATGGTCTTGTAATTTAGTGGCTCCCAAGTAGAGCAACTTGACTCTCGTGTGCTAGGTCAAGAAGAACTGCCTTGTGAAGCAACCAAGAATCTAGCAATTGGAGACATCAAGCCAAGGGAAGGTGGTGAGGAGAATAACGTAGAAGTAGGATCAAATCAAGCTCAACCGCCTTCCACTCCATCCCAAGATCAAGGAGCGAGTAAAGGCCATGGTGAGGAGGAAGAACAAGATGTAGAAGAGCAATCCCCACCAAGGCCTTCTCAAAGGATACCTCAAAACATTTAGCAAAATCACCCCGTGGATAACATTTTAGGTGACATCAACAAGAGAGTTTTCACCCGCTCTCGTTTAGCAAATTTTTGTGCACACTATTCTTTTCAGTGTTCGCCTAGTCGGCCGACTAGCACGACTAGTCGCTAGTCGGTGGCAATCCGCACTGATTAGGGCCTAGTCGGTGGATTAGTCGGTCAGACCGCCTAGTCAGTCAAAGTCGGTCAAAATCAGACTAGTCGTTGCTAGTCGGTCGGTTCAAGTCAGCGACTAGTCATGTAGTCGGACCGACTAGGATAATGAAAAGGTGGGTACACAGTCACACAATAGTTACTAGTACACTAATAGTCTAATACACTTATGCACTATAGACCAAACTAGGGTTAGGCAGCAGCCGGTGGACGTGCTCCCTTGCCACGCCTCCCTTTGTCTCCCTCAAGCGCCGCCGCCTCCCTCTTCTACCCTCTAGCGATGTCTTATGTTTGTCAGTGTGTGACTTGTATTATTATTTTTTGTATTTATGTTATGCTTATTTGTATTAATATCTCTTACTAGCCATATTGGAGTCTCCGACTAGTCGCCGACTAATCGGCCTAGTCGCTAGTCACTAGGTAACCGACTGACTAGCGACTGGCGACTAGGTGAACACTGATTCTTTTATGTCTTCTTTTGAGCCAATGAATACAGAACAAGCACTATAAGACGCCGAGTGGATAGTGGCGATGCAAGAAGAATTGAACAACTTCACGAGGAACGAGGTGTGAACACTTGTGGAACGGCCCAACCAAAATGTCATTGGAACAAAGTGAGTCTTCCGCAACAAACAAGATGAACATGAGGTAGTCGCCAAGAATAAGACGAGATTGGTTGCTCAAGGCTTCACACAAATTGAAGGTTTGGATTGTGGTGACACTCACACTCCGGTAGGAAGAATTGATGCTATTAGAATATTATTGCTTTTTGCTTCTCATCATTCTTTCAAGTTATGTCAAATGGATGTTAAAAATGCATTTCTCAATGGACCTATCTCCGAACAAGTCTATGTTGAGCAACCGCCCGGCTTCGAAGATTCAAAACATCTCAATCACGTCTACAAGCTACACAAGGCTCTATATGGGTTGAAGCTAGCCCCTAGGGCATGGTATGGGTGCCTAAAGGAATTCTTGTTGAAGAAGGGTTTTATTATTGCAAATTTCGATCCAACCTTCTTCACAAAATATGTGGACTGTGATTTATTTGTGTGTCAAATTTATGTTGATGATATTATCTTTGGATCTACTAATAATTTTGTTTTGCAAGGAGTTTAGTCAAATTATGACTAAACGGTTTGAAATGTATATGATGGGGGAATTGAAGTACTTAGTTGGATTTAAAGTTAAGCAAATGAAGGAAGGAACTTTTATAACCCAATCTAAATATGTGAAGGACATGCTCAAAAAATTTGAAATGAAAAACGCCAAGCCAATCAAAACACCTATGCAAGCAAATGGACACTTGTACTTAAATGAAAATAGTAAGAGCGTCGATCAAAAGGTATATCGCTCCATGATTGGCTCTTTACTCTATCTTTGTGCATCTAGACCCGATATTATGCTTAGTGTGTGCATGTGTGCACGATTTCAAGCGGCTCCTAAGGAGTGCCATCTCATGTCCATTAAGAGGATATTGCGATATTTGGTTTACACCCCCCCAACTTAGGCCTTTGGTATCCTAAAGGATCAAATTTTGATCTAATCAGCTATTCGGATGCGGATTATGCCGGTTGCAAAGTGGATAGAAAGAGTATCTCCGGTACTTACCAATTTTTGGGTAGATCCCTTGTTTCTTGGTTTTCGAAAAAGAAAAACTCTGTTGCCCTATCCACCTCCGAGGCCGAGTATATTGCGGCGGGAAGTTGTTGCGCGCAATTGCTTTGGATGAGGCTAACCCTAAAAGACTATGGCCTAAACCTAAGACACATTTCTATGTTGTGTGACAATGAGAGTGCCATAAAGATAGCAACCAACCCCATCCAACACTCAAAAACCAAACATATCGATATTGGCCAGCACTTCCTCAAAGACTACTCGACCAAAGGTGATATTGATATAAAACATGTTCGCACCGAAAACCAACTAGCCGACATCTATACCAAGACTTTGGATGAGAGAAGGTTTTATGAGTTGAGGAGTGATCTCAATATCCTTGACCCTCGCAACATGGCTTGATTTAGTGCACACATTGATTGGTAATTGAAAAGTGAATTGAAAAACTACTTATATATAACTATTCTATTTTTTGTTCAAAATATGCTCAAATATGTGATTTGGATTTTCATCATTTTATTCATGGTATAGTTTTATTGCTTGATTGTGTACTAACCATGGATAAAAGGATTCTATAGGATTTCCATCCTAAACTCCTCCGGAGCATTCCAAAAGTCCATTCAAAACCTTGCATTTCTTTGTCTGGGGGATTCAAACTGTACGAGCCAGACCTCAGACTATTCGGCATACGGACTGTCCGGCCTTCCGCCCAGATTGGCTCTCTGTTTGGGTTTCGTACTGTCCGGACGTATTTACCGGACAGTCCGATTCTCACTTACTCCGCTACATATGTCTGAGGAGGGCCCGTGTTTTCTCTCTCTCCCCCGTACTCTCCCACGGCCTTCTCCTCTCCATCCCTCTCCTCTCCATCTCCCTTCGGGCTCTTCCACGGTGATCAAGAGCTCCGGAGATTCCCTCGTTTTGGCAACGGATTTGAGCTCCCAAGGCCTGATTTCCCTCCTCTTCATGCATCCCCGCCATGGCTAGGGAAAGGACGTAAGTTCTCGGAGGCATTGCTCTATTTTCTCTCATTTTAGGGTTTAATGCCCGATCTATCAAATGGAGCAACCTCTTTCGAAATGCCTTGGTAGATCAAGTCTACTACTTACCTAATTCATTCTCTTCAAATGACATAGATTTCTATTGGTTGGTTTGAAATATTTAGGTTGAAACCCTATTTCTGGATTGTTGGGACGGTCCGAGTCCTGGTTCGGACTGTTCGTCCTTGTTCGGACCGTTCAAACCCTGAAGAAATTAGGTTTCGACTCTAATTCTAGAATAATATCTCCTATGCTATACCCTTATTTGCTTCCTTGTCTCCTATATTCAGAGATAGGGACTCCACTGGCAAAGGTGATGGTTCGGATACAAGGGATTTGCCAAGAGGGCGTATGTCTATTCAACTGGAAAGGCGAACCAAATAGCGGCACGACTCTAGGGCATGGGGCAGTGCTCAACGAGAAATTGAGGAAGAAGAGGATGTGGAGTACAATCCTGATGAATCAAATGTGAGCAAGAAAAGGTCCGTGGTCGCAAAGAAGAAGATGACTAGTACCTCGAGACCCGGCAAGCAGCCATTTAGAGGAGGGTCTAGCAGCACCTCAGGAGGGCTTATCGAACCTCTCACTATGCAAGTATGCATGCTCCTCTACAGCACTACGATGCTCCAAGGAGGGCAATTGACTATTCCAAAACAGGAGAGAGAGAGAGTGTGAGGAAGAGGCGTATGTGAAAGGACTGAGATGACGCTTAGAGGGGGTGAATAGGCGTGATACCAAATTCAAACTTTAGCTACGCTGCAGAGGTAGGTTCGGACTGTCCGTGACACCCTTTGGACAGTCCGAGGTCAAGTCGAAGACATTGAATGGCTTTGCACTTGGCTTCACTTTGAGCATGAAATTCCTTTGATGCTCTAAGATATTGCTTGCATCACCACCCCTTGGAGTCATGGTCTTCTGGAACAGCTGGTTCAAGTAATTGTAGTAGGACTTCATGCCCACTGTAGTGCCAAACTTGACATTCAACTGATCATTGTACATGATCTCCATCCTTTCAGAAGCTATGACCTCCTCATTGTGAAGCTTGTACCCAATGTCAAGCTCTTCCTTTGTGAACCCAGAATATATCCAAACCTCTTGTAGGACACGGAGTACCACACTCCTTCGGTCATCCAACTAATGGTCCCAGCTGCATCGCCCTTACAATAATAGGTAGCATAGAATTGTGCAATAATCTCCTTGCACCAGTCATGCTTGAGGCCCATAATCCTTCGCAAACAGAGCTCTTCATAGGCAACAATGATCTTGTCAAAGGTGGGACCGTTTACTTTAGACATGTGACTCCAATCCACCCACTGCATGTCAGTAATCGGTGTCTTCTTCGTCATGATCACCGTGGCATAGAAGTCGGCGTGGAATTCCGACCAAAAGTGTTTATCCACACCCACTTGATTGTACTTTGCCGGATCGGCGGATCCTCCATACGCCTCTTCCTCACTCTTTCTCCTGCCTTGGAATAGTCAATTGCTCTCCTTGGAACATCATAGTGTTGTAGAGGATCATGCATGGTGAGAGGTCCGATGGCGGCGGCTGTCGAGACAGGTTGGGTCGTGACGGCCAACACAGGTGGTGGGGATGGGTGCGCATCGACCGATGAGGGAGAAGGTAGGACAACGATGGTTGGGTGTTGTCGATGGCACTGGTCGGGTGTTGTCCATGACATCCATAGCGGAGCGTTGTAGACAGCGGTGACAACGAGATGCTGGCCATTCGGATCTAGATACCTTGGTTGAGGCAATGCATAATACTTGGCCGGCATCTGTATGCGGCGCGATCGAGAGTGGTCCTCACCGTAGACCTATGGGCCTCCTATCCGCCGCTCGGCCCATCTATCCCATCTCTTGGAATTGAAGGCCGAGGCAGCCACCACCACCGTCCTACCTTCCTCTCGATGCGTCCCCGTGGATGTGACATCTTGAAAGGCGTGGGAAGGAGGCAGGAAATCAGCTAAGAGGAGGAGGTCAGTGTAGAGGGCGAAAAAGGGGGGGGGGGAGGGGGGGACC
>SPJY01034035.1:144418-239982 GCA_005191435.1 Raddia distichophylla | reverse complement strand
CCTACAAATTTTATGCGAATCAAATAAGTATTCAAAATAAAAACATACATTTTCGTAGTGAGAGGTGATATCATACTGCTACATACATTCTTACACCATAAAAAAATTTAATAGGATCAACCAATGTAATTAAGTGCTTGAACCTAGGAATGTAATTCTAACATGGATAAAAGGCCAAAAGTGAAACAAACAAACAGGATGAAACAGTTTGTAAAAGTTTCAAGTGCTCAAGGTTTGCATGGGCATCCATAACAAAAAGGATCCACTATCAGAATTAAGGTTCTCATTATACAGAGCATTAGACTAATAAAACAAAATTCAATTGAAATAGCTGGTTAATAGTTAATACCAGTAGCAAATACTTGAACAAATCAACAACAACACAGAGGAACAGATCGACTGTCAGGTGCCAAGCCCGCTGCTTCTTTGATGATTATGTTAATAGTACTATAGTTTCAAAAAACTATTTTGTAATTCTTTTGGTAGTCCTAGATCATCGTTCCACCCCCAACAAGTCCAATATTTCACATTTACCCACGTTCAGTCAGAATACACCTAATCAATGAATTCCCATCAATTCATCATCTGCCAGCAATCAGACTGGATTATACAGAGCCATCTACAGGATAAAAACCCTACTGTGTAATCCTATTTTTATGTTCTAAGACTCGTTGGAAAGCTAAGCATATGAACTACATCTCATTCTACATGGCCACCCTCCAACCCCTACTGCATATATAAATTCCCCGAAGCGCAGTTGCAACCAACTGCATATATAAATTCATCGCAAACGTGCAAATTCAACATCTCTCATTCCTAAATCCCTCTGAATCTAGCCTAATAAATGCATCAAACAGAGAAAAGATGCTAATTTCTTACCACAATGACGAACCCCAAAACCCTAGCTTTTCTCCCCTTCTTCCTTTCGCCTTCCTCTTCCTCCTTCTCCTATGGCCGGCTTCCTCTTCCTTCTCCTTCTCGAGCTGGTCCTCCCCTGCTTTTCCTACCGGCCAGAGCAGCAGATAGGGAGGGCGGCAGCGGCGACCAACTAGGGGCGACGATGCCTAGGGGCGGCGGCACTAGAAGGCGGCGGCGACTAGGGGCAGCGGCAGCTAGGAACGGCGCTGATCGCTAGGGGCGGCGAGATGTTGCAGGCGAATGGAGGCATCGGCTCTGGTGGCTGGCGGCGCAGGCACAAAGAGGCAGCGGCGGTTGGGGTAAGAACTATGAATTGGGAACGAGCTGATTGGCCTCCCGGTTTGGAGGGAATAAGTTTTGCTGGAAATTTTTTTGGAGGGAACTAATTCATCTACTAATTTATTTTGGAGGGAAGTGATCTCGCACGTACTTATATTTCGTTGCAATAAAAAAATGTTACAGTAATACCATTTTCGTTGCAATAGTAAAACATTATTGCAAGGATTATTTGTTTCGTTGCAATATAGGCAATTTATTGCAACCAGTATTTTCTTGTTGCAAAAAAACTAATATATTGCAACGAAAACAAAATATATTGCAACAGTTTATAATTGTGGCAATATAATTAATCTATTGCCATGATAATTTTTTTTGTAGCAATATCATTATATGTTGCAACGAAATAAATTTTGTTGCGCTTTTGCCGTTGCAATAGCTTGGATTCCTTGTAGTGTGATCACCGATAACGGTCCACAGTTCAGAAGCGAGCTATTCTTGGAATACTGCGAACAGTTGGGCACCAAGGTCTGCCTCGCCTCTGGCACATCCACAGAGCAATGGAGCAGTCGAGCGAGCTAACAGATAGATAGTCCAGGGTATGAAACGGCGGGTGTTCGCGACACACAAAGAGCACAAAAAAGCCTGGATCGACGAAGTTCCTTCCGTCCTCTGGGCCGTGCGCACCACAGCTAGCCGGGCAACTAGGGAAACTCCTTTCCAACTGGTCTACGGTGCAGAAGCCATCTTACCCGTCGAAGTGCTACTCGGCTCGTCTCGCACGAGCTCAGTAAACATGGTTGACACAGAGCAAGAGCGCTTGCTCGAACTCGATCTCCTCGAAGGCACACGCGACCGGGCACAAGTCAGAATGGCGCGCTACCAGCAAGACCTTCGCCGGCACGCTGCCAAATCTATCCGACCAAGGGCTTTGAAGGTGGGCGACCTCGTTCTGCGCCGCGTCCTGAACCTGTCCAATGCCAACAAGTTAACTCCCCGATGGGAGAGCCCGTTCACGGTCGTTTCTACTATTCGCCCAGGGCTGTTCGCCTGGCAATGGAGGACGGGAGAGAGTTCACCAGCACTTGGAACATCGACCAGCTTCGTAAGTTTTTTGTGTAGGTCTTTCAGTTGTTTTCCTAGCTCTACGTTTTTTTGTCAAACTTCACACCTTGGTTTGTCCAAGTCTCTCGGGCTGCCATGTAAAGTTCAATCCAATTAACAGTGAATACTCGCGGCCTCCTGCGGCCCTTTTCACATCCTGTCTTTTCAGACTATTCTCTCTCTGGTAACACTTGATGGCCGCCCGGTCTTGCGAACTCTTGGCTCCGTGATCTTCAGGATTTCCCTGCCCGCATCTAGTTTCAGCTAGTTCCTGAACTCAGGATTGCTTAACACGGCTTTCTACCTTGCGGCTATGTCTGCTCTTGTAAGCCCCCAGCGGCAGAGGCACTTACCGCGCTCGACGCAACCACTCAGCAAAGCCTACTCTCGTAAGCCCCCAGCGGCAGAGGCACTTTCCTTGTTCGGTTACCTTTGAAATCGCCTACCTTACATTAACGAGCAGTTCACGGAACGAGTCAATCAGGCTGCGGGTGTCGCTCTATCTCTCTATGCACGTGCTTGAATTCGCAAACTTAGTTCTTCAAGCATCGTCCGTACCGAGGGCTAGGGTGTCGCTCTTCTGCTTGTGCACCTGTTCGAGTTCGCAAACTCAGGTTGTCGAACAGATGCACAACGGGGGCTGGGAGTTAGGCTGGCGTCCTAGCGTTTTTTCTGAAAACTCTCTAGCGCTGTTTTACCTTGCTCTTAGTTTCTTGTTCATTCTTGTCTTTTGCTGCTCTTTTTTGCAGGAAAAAGGTAATATTTCATTGCTACTAACAAAATTTTATAGGTACAAAAGGCCCTTTCGGGTATAGCCCTGCGGCCACTACTTAGAAGCAAGCTGCTCCTTCAGCTTCTCAATCTCTAGCTTGAGGCGCAGGGCTTCCCCTTGGGCTTTGATCCCTTCCTTCGCTTCAGCTCGAAGGCGCTCGGCTTCCTCCTTGCTAATCGTTCTGTGCTTGGCCTGCTCCTTAGCCTCTACACGGAGGGCTTTGACCTCCTTGGTCTTGGCCCGCAGCTGCTCGGTCAGAATTTCGTTCTGACTCTGGTGCTGCTCGGCGGTCTTGAGCTGCTCGGCCAGCTCCTTGACCCTTTCTTCCGCGGCGCTCCCCCTCGCGGCCAGCGCGTGAAGCTCCTCGGCCTCTTCCTGCGAGATCCATAGGGTCGACACCCTCTCCTGGAGGGCCGCGGAGGACTGCCTCTCCTCGGACATCTGGGCCCTGAGCTTCTTCACCTTCGCATTGAGTCGCCTCTGGCTTTTGGCGGAGGCGATGAGCTCCCCCTCGAGCTCCCTCGTCCGGCGCTACTCCTGGAAGGCTCCCAGAATCGCGCCGCGCTCAATGGCGACGCCTTCTTCGAAGTCCTCCATGGTACCCTACAAGACCTGAAAGAGAGAAGAACAAGTCCGTCACATTGGGTTGCTGGTAACTTAAAAGGACAAGTTATGATTTGGGGTTTACCTCCTGAAGCCTGTGCTTCAAGTTCCGGTGTAGGCGCTCTCCGAGGTCGTGGGTTGCGAAGCCCTGGCTGCTCGAAACGGCCGCAGCATGATGTTCTTTCCGTCGCGCCTTCTCCTCGCCGGAGCGCCCCCGCCTGGGGGCTCGCCTCCTCTCCTTGGCACCTTCAGTCCTGGGAGGGTTGGCGGCTGCATCCTTGTCGCCTCCGAGCTCCTCGACTCCAACCGGCGTTCCTTTGCCCGGTGACGTCGGTGGGACCGCGGACAGGGCGACTTGTGCCCCCTTCTCGCGGTCATCTCCCTGCTCCCTGGCGGCAGGTCTCTCGCCCTGCTCGCCAGCAGTTTCCGTCGCCATAGGGATGAGTTGCCCCTGCGACGAAGTATCCGGGGCCGCCTGTTCGGTCCTGCCATGGGCAGCCGCCGGAGCCAACTCCTTGGCACCGCTCCTCATGGCTTCGTGCCCCGTCTCTTCGGCTTTGATCTGGTCGGTGGAGCCCGGCGGGAGCAAGATCCACGTGGCTAGCTTGTCCTTGAGGACGGCCAACCTCACTGTCCGTGACGCACCATGTTGGTGCTCGGGCAAGCGGGACCGCTCGATCGCCACGTCCACGTCGTCGCTGGCGATCTCCTCCTCAGCAGCTGATGAAAAAATGCGATTAAGACCTGAACGGTTCGGTAGGATGTAAGGGGGAGAACCTCGCTATTGCATACCTGCCGTGCCCGCTGCGGAAAGCTTGATCTTCCTCGTTGCTCCACGACGGAGCTTGCGCTTCTTGCTCGGCGGTTCCTCGGCTTCTGGTTCGCCTTGGCCTCCGGGCGCCCTCGGCGACAAACTCAACTCCTTGTTGATCTGAGCGCTCTTTTTGCGCAACGCAAGGAGGGCCTCCTTGCGCGCGACTTCCTCCTCGAGCCTCCTCTGCTCGGCGATCTGTTGAAGCCATTCCATGTGGCCCGGGTGAGCCCGTGCATAGCGATTTAGCCATTGGGTCAGGTTCCGTACCTTCTTGTCGCCTTGCTAGGTGAGGAGAAAGGAGCTTGGGCGTTCGCCCCTTGGTTGGCCACGCGCAGGCTTAGCCTGCTCGGCACGGAGCGTCGCCGCAGGGGGCTTTGGAGGCTGTTGGCGGCCACTGCGGCCCGGCGAGCTCCACGTCGGCTCAGCGGCCACCTTAGGCTTCTCGGCCATCTTGGCCTTGCCCTTCCCCGCTCCCTCCTTGGCGGACTCTGCAACCTCATCGACGATCCCGTCGATGATCAACTACTCGTCCTGCGTATTTGGAGGCGAAAGTGAGCATGCCGTAATTGTGTAAGTCTAGCAACTCGGATGGGGGCTCAGCGTATGTTACCTCTGATGAGCGGACAAGCACGTTCCTTGGACATGTGTAGGCCACCACTCCTGTTACCTCGGTGTCTTTCTTGGCGGCCTTAGAGAGGAACATTTACTAGATGTGGAGAGTTGGGATCTGAAAGATAGCAGAGATAAATGTGTTTGGAAACCCGGCAAAAAGGGCATTTACTCTGTGAACTCGATTTATAGAACTTTCTTCTCTGGAAAGCTAAGATTCCTTTGAAAGTAAAGATTTTCATATGGCTCTGTGTGAAAAATGGTATTTTAACCAAAAAAAATCTTAGCAAGAAAGGTTGGGTGGGAGATGAGAGTTGTGAATTTTGTGATATGGTGGAAACTACTAATCACTTGTTCTTTGGTTGTGGGATGACCAAGTTCATTTGGGGGTCTTCTCTAGGGCTGGAAACCCTAATGTGATCCCTGTTGATTTCTTTGGGGTGCATGCTTGGTTCAAGAAGGTGACTAATGTGATCCCTATTGATTTCACTGTTGATTTGGAATTGAACTTGGCGGCTACGAAACCCCTGCCTTGGATACTTCCGGGCCCTTCCGGTGACTTCTACCGAAGCAAACCAAACCCAAGGACACCAGGAATTGTCGATCTCTCTCGAACTCTCTGGAAATGACTCAGACGAGGATAAGACCGGAGACTCGAGTGCTCAGTGGGACCAACCTGCCAGAGAGACTTGCACCTGTCGTGCATAAGCCTCAACACGCACGCAACCAAAATCATTAAAAGAAAGCTAAAAAAATCCTTAAGGTTGCCATGCCATGTGTCACCGAATGCCAAAACTACCCTAGGAGTCCTAGGTGTTACATCAGCACGCTACCGATAAAGCTAGCCCTCTCTAGTACATCGCCGATACCCGGTGTTGCTCGACACCTCTGATGATTCCCTCAGATTGGTAAATATGGCCAGGCAGCCATCTGACTTGCTTTTGAAATGGAGATGGGGGATGATCCGATGGGATCCTTGATGCCATCGATTTTGAAATGCAGTTAATGCCTAGTCTAGGATCGTAGGGAACGCTTCCAAAATCTAAGCCATGGGTTTTCATTGAACAAAACTTTTTGAAAGGGGACAGCGTAGCTATCTCCCTTGAGTTTTCTACTTCAGCGGTACTCAGAATGGCAGTGAGAGTCAGAAGGTTTTCCTGCTGTGCCAGGATCTCCTCTTGAATCGGGACATGTGGCTCAGTCCTTCGGAATTGCCGACTTCCTAATGGCAGCGTAGAAGCATTGCCAAAGTCGTCAAGGAATTCCTCCTCGAAGGCATAAGATGCCAAAATTGGGATAAATTCGTCCACCGGTTCAGGGTCTTGGTCATAGGAAAACATGGCTTTGGGAGGTTCTTCGATTCTAAAAGAATCAGATTGGGCCGGAAGGTTTGACTCAGCAGGGTGATCTACGGTCTGGGGATTACCTGAGGTTTCAAACTCTAGGTCTGAGGGTTCATCAAAGGCGTCAATGTAGGGAGTATTGTCTTGCAATCTGAGGTTCAAACGCATCTTCACAAACCAAGAAATACGAGATCACGCCTTTCATTTTGGGGTGACGGAGGGATTGTACCATTCGAACCTTTTTTCATGCTTTTGTCGGCGGTATGGAGAAAGCAGCAACTTCCCTAATCCTCCCTTCTTGAAAGGAAGAACGTGAAATTCTTTTTTCCTTTTCACAGGGACCAGGAGATTGGATCTAGCCATAAGAGGAATGCTTGGTATAAATAAGCCGCTTATTGGTCTTCAACCCCGTAAATCACTACGAGCACCCCCGATCAGTGCAATGGGATGTGGCTATTTATCTATCTTTTGACTCGAAAGGGAGCATAGTAGGTTTGAAAAAGGATCTTAAAAGTCTATAGGATTGGGCCAGGAGGGTCTCTTAATGCCTTCCTTTTTCTGCCCATCAAAGTTATTTCCCAAGGACTTGCCATCGTAAAGGGGAGAAGAGGGAAGAAGCACACTTGAAGAGCGTTGTACAACGAGGAGTTGTATGTTGCGTTCGGGAAGAATGAATTGCTCCCAAAAAGAAGTCTATTGATTCTCTCCCAGTTGGTTGGATCGTAGGGGCGATGATTTACTTCACAGGCGAGGTCTCTAGTTCAAGCATGGCCTAGCTGCGCCAGGGAAAGAAAATAGAAGAAGAATCTGACTCTTTCATGCATACTCTACTTGGCTCGGGGGATATAGAGTAGTTGGTAGAGCTCTACAGTAACATCATGTTTGGAATTTACGCCGATGTAAGATCACGAACGACACCAGGAGACACGATGCTTGGTAACGCAGTTCAGCTTTCGCCTACATCTGCGGAGCTGATTATGGGCACTCCCAAACCCAGAAACCACCGTTGACTGCTTTCGATTTTTGGGTTTGGCTTCCCATTGGATCCTCTTTTACAGTGGTGAGAGAACCCCTTACATGTAAATTTCAATCTTTTTAGACTTCTATTCCACCTCAAATCAAGGCTCCACCTCCACACCTTGAATTTTTCTTCCAATTCTGGCCTCATCCGACATTGTTCTCCGTCTTCAAATCGGCCTCGGCCTGCTACCACACACCCACCGTCGGCCCGGTTTTTCGACCTAGCAGCCCCGTAGAGGCGTAGACCACCATGCGCTGCGTGCCCCTTTGCCTGGGCTGTCGCGCGCCCGCGCGTGGGCCAATCTACCTACAGCCTGCCACACAGTGGGACCGACCCGTTTTCGTGTCGCATTTGTCTACCCTCGTGGGCCCTCCCTGACCATGCGTTGCACCCACCACTGCATGTCCACCGAACCAATAGGCAATGGCCAGACCAATATACATGCATGTCCATTCTGCTCACGAACATATACAAAGCCAGGAATTTTTTTTCCATGCATGTAGATATTGTTGAGCCGTTACTGGTCAACATGCATGCCTTCGGAGTCCCGTCTAGACTCCGCTTGCCACCACCGATTCAGCAGCCATGGGATAATGGTGGGATCCACCGAAAAACATCCACAGTCGCCGAAAAAAAGGCCAAAAAATCTCAATAAAACTCTTCAACTCCAGATCTGATCTTCGAGCCCTCAAGCAGACTTCCCAGCCCGCCACCGTATAGCACGTCCGTGCACGGAAAAACATACCGCACCCTGGCTATCCGCATCCACAATGTAGCTTCACCTTCAGTGTCGTGATACAGCGCCTCCTGTGTAACATCCGGTCGCATCATTGCTCCGCCGTTCCGATCTATTCGGCATCTATTTGCGCTTGTCGGTCTGATTGCGAATACCGAGGTCGTCTCCATCGCCTGCCGACCTCGCCAGCTACTTTGTCGGCCCTTACTCACCTGTCCTTGGTAGATCCTACCAATGGTAGCCCATAGAACGGTTCGAGCCTCTTTTTTGAAGTGTCCGTCTGGATCGTCGATCACCGCCATGAGGTGTTTTCTGCGACGCCCATGTATGCATAAACCTCGCGTGTCCCCCTAGATCTTCAGCATGACCAACTTCGCTAACTAAGCTTTGATACAACTTGTTAGAAATTTACGCCGATGCAAGATCACGAACGACACCAGGACACACTATGTTTGATAACGCAGTTCAGTTTTCGCCTACATCTGCGGGGCTGATTATGGGCCCTCCTCGTCAAACCATAATACCACAGCATACCGGCTGATCAGGTGACGATCGTTTGCCGGCCGCTGACCTCCTCTTACCTATGCTACTATTATTAAGTCGTTGTCTTGATTACACCAGTGATGTCTCCCTTTATATAGTGAAGGCTTGGCTAGAATCCGACTTTAACTTTAAACCAACCTTGCCTATTACAAAACAGAGTTCATATAACCTACTCGTACAGATATTCGACACAAAGCCTAACACATCACAATATAATTAATACACACAATTTGAGGCAATGAGTATTCATTATTGCCAACCATATCATGTGAGTTGATGCGTTCCCAAACAAAACAAGTTTCTCCGTTGACACGGCAATTGGAGCCCTGTATTCTTTCAACCTATTAATCGATGATTTCCATAGAAGTGCTGGTTCAAGGCTTTATGCCATTGGGGCGAGTAGGTTTTTTTGCATGGTTATCTACCACACTCGTTATCTTCAAAGCGCACACAATGAAGGTGCTTTTTGCTTATGTGAAAACCAGCTAGCCGGTTTTCGGTTTTAACCGCATGGATAACATGTCCAACACCACTTTTGCTCTTATTTCACCACCTCTCTCCATCCCTCCCCTAGCCCCCTCTACATCTTTTTCTCTATCTCTCCTCCATTCCCCAACCGGCCCCGAAGAGGATACTATGGCTGTCGGCGGCGGCACAACGACTAGGGCTCGGGACGAGGTAGCGGTGGCGGCGGTCGGGGCAGGTTGTGTCGTGATGGCCGACACAGGTGGTGGGGATGGGTGCGCATCGACCGATGAGGGAGAAGGTAGGACGACGATGGTTGGGCGTTGTCGATGGCACTGGTAGGGTGTTGTCCACGACATCCATAGCGGAGCGTTGTCGACAATGGTGACAACGAGATGCTGGCCATTCGGATATAGATACCATGGTTGAGGCAACGCATAATACTTGGCCGGCATCTGTATGCTGCACGACCAAGAGTGGTCCTCGCCATAGACCTATGGGCCTTATATCCGCCGCTCGGCCCATCTATCCCATCTGTTGGAATTGAAGGCGAGGGCAGCCACCACCATCGTCCTACCTTCCTCTCGATGCGTCCCCGTGGATGAGGCATCTTGAAAGGCGTGGGAAGGAGGCAGGAAATCAGAGGAGGAGGTCGGTGTAGAGGGCGAAAAAGGGAGGGGTTGGCGTGACATAGGGGGAAGAGAACGTCGGAGTCGAATAAGAAGCAATATGTAGGGAGTAGGAGAGAGGAGAGGAGAGGGAGAGATAGGACAGGGTGTGGGTAATGAAATGTGTACCCACGTGCATGCACAGAGTTGGAGTGGTGATGTGGCAGACCAATTGAACCTCATCAATCCCCACATCACCAAAACAAGCCATGTCGGCGATTTTATCAACCAAAACCACTATCAAGTCAACTATCTTCAAGCTTTGATCAAACAAACGAATAAAGTGGGGCTTTTTAATATTACATAAAAAAATTTTACATGGTTTTGTACATGACTATTAATTTGGAACTCGAGTGAAAGTTTACCTAAATAAATTATTATGATTTATTTTGAATATTTTGGTCGACGACGGCTAATGGAAATATTTTAAGGAAATTAGGCACCAAATAAAAATGGATAGTATAAGTTTGAAGATTTAGGGCCCCTTTGATTCTTTCTTTTATTCGGTATTTATATACAAGGAGGAACAAGTCATTGGAGTCGGATAAGAAACAATATGTAGGGAGTAGGATAGAGGAGAGGTGGGGGAGAGATAGGACAGGGTGCGGGTAATGAAATGTGGACCCACGTGCATGCATAGAGTTGGAGTGGTGATGTGACAGACCAATTGAACCTCATCAGTCCCCACATCACCAAAACAAGCCATGTTGGCGATTTTATCAACCAAAACAACTATCAAGTCAACCATTTCCAAGCTTTGATCAGCCAAACGAATGAAGTGGGGCTTTTTCAATATCACATAAACAAATTTTACATGGTTTTGTACATCGACGATTAATTTGGAACTCGAGTGAAAGTTTACCTAAATAAATTATTCTGATTTAATTTGAATATTTTGATTGACGACAGCTAATGAAAGTAAATAAAAATGGATAGTATAAGTTTGAATATTTAGGGCCGCTTTGATTCTTTCTTTTAGTTTAGTTTTGGTTCTATTTACAAATTTTGTTATTTTCATACAGAACATGTAATATTTTAAAATATTTTTTCAGGATTATGCAGAGTTTTTCTTATAGATTTCAAAATATATTTTATTAATTTGTTTAGCTTCTAAAAAATATCAATTTTTCTAACTACAACGAAACTAAAATAGATAATAAAAAGGGCCTTAGTGCCTTGCAAATTTGCAATGCCCTGCAGTAATTTTTTCTTTAAAAAAAGCCTCGAAGACAAGGAGAGAAAGAAACAGAAAATTAGCAAAACAACAAAGCCACTGGCCTGACTAGCAGCAGGCTAGCAGCACAGTTGCTAGTGCTGCTGCGTGCGAGATAAAAACGGGACAAAACCGCGTCTCGCTCGCCTTGCCATCTTCCCTCGATCCCCACCTTTCTGCGTGCCTGTCCCGCCCGCCTCGATCCGATCGGGGCGAGGGCAAGGCAGGGAATGTCGTCGTCGTCGTCGGCCGCGGCGCACCACCGGCGCCATGCTGGCGGCAGCGGGCTCGTGCCACTCGCCGCGCTCATCAAGGAGGAGGCTCGCACGGAGCGCCGAGGCGCCGGAAGCAGGATCTGCGCGCGGGAGGAGGACGCGGGCGCCGGCGGGGCGGAAGGCGGGGAGGAGGAGACGCGGCGCCCGCTGCTGCGGTATGGGTGCGCCGCGCAGTCCAAGAAGGGCGAGGACTTCTTCCTCCTTAGGACCGACTGCGCGCGCCCCTCCACCTCCTCTTCGTCGACCTCCTCCTCGCCTCGCCCCACTTTCGCCGTCTTCGCCGTAAGTCCCGTCGTCTTCCTGCCGCTCGGCTACTGAGCCAGTCCATGGGTGTATTGTAGGTGTGCGGGGCAGTACTGCGCGCAGGATTTGGGGCTTGGGCGCCTGCACGTACTTGATTCGGAGCTGGGTTTTGAGCTCTGCAGTAGCTCCATAGCAAGCTAGTCAGCATTGATTCGCTGGTTGAAGTAATTGCTACTACATCGCAAGCTTGAATTCTGCCTGCTTAGTGCTTCCATCTATAGACGGGGTGACTGATTGGTGAATTGTTATGCTCTGCTATAGATGTTGCTTGGTTGTAGATCTTGCTAGTTGTATTTTTGTTCTAGGACCTAGGTCGCCAGAGTCCGAGTTTCAGAATGCAGGCACACGTGTAGCATGAGTGGGCTACAAAACATATACTTGTGGTTTCAGGTGTTGGCTTGTGTTGATATTTCCTAATTGGGTGTTTATTTGTCTAAAGGTTCTCGATGGACATAATGGTAACGCTGCCGCGATATACACAAGAGACAATCTGCTCAACCATGTCCTCAGCGCGATGCCCCGGGGGCTCTCCAGGGAGGAATGGTTGCATGCATTGCCCCGCGCTCTTGTCGCGGGGTTCGTTAAGACCGACAAAGAATTCCAAAGCAAAGGCATGATTCTGTTATTGCTAGTTGGTGTTTGCCGCCGTGCTAACCAACAGTTATCATGGATACTGATGAACTTTGCCTTTTGACTGTGTACCAGGACAAACTTCTGGCACAACTGCCACTTTCGTGATAATTGATGGATGGACTATCACTGTCGCATCCGTTGGTGATTCTCGCTGTATTTTGGATGCTCAGAGTGGGGCGGTTTCTTTACTTACAGTGGATCACAGACTAGAAGAAAATGTTGAGGAGTGAGTAGCAGTTACTTGCCAAAATGTGTTTTACTAAGTTATTTTGATTGGAAAACTTTGCATGCCAGCAAACCTTTTCCTGTTCGTGTAAGTAAATATGAATGGGTAAAATTTAAAATAAAATGCCTGGAATGTTGTTGTTTAATTCCATTATTGTAGCTATTGAATGTTTGTTGTTAAGGTTGTTTATATTTATTACAGCTCTTCATGCAACCATTGCTCCCTCCATGTTTAAAAAATATATTTATGGTTCCCATTCCATTCTCACAGAAATAAAAAAAGGACATGTAACTACTATTGATAGATATTAGTAATTGATGTGGAGATTAGCTGCTTTCTCTAAATGTAGAAAAATGGAAGTGTTAGAAGCAGAAAAATTTCACTAAATGCCCTCTTGATTTTGATATTAGCATGTTATAAAGCTCCAAGTTTTATCCTTGTATCCTTTCTGATTAATGCGTAAGCACTAGTATGGACATGTAACTGTTAATCTTCACTTTACCCTAACTGTCATACAAAATTGTTACAGGAGGGAGCGTGTCACAGCGAGTGGAGGTGAAGTTGGAAGGCTTAGTGTTGTTGGCGGGGCAGAGGTGCACAGCTTTCTGCCCTTTTCTGTCAATTCATATGATTTCATATGCTTGTTGTGCAGTATAAGTCTGTACTAATACCATGGAGCGTAACTTTTAAAGGATTAGAAAATGGGCTAACAATTTTCATTTTCCTGCTTCTAGATTGGTCCACTACGATGCTGGCCAGGAGGTTTATGCTTATCAAGATCCATTGGTGATATAGATGTGGGTGAATTTATTGTACCGGTTCCTTATGTGAAGCAAGTGAAGGTACTATTGTGACATGTCATGGTAGATGCTAAAAATGCTACTAACTTTCTCTTGAAAGCAATATAAAATATATAAGGTGCACATTCTCCATGTAATAGTTTTTGCTACTGATGAGGTGGTAAATGCTTGTATGTTCTGTTTGTTTTCCGTAGTTGTCAAATTGAATATATAAGGTGCACATTCTCCATGTAATAGTTTTTGCTACTGATGATGTGGTAAATGCTTGTATGTTCTGTTTGATTTCCGTAGTTGTCAAATGCTGGCGGAAGGCTTATTATTGCTTCTGACGGCATCTGGGATGCATTGTCCTCAGAGGCAGCTGCGAAGTCTTGCAGAGGGCTGCCTGCTGAGCTTGCTGCTAAGCAAGTGGTCAAGGTAAAAATATTTGCTTCTGCTTAAAGATTCTGAGCAATTCTGCTTTTCATTGGTGATTCTTTTATTGGTTGCCAATTACTGTCCTTGTGGCATCAAACATGTTTTCCTTATCAACTGTGTCTCTGAAATAACCATTTAGGAGGCGCTCAGGACAAGGGGCCTAAAAGATGATACAACCTGCATTGTTGTTGACATAATCCCACCTGATCAAACAATACGACCCCCATCTCCACCAAAAAAGATGAACAAGTTGAAGTCTCTAATATTCAGGAAAAAAGCAAAAGACCCTTTGAATAAATTGACTAAGCAGCTTTCTTCAGCGGGTGTCATTGAAGAGATTTTTGAAGAAGGTTCAGCAATGCTATCAGAGAGGTCAGTTGTAACTCCTGCCTCAAATGTATTTTGGTTTGTTGCTGCCTTTAGTCAGATACAGGTTTTAATACTGGTTGAAGTTTATGAGCTCTTGTTGTGTTATCTACATTTAACTGGTTTTTCTTTGCCACTTTACTTACCAAGTTAAACTGCTCAATGCCTGATTTTGGGCATATATTTTTATTGCCTTAGCTCCTTCATTAGTTTTTTTATTCCTATCTGAACATTTCTGGTGATCCATACCCAATCCTTTACATTGGGTGTAGCCTATTTGGTTCTACCAACTACTTTCAGGATCTTGGCATTCTAGTTTACGTAACCATGGTTTGCAGCTCTCTCATAGTTAGTGCTAACATGCTGTCAGCCTTTAGGGTTTTTGTCTTCAGCTTATTTTCTTATTTGCTTATAAGCTGAACTTTGAGAGCTTCCCGAGGTAGCTTGGAAAGTCCAGCTCTCTTTGTTTGACTTGCTTCTTACAGCTTTGGGACGCACCTTTGAGACAAAAAAAGATCAAACCGCAAAAGCCAAAGTGTGCTTTTATTTGAAGAGAGGCAGATTTTAAAAAAAGATAAGCTAAAGAGAACAACCTTAGTTAGATAATTAGATATGCCCTAAGAAAATATTAGAATATCGTCACTTATCAGTCTAACATGTTAAAATATCAGAATATCATCACTTATCAGTCTAACGCAATAACAGGTGCAAATGGCTTCTCATGCACAATGCTTGAACATGTTTCTAAATGCTCCAGTAAAATGTGAGGATATTGTCTCAAATTTTGTAGATGAGGAAGGAGGGGTTCGCAATGCTCGATTGATGTGGAAAATTAATATAAGTAACAATTTCCAAAGGATAAGGGATCTCACATGTCAAGCATTAAATTTGTATCTTTCAGACAAATTACATTTAACTCTTGCGCATAATTATCTCCGCTAAAGGGAATTTAGCAATGGGTTCTCCTAGCTGTTGTAGTCAGAATAATTTATAGGTCCCAAAGTCCAACAAAATGATCCACTGTAAAAGTGCACAAGTGAGATCTGGAAGTGGTGCCTTTTCCCTGCCAAGTCTATAGAAATCCAATGGTCATCCTGCACATATAAGAATGTCATGGAGAATAGGGCTGGATAGAAACCACTAGATAGTGAAGAGGGAGTTGTCTTGTTCGACTGTAAGACCCATAACCTTCGTTTACAGCAGAGAAGTACACATTCTTGAAACGTGACACAAGAAACCCTGTGCAAGTGTTGCACATGATAATATTTTCTTGCAGACAGCGAAGATCTAGGAAGAATGCTTAAAATCCAATGTTTCAAAGTGAATGCAATTGTGCTGTCTAGAAAAATGGCATGCTTTGACCAGTTTGACTAACCGCTGTCTAGCTAAATGTAGATAGGGGGTGGCAAATGAGAGGGTCCAGCCTGGCCCATTACCTGCCACTAATGGCCCATTTGTGATTTCAGGTTAAAGGGCTGGACTGGCCCTCCTTTGGCTGTGAACTAAAGCGAACCATCAATTTCTACAGGCTGGCCCATGCTGTTGGTTATATCCTGTCACTTGTTGGCCGCTGCTTCCCTTGTTGCTAGCGCTCCTGTCGCCTCTGTATTAACAATGGTCTGGCGGAACAGCACTGAGGACATAAGAGGAGGCCATCTGACTGACTGGATATGACTTTGGCACAAGGAAATGTTCTCTTCTCCCTCTCAGTGTTCGTGGTTTGGCGAGTGAGCAGGTGGGCATCATTGGGTTGTAGTGGCTGATGAGGGCGAAGTCCTTGGGGGTGGAAGACGAGGACGGCTTGTAGGGAGGGGGTAGCAATTGTGGCACTGATAGCAGGTGGTGCTGGGGACCCAGGTGAGGTGGCTGACAGGGAGGGGTTGCGGCTTTGTGCTGAGGGAGACATTGAGGATGCAGCCTCCATAGATAAAAGAGCGTTGACCGTTGAGGATCGATGCTGACATGGTGCTCCTACATGGGCTTGGCTGCTTGGGATTGGTCTTTGCCTTGGTGGGGGTGGCTGAGCTGCTGATGTGATGCGTGGGAGTGGAACGCGGCAGTGAGGCAGGAGAATGGGTGGTGGTTTATGGTGGCTGGGACGAGCATGGGTTGGTGGTAAATCAGTAGCATGGTTATGGTCCGCGTTGCCATGCAAATGCAGCAGAGAGGAAGAGAAGTAAAGGGATCAGTGGAGGGCCTGCAGGTTGTATTTTGGGGGTTGAACCGAGGTTTGAGAGGGTCATAGCCTTTGTTGGATGTCAAATTTTGTGGACTGGCCCTATACCCTTTGATGACGAGCCATGTGTATTGATGGGCTGTGTCACCCCTCTTGCATTCCTAAGTGCAGCGTTTGGTAGAAATGTAGAATGCCCCACAGGTGTGTTGATGGCATGCCAAAACTTGAATAAGATCAACTTAATTTTTTCTGTTTACATACTGGGCTGAACTAACCATGAACTTAGGTAACTGAGCTTCAGGTTAGCTGAGTTCTACAGATGTTTTGACTTTCTAGGTATATTTGTCGGCGTGGAGCATCTGTGAGCTCGAGTGCAGTTGTACTGAATTGCTGACTGTTAATGCCAAATTTATTAGGAAGGATGCCTGTGTAATTTGGGTGTTAGATCTTGTAGTTAGTGACCATGAATTTTTCTGCAGATTAATTGGTGAGAACAAAAAGGATTTTAGTTCACCAAGCACCAATTGCAGCAGTTGAATGCTATCAAGGTTAACTGGTTGCTGAAACTTTTCACTTTGGCAGGAGCTTGCCAGTATTTCGATTATTTGTGTGAAGACTGGCCAGTTTGTATTTATGTTTTATTTTTTAATTTATGTTGTCTGCAATTATGAATTTTCTTGAAATTACATATCACTCACTATAATTATGATATTCCTTGGATAAACCTAAAACCTTCAGGTTTGCAACCTTGTTGTTGGCTAGTAGCTCTATTGTGTTAGCCAATTTACATGCCACATCACTGCTATCATTTGTTCTTGTTCAAACTGTTTACTAAGAATTTTTTATGTCAACTGCTTTCATTTATCTTTTGTCTGTCTTGGTGCATTGATCTATATCGTACTGCTTACTGTTTTCAAGAACTAGATGTTGTGAATATATCGACATCTGTTAATCAGAATGCCCATTATATAATGAATCCTCATGTTGCATCACACAGGTTAGGGAATGACTCAAGTGGTCGGAGAACATCATCTAGCTTGTTTACATGTGCCATCTGCCAAGTAGACCTTGAACCAAGTGAAGGTATTTCAGTTCATGCTGGTTCTATCTTCTCTTCGAGCTCTAAGCCGTGGGAAGGTCCTTTCCTTTGCACGGATTGTCGCGACAAGAAGGATGCCATGGAAGGTAAACGGCCGAGTGGTGTCAAGGTTATATGAGCAGTTTCAATCGATCTCCACTGTACCTCCCGCAAAATCTCACAATTCTTTTTCATTGCGAACACCCTTGTATTACAAAATTTTCCTTCAATTTTAGGTGATTCAGTTAATTTTAGGCGGCATTTTATTTTATCATGCGAGGAACTAGCCGACATTGTAAGTAGTATTTGGGAAAAGAAAATGTGAAGCGCGTGAATAGAGTATGCCCTCTTTTTCTCTTGGTAGGCATGACTTAACTGCAGCTCGCCTCTCGCGAGTGGAGTATGATAGCTATATTATTCTTTATTTGTAGTGTTCACAACATATATGCCGTTGCAAAGTTATCTTTCTAAAACGACTAGCATAGTAAAGTGTCTAATGATATGCACCCCATTATAGTGGTGAAATCAGCATAGATATCATTATCAGCATGTACATTGGATTCCAAATTGAATACGAACTAAAATACGCTGCTGACTGGTGCAACCCACGCATGGAAATATAAGCCCCGTTCTTTCTAGCTTAACCACTTATCTACATTTTGAAAAGACATGATTTGAGTTTTTTGGTCCGTTGTTTGCTGTTTTGAAGGTGGGTCATAACGTTTTAAAAAGCAAGTAAAATAAAATGGATCTAAATCTCGAGACTATTTCGAGAAGCTCTTGAAATTTAGGCATTTCAGCCGTTCAGATCAGCTCAAAAGAACATAACCTAAATCTTTGTGCCCCCTCGATGCAATCGGCGGCGTCACGTCTGGTGATGACAACATCTCTCACTCCAGCGTTATCGACCTCTGCATATAGAGGTGTAAACGGACGGGATATATTTCGGACCGAACCAGTCGGATTCGAATTCGGATAGAATTGGATCGGATTTTTCGGATATTTTTGGATACGGTTTCGGTATCGGATTAATTTTTCGGATATTCGGTCCAAATATATTTCGGATATCCGGTTGAGGCCCACCCACCACAAGCAACAGCCCAACTGGCCTAAGGCCCAACAACCCAACTTGCATGAATTCTATAGGTTTTTATTGATTTCTAAAATTAAATACACATGCTAGATCATCTTCTTTACTTGGTTTTTTTATGAAAGTTAAAACTATTTGTGGGCTTATTAATACATGCCACTTTGTTAATATAACTTGAAATTATTTGTAGTCTGCCTATGTTTCATACTTCGATAAAATATCCGTAATTTTATTCGGTCCATATTCATGCCCGACAATATCTGATCCCGTATTCGTATTCGAAATATCCGTAACCGGATCCGATTACGGGAAAACATGCTGTTAAGGATATAGTTTAGCCATTATCTGGTCCTATCCGGACTGTTTACACCCCTACCTGCATACCGCGAATCAATAAAAGTGCTCGTCGAGCTAGCGGGCTCCTTTCCAAGGCGGATGGAATCGACGACGAGGGTGGTGGAGGTGATTAGAATAAGGGACAAGGGTAGCTAGGGCGGCCGGATCTGTCGCCGGCGTGGAGGGAGCCATTGGTGCCGGTGGAGCGGCTTCACCTCGGTAGCGCTGCATGGGTGTTGGACAAAAAGACTTTATTGATAATTAATCCAGTAATTTATTGATTAAATAATTTTACAAATAATTAATCAAAGGATAAGTATCGGTAACAAACCTGACTTTATCCTTTCGAGTGCCTATCTACACCTCTACCACCCCTATAAAGCATCAGGTATGAGCACGGGCGAAAGGGATCAGCAATTTTACAACTGGGGCTTCGACCTGCGAGTCTGCGCGAGAAGCATCTACAGAAAAATTCATCTACTACGCACGCGGTTCAAGGAGGAAGAAAAGGTAAAGATGAGAGGGCGCGAAAAAAATACGCCGCACAGCGCCTGCCACGCCGGCAAGCCGCACGGCGGGAGCTCGGCTCCCGCCACGCCGCACCGTGAAACTGAGATCTCTTCGACGGCAACATCTGGCACGGAGGAGGGCAGAGGTATGTTGGAAAATATGATTAGTGGTTAATTAGTGACCATATGATTAGTTGGAAAATACCGGTTTATACGCAGGTATGTTGTTGCAGCTTGTCAGTTTTGACTAGGAATCAATGACGTATTTAAGTAGTGAGTTTATGTATATAGCATAATTAGTCAGAAGAAATGATGATTTCTTAAAGGTTTTTTCATACATATCATTACGAAGTTCGCTTATTTTGAATATACCATCACAAAGTCGATAATATTATAGATGCCACTGGTTTTGCAAGTGTCTATCACAGATGCCATTCTCAGGCTTTTTGGGGATTTTTGTGTTTTATGCAGGCTGAATACGTCAAATAGGAAAGAAATAAGGTCTCCAACACGTGGGGCCCACTTGTCACCCTCTCCCCCCTCCTTCCTCCCACCTCCCATCTCCAACTCTGGTGAACCATGGGGGCGAGCTTGGTGGCGGCCGGCAATGGCTTGCCAGCGGCGGCGGCAAGACAACAGCGGTTATGCGGCGGGAGCAGAGCGGCTGTAGCGGCGCGAAGGCAGCTACGCCGCCGGCGGCGCGAGCGGCATGATACAATTTATGTGGTGTGCTCTGAAAACTGTGCAGAAACTTTGGGGCCGGATAAGTGGTCTTCCTAAGGAATTTTCGGGATTCTGATTGGACCAAAACAACGAAGTGAGTTTTGGTTGGATGCGTTTCGTCAAGATCTTTCCAACGAGTGGTAGTGGACCCAAATCAGAATTTGTATGAGAAAATTATGTCTGTTTTACCAAAGGGTCTTTGGATCAGGGTTGCTGGATATGCTATTTTGTTGTTTTTTGGCGATTCGGCAACGAGCGGTGGGTATGCGGTGCATAAATTGAAGAGCTAGTGATGCAGGGCGATCAAGGAACTGAAAATCCCGGCAATCGCTAAACCACCACGACGATTGTTATCTACCGAACCAGAGGCACGATCGACCTTTCCACGAAGGACGGTTCCTACAAGCAACTGAAGAACAAGCAAGAACACAAGATAAGCAATCAGAATTGCGCATATAAATTAAGATCAACTGGTTTCAGAAACTTGGTCTTTTTTGGTCAGACCGACACGAGATGAACAAGGCGATATCTCACACAACCGTGACGAAATCAACTAAACAAAACATAACTAAAATGAAGCACGGAGGGGGACTTATATAGGGCGGTGGCCAGAGGAGGGGCGGTACCCAAACTGGTGCCCACGCGCGCACAACCCTAACCCTAGGAGTACACGGGCCTTGGGCCAAAAAATACGGCGACGTAGCATCGGAAAGTTTCTGTCCGTCAACTTGTTTTCGCGATTCACGTTGACTTGGATGGAATTTGGAGACATGGCTGGATCCATATCTCGTAAGCTTACCATAGAGTCCATATTTGCCTCATTTGGACGTCGTTTGTGATCTGGGCGTCCGTTTGAAGGTGCACTGGTCTTGGATGACTGAACCGGGCTCGACAGCAACTTTGACGTCCTCTCCACTTGGACCCGGTGGTCGGGAACTTCTTGAACCGTGTAACTAACTTACTGAACTTTCGTTGATGAAGACTTAAATGGCATGGCAT
Organism: Raddia distichophylla; assembly: GCA_005191435.1. Classification (NCBI taxonomy): domain Eukaryota; kingdom Viridiplantae; phylum Streptophyta; class Magnoliopsida; order Poales; family Poaceae; genus Raddia; species Raddia distichophylla. The sequence goes on along the minus strand of SPJY01034035.1, from coordinate 218,966 downwards.
GAGGATTCATGCCGTCTTGTCACTTTCCTACTCCATCAGTAAGCTCGTCTGGGACAGCAAGCTCGTCAGTGATGTCCTCATCAGGCGCAGCAGCGTCGCAACGGCAGCGGCGCGACAGCGGCACGAGCGTGGCGACAGCGAGCTCTAGTGAGAGAGGAGTGGAGAGGAAGGTGGAAGGAGGAGGAAGAAAGGGATGACGGATCCCATATGTCAGGGTGTATTTTTGCCAAGATTTTGATTTAGTATACATCGTAAATGCTTGAAAATCTTCAAAAATGGCATCTGCGATAGATATTTGCAAAAGTAGTGGCATCTATAATAATATCGACTTTGGGATGGCATATGCAAAATAAACGAATTTCGTAATGGCATGTATGAAAAAAAATCCTTTCTTAAATATTGTAAGAAGTTTGTTCGACCTATACATTCCAACTGGATCGAGCTTCTGACAATCAGGTATGCATTATTTTGTTCAGGCTTAGTGCTAAATTAGTTGCATAAGGAGTAAGTTAAGATATAATTAGAATAGAAATTAGGGAATTAGTTGTAGTTATCTTTTTGCTTGTATTAATTAAATGTGCTTATCTTTTTGCATGTATCATTTATTTGTACATATATTTTTGCATGAATGAATTATTTATACATATATTTTTTTCATGTATGAATTAGTTGTAGGAATATATTTTTGCATGGAAATTTGGGTAAATTAGGAAAAATTCATGTGCAGTTAGTATATCCAACGCCTAAGATGTAATTAGAATGGAAGCACTGCAGTCTGACTGTGTGGATGGATAACCCGTTCTCAATGGTGGATCACGGTTCTGGAACGTCGTCTCGACATAGAAAAGCAGACTGTAGAAATGTGTCAACGCAACGAACCACCGCGCCGAAGACATTTAAAACTTGACACAATTTGGAGACATTCAAAAGCGAACGAGGTGAAGGATGCCATTGAGTTGTGCATTCTCGGCATGCGACATCCCTGGGCGCTTCAAGTATCATCAAGACGACCTAGAAACTTCATCGACATCGTCTCCGCCATGTCCGCGATCAAGGCAGAATCCATGTTATCGCCAAAGTACGAGGAACTAGCAAGGAGAGCTGGCGACACCAAATCAACAAAGTCGTCTAGCTCAACGCCAAAGACAAACATGACCAACGGTAAAAAAGACCGACCTTGCACAAGATGAGAGAAAAAGAATACATCTTTCGACGAGAACATGTTAAGGAGATATTCAACCATCTAATGGAACATGGCGGTCTCGACCTACCAGAGCCTCGATTCTCAGATTAGGTAACCATGATCGATAATCCTTTGTATTATTTATATCACCTGAATGTCGACCACACGATCAAGGACTACATTTCCTTTAAGGAATGGCTACAACAAGCTATAGACACGAGAAAACTTAATATAAATCGAGAAGCAATCAACCCCAAGTACTACGCGGCGAACGGAGGGATCAACCCTGCTTCCCCATAGATCAAGTCAAGCGCCTCACAGGAAGGGGGACCCACGAACACAAGTCCTTCCTCCCTGAAGCATCGCCAACAACAAACCTTCAATGGCGTACATCAACACTGCGGATCATCACCAACATCCTTCTGTCGTGCCAATGGGACATCGTGGGGGCAACACCCGTGCCTCCCACCCCATTGTCAATGATCTTCTGGCATTCGATCCAACACTACGGGGGCAAGCCCTCATGATCATCCATGCCGTAGGCAGCTCCTCAATGTACTTACACAACGCTATTGGGGTGTTGCCTGTGCTTCCCACACTACGTCCGCTATATCATCAATGAGGGACACCCCACACTTCACCATGCCATTGGTTGCTTCTCGCTGCTCCACATCAGCATGGTGAGGGGACACCCCTCACTTCTCCACGCTGTGGGTTGCTTCTCGATGCTCCACATCAGCATTGTGAGGGGGCATCCCACACTTCTCCATGCCGTTGGTCTCTTCTCGATGCTCTACATATACATCATGGCACCATCACACTTTTTTCTACACCGCCGACCGCTTCTTGGCAACCTACATCAAAGCAACGCCATGGGAAGTCCGCCGCACATCTTCGATCTACCCGTAAGGATCCACAACCCAATCATCTACAAGGAGAATGTACATCTTCTAACTTCCTCTCCTTGAACTATTTTTCCCTTGGAGGGCAAAGGTACGCACGCTGCCGTTTTCTTTGGATGACTTTTCCCTTTGAAAATACAAAGATAAAAACAATTTTTGTCCCGAACAAGTTTATGATGCACAATTAATTGCGTGCGTGAGATACTGTTTTCTTTGGATGAATTTTCCCTTTAAAAACAAAACGTCAAAGCGTCTACACAAAAATGGGTTTTTTCTTATTTTCACATCTTGCTGGTCAACAAAAGAATTGCTTGTCTTAGAGCTTTTCATGACAGACTTCAAGAAAGATTATTACCGAGAGTACTCGCAGCCGAGCAACCTGCACACCAAAGCACAAGAACACATGCCACGTGGATGCTCTCGAAGACAGCAAGGTGATTGCTTTGGTCACGCCAAGGTGATGAATCCTCCACGCCGAACGCGCTCCCTAGCAGCCTCAGACCAACGGAGACACCAAGTCGCGGGGTCAATCTATAGCGACAAGATGCATCAACATGCTAGCCCCGCTAGGCGTATCAACATCAAAGATCCCAGATGAAACATAGGAAAAGATGAGAGAGAAGGCTGCCCGATCGATCAAATGGGACCGGTGTGGAGCTGCTCGTCAACCTCAGAAGCATGAACAAGGGCCCGATCAAAACAAACAAGCTAGCAAGGATTAGCTAGTCCACAAACACAGGCGGTCTGTCTGTAAAACCTCCCCAACTCAAACAAGAAGTCTAACAAAATGACGTCTACAAGCGCGTGAAAGGGAAAACATCATATCCCCGCTCGACCAAGATGGCATACGACGCCGAAAGCAAAGGAGGAGACAACCGCATGCCATTCTTGGCAAAAGTCAATGCACAAATCCTCATAACAAATCCCTGAACCATCAGCCAATTTCAGCCATTCCCAAGTCTCTAGGTTCGATGAGGCTGCACACTGGGGGCAAGGCTGCGCTGTGGAGGTATTTCATTATATTGGAAGACTAGAGCATGATTCTTCGTCTTTCAATAAACTTCATCAAAGCATGCTGATTCAACAACACGAGCACTTAAGTAAGCAAAGTCGCGTGCTACAACCATCATGATCCTTTCGAGATCCCTGGAAGCAAAGCTCTCTGACATGCTTTTCTAAGACTACATATAGCATTTCTGAATTTGAAAAACCAACATTTTTTAAATCCCTCAAAACAAACATCTTTTTGTAGGGTTTTATTTTATAAACATATCCTTGCTTGTGTTATGCTTGGCATTTTTGCTATGACACAGGTTCTCGAACGTCGACAATCACTCTGGCACTTTACCAACACTCTTTGATGGAAGAGCTAAGAACAAGGCCGGCACCTCAACAACTCCAAGCCAAGAACAAGCCTGGCGCCTCGATGAACAAGCTGAGAGCAAAACCAGCGACTTGTCAACTCCAAGCCAAGATCAAGACGGCGCCTTGACGAACAAGCTGAGAACAAAGCCGACGCCTCGTCAACTCTAAGCTGAGAACAAGCCCAGCAATACTCGATGGTCGAATGGTGTACAAATATGGCATACATGGCCATCCTGCCCGCCAGCACATCCGCAAGCCGTGAACATACTGGCGATTCGCTGACCACGACCTCGAGAAGATTCTCCTATGTCGGGAGATCATTAATGTTGAGAACAATGCTGTCGGTGTCTGGGAAACGCGCTCCTGAAGAGCAGCGAGTCCACGGACAGGCAAACGAATTTGTAGTTGGTGTGAGGCCCAACGACCACCCTTCTCAGCTGCCCGGGGCGGCGGCCGAGCCTACGGGAGGCTCAGGCCACGCGGTTTTCCCGAACAAGGGCCTGGTGTGATTTGGCGATCCGGGTAAGGATCCTTCGTACAGTGAGAAAGAGGGGGAGAAAGAGAGAAGACAATACAACCGTGAAGACACAAGTGATTTACCCTGGTTCGAGCCCCCACTGCCGGGTTATAGCTCTACTCCAGTCTTGTTGATTATACGGTGGAAGACAGTACAAGGGTGCTGAGACCGGGCTTGAAGGCACTGATCCCAAGCTTACAAAGAGGGCTAAGGACTACGGCTACTGTTAAGGAAGCTTCGGATGCGTGTTGCTTGGGTGGCTTGTTAACACCTGAATCACCCCCCTCTCGACTGGTCCGGGGCCCTTCCTTTTATAGGCGTAGCGGGTCGCCCGGAGCTGATTCGGTGGGCCCCGCGCCCGTCTCTGCTTTAGCGGCGGTGCCCTTGTCTCATTCCGGGGCTCTGTCTTGTCTGGAGCCTACAGGGAGAAGATGTTCGGGTTGGTACCGGACACGTATTCGTCTTGACATGCCGATACGGGGAAGAATCGTGCTTTAGGGAGAAAGCACTTTCCCGTTATCCCAAAATAGCATTGACTGGACCGAGCCAGCCTCACGCCGCCCGTTGGGGCCGTCGCGTAGCGTAACAACCATCGCCGCCTGCCAAGGGAGGCAAACGACAAACGAGCTACTCGCGCGCCTCTCCCCGGGCTGCAAGTTCCCGGGGAGACACAATTCTTTTTGGTCAAGGCCGGGGAAAGTGCGGTGGGATATGACAGTTGTCACCACCTGCCCGCGGACAAGCGGACTGCTTGCGGGACCCTCTCCTGGACTATAGATAGCCCGGGAACCACGCCATGCCCCTGGCTGGAACCCAGGGAGGCGCGGTTGACCTGGTCAAGCCCGGGGAAGACCCTGACGGGCTGGACTCTTCGTTTAGTGCGGCCATGGGTGGCCTTTCGGACCTTATGTACATGCGGTGGGCCTTTACGGAACCGGCCCAAGGCCCGTGTCAGGATGGGCCATTTATCAATCACCAACAGCCAGCCCCCGAGCCTCGAGCGGGTCGCGTGGCGAGCCGGTCTGAGGTTTAGACAAAGATCTCCCCTATGCGCTGCGCGGGAAGACTCGGCTATGGTTTTTGGGAGCTGCGGGAGCCAAAGCCTGGGCATTGAATTTGATTTGACGGAAAAGTGGGGCAGTTACGCCCCCTGGGCACAATTCCCACGATCTCCGCCTCGACCGTTGGCTTCCTTGATAAGGCAGTGTTTGTCGGGGGGAACTCCTACTGCGGAATCATCCCCTTTGCCTCTATCTTCGTCTGCCCATCTCGCTCCTTGCCTTCTCCTTTCCTGCTGCCATGGTGATCATCGGAGACAGCGCTCTCACGGGGGAGAGGATGGCGGAGTTGGAGAGAGACGGCTTCGTGAGGCCGGGCTCCTGGAGGCTCCCTGGCGCAGACCGGGAGCCACGGCTGTGGACTGCATGGGCCCCGGGTATCCTCTAGAAGGCCCATAAGGGAGCAGATAGGGGGCGACCCAGATCGGTTGGCCCGAAGATGGAAACCACTCGGATCGGGCGGAACTTGAGCCGCAAGAAAGGGTCCGAGTTTATGGGATATCCCCATGTAATTAGCAGATCCATGCATACATTCCATGTAACATCATAACGGAAATAGCTGCCATATACGTTGCGACTTTCTGTAAACAATATCCCCCCCCAACCGCATGCCATTCTTGGCAAAAGTCAATGCACAAATCCTCATAACAAATCCCTGAACCATCAGCCAATTTCAGCCATTCCCAAGTCTCTAGGTTCGATGAGGCTGCACACTGGGGGCAAGGCTGCGCTGTGGAGGTATTTCATTATATTGGAAGACTAGAGCATGATTCTTCGTCTTTCAATAAACTTCATCAAAGCATGCTGATTCAACAACACGAGCACTTAAGTAAGCAAAGTCGCGTGCTACAACCATCATGATCCTTTCGAGATCCCTGGAAGCAAAGCTCTCTGACATGCTTTTCTAAGACTACATATAGCATTTCTGAATTTGAAAAACCAACATTTTTTAAATCCCTCAAAACAAACATCTTTTTGTAGGGTTTTATTTTATAAACATATCCTTGCTTGTGTTATGCTTGGCATTTTTGCTATGACACAGGTTCTCGAACGTCGACAATCACTCTGGCACTTTACCAACACTCTTTGATGGAAGAGCTAAGAACAAGGCCGGCACCTCAACAACTCCAAGCCAAGAACAAGCCTGGCGCCTCGATGAACAAGCTGAGAGCAAAACCAGCGACTTGTCAACTCCAAGCCAAGATCAAGACGGCGCCTTGACGAACAAGCTGAGAACAAAGCCGACGCCTCGTCAACTCTAAGCTGAGAACAAGCCCAGCAATACTCGATGGTCGAATGCTGTACAAATATGGCATACATGGCCATCCTGCCCGCCAGCACATCCCCAAGCTGCGAACATACCGGCGATTCGCCGACCACGACCTCGAGAAGATTCTCCTACGCCGGGAGATCACTAAAGTTGAGAACAATGCTGGCGCTCCAAGCTGAGAACAAGACCAACGATGATCGACGGTCCAACAATGAACTGTTCTGGCATACGTGGCAATCCTGCCCGCCAGCACATCCTCGAGCCACGAACATTCCGGCACCTCACCAACATTGGCCGCGGGAAGATTTTCCTATGTTGGGAGATCTTTAAAGTCGAGAACAACTCCGACGCTTCGTCAACTCCAAGCTGAGAACAAGACCAGCGACACTTGAGGGCCCAACGGCGTACGATGGTGGGCATGACAAAGTTATTCACAAGAAGACTCTCCTATGTTGGAGATCTTTAATCCGAGAACAATCCGGCCCTATGTAGTCGAGAACATTCCGACATGGCGACACACGCCACATCTTTCTACACAGGAGAATTCCTCGCATGCGGTAAGCTGCAAAACCCACAGGCCACACAGAAGGTCACAGTTTCACGCCACACTCGCATAAAGCTCCATATGTATGTAGGTACCCACACACGCATGATTACTCTCACATATCCATGCGACACCTGTTGTACCCATATATGCAACACACTCCCGTGCAGCATGTACACATGCTGCCCACACCCGATGCACCTACATATGCAATACACTCCCGTGTAGCACCTACACATACCGCCCACACCCGTTGTGCCCACATATGCAATACACTCCGTGCAGCACCTACACATGCTGCCTGCACCTGTTGCACCTACATATGCAGCATACTCCCGTGCAGCTCCTACCCATGCTGCTCACACCCGTTGCACCCACATATGCAACACACGCCCATGTATGCACCCACACATGCTGCATACACCTGTTACACCTAAAAATGCAACATGTTCACACGCACATGTTGTATACCCACATATATGCCTCATATGCACGCTACACGCACCCCATATGACGTATACCCACATATATGCTGCATATACACCACACACACACACATATGCACATAGCAACAGGCGAACACATATTGTGTATTTCTGCACTGCTTTTTTTTTTTTGTAACTTTTGTGCAGGAAAACAACAAGTGAAAGTCAAGATAAAGAAGATCGACGACTTTATTTATTTATTATGAAGGGAAAATTACAGAAAAAAGGAACTAGGCGACCTTCTTCATCTGGCTGGACTTCAGCTTGGACGTCATCTCACACGGAAACTCCAAAATGTCGGCAACTTCGTCCGGAGCTCGAGCATCATGGGCCTCGCGAGCCTCTGCCTCTCGTTGCACATAGCACGCGGCTTCTGCGGCCCGACGTCCTATTTCATTGATACGACGATTAATTTCCTTGAAGGCAGCCTCACCGGCGAAGAGCTTCTTGGTCACCGTCTCTTGATCGGCGAGGAGTGCTTCCTTGTGCCTGCGAAGGCGAGCTATCTCTTCCTCCATGCGTTCAATATCTTGGTCAACTCCTTTCACGCCATCAAGAATTTTATCGAGTTTCCTCATCAAGGGTCGTCGTTCTTCTTTAACCTTGACCAACTATGAGGACAAGTCACGGTGGGCGTTTTGCAGCTTGGTTAACATTTCCTGCACTTTTCCCTCATTCGACGTGAAGGGGGTCCTCGTTAATGGAGCTTTGCCCTCTAGAAAAGGGATTAAATTGCGAATCTTTTCAGCCAAGTCTGCGACCGCCGCAGGATATTCACCCTGAAAAGATGTCTCCCAAAGTGGAAGGAGAAGATTAATAAGGTTAAGAGTTGCTGTCTTATCTACGGGTTCCTCTTGGAGTAAGCTCTGGATATCAGCTAAATCCACTTGAACGATCTTTACGTGATGATAATCTGAATATTCTTCGTCAAGGAGATAGAAAGTTGGTGTATCCTTCATTGACGCTTCATACTTTTTGGTGAGTTCCTCTATTCCAGCTCTCGCAGCTCATGATCCGAAAAGTTGCAACCGCGGAAGATGCATACTCGTCCTCCCCTAAAAAACAACTCATATTAATTGGGTTCCATTGACAAATATGTGATAAATGGTGGAAAAGAAAGGGCGGACCGTCGTCCTCATGCGCCGGAGTGGCTTCATCACGTGGTGAACGATGGTCAACCGGTTCATTCGCCTTATGGGCTTCAACATAGTCAACGCCGTCATCTTGCTCATCAGTCTCAGGCATCACAACCGGTGCCGTCGTGGCCTTGCCTTTCCTCAATCTCTTCATTCGGGAGCAGCTTTCAGCATCATCAAGATCCACGTCAACAATTGACAAATCATGACGCTTCGGCGAGCTCACCGGAGATCTTGCCAAAGACCCCGATGGCGTCCTCTCATCAACATTCTTGTGTTTCATGCTCGTTAGCCGTGGGATCACGGCAGCGGCAGGCGTCTCTTTATCACTATCCCACCGGGAAGACTGACGTCGGACAGCGTCTCGGGTATTATCAGCACGACGATGCATCTCGTCAACGGCACGACCAAAGCGCCTGTTATCAAAATACCTGTTACTAGAACGCTGGTTGTCGAACCCATGCCTCTCGTACCTACGATGATAGTGCTACGGGGTGATCTACGGAAGCGCTCACCATGTCTGCTAGGCATCACAAGCAGGTCTGGTGATTTGTGTAAATAAGCTAGGGGCTGCACTTGTTTATATAGCAGAGTAGGTCTACTCTAGAGAGTAGAGGTGGTCTACTCCAGATAGGAGTTCTACTTGGATTGGTAATCCTAGTTAGAAACAAGTTTATTTGATGCTAAACCTACACCAATTCAAATTCGGTCTCTCCCTCCTCTTTTTCCCGGAATTGAATTGGTGGGGGCATTTGTTGAAAAAAAAACTATTAATTAAACATGTTGGAGGAGGAAGAAAAGGTGAAGATGCGAGGGCGTAGGGGCTTTTTTTTTTCTCACTCTTCCTCTGTTCTCTCTCCCTCTCGGTTATCTTTCTCCTCTCCGTTCTGCCCTCTCTCGTCTCTCTCTTGCTCTTTCTTTTTCTTCACTGGGCACGAACAGCAGGGGCCGGCCCACGCCGCCCATCATCTCCATCGGCGCCCCTCCATCTCCATCCCTCGGCTTCCACGGCAAGGTAGGCGGCGACGACGCACGTTCTTCATCCTTCCCGGCCGGCGCAGTGGCCAGGCGGCGACGACCTCCTTCTACACGCCGGCGCAGGTGGTGGTGCCCAAGGCGGCCGACGGCGGTGTCCAACTTTCCCCGGCGCGGTGGACCGGCTAGGAGGCGCTCCATCTCCTCAAGCACGGCGGCTCCCCAAGCCGGCGGCGACGGCGGTCTTCATCTCCACTACGGCGACTCGGCTGCGACCCGGCGGCGCGTCCACCTCACCACGGCGGAGTTCCAGGCGGCCAGATCCTTCTCCTAGACACGGCCCGGCCGCCATTTTTCTTCCCCTGCGCGGCGCCCAGTGCAGACGGCAACGGCTGCCCTCCGTGGCAGCTTGGCATCCTGTTCTCCAGCGAGGCGTGGTGTGATGGCCCGGCGAGACGACGACGGCGCCCGTGGACGGCAGCGCCCACGGATGGCGGCGGCGGCTTGGCTACCTCCATGACGGTGGCGGCATCCTCTCCTCTCGGCTTGACGCGGCGGCCTCCCCTGCTGGACTCAGCTCGGTGCTCTCCTCCACAACACGGCGGTGCCCCCCCGGCCTCGTCCTCTTCGGCGTGGTGGCCCGGCGCGGTCGCCCGTAGCCCCTCTCATCTCCATCTCGGCGACGGCTCGTCCAGTCCCTCTCGACGTGCGGCACGCCCATGAGGGTCTCGCACCCTGCTCTTGCGTCGCGGCGCCATCCACTGCCCCAGGATCGTCTCCGCCGCCAACCACGCGTCCCTACGCGACACCGTCCTCGCTGACCTTCAGATCCACCGCGCCATTGCTTCTCCTCGCTGGTTATGGCGTTGCGTCCCCAGACTCCACTGACGCGGCCGCCGCCGCCGAGCCACTGCTTCAACACGCCGACCTCAGCTCCAAGTCAGCGGACGCCGCGTCATCTCCAAGCCGCCACCGAGGCACGGCCAATGCAGTGCCCGCGCGTGCATGGCCTGCACTGCCCTGCTGCCAAGGCACCGTAGCCGTCGAGCCCCTGCTAAGACTTCGTGCCCAGAAGCTGAACCACAAAGCCAAGCTGGAAGAGAACGGCGATGTTCCGATGTCACGGCAATGGACAAGCCATCGTCATGGAGAAGCCAGGAAGTGCATCAAGGAACTCAGCCAAAGCACAAGGCTAAAAAGCACGTACGGTGATTAATGAAGGCTGAACTATTACGCACATACGTATTTGTACAGCTATACGTGTGCATGCATGTGTGTATTGCATGTATATGCTACCATGTACCAGGAAGCGGTGAAGCCGACAAATTGCTGCTATGATTCCAACTCGTGGCAGCGCTGAGTCTCGCCGCTGGTCTCAACCTACCCAAAAAGTCGAAAACTAAGCAAAAAATGGTTTTCTGAAATCTTTCTATGATGTTAATTAGTAAAAGGATTGGAGTTAGTTTAATATATTTCTCGAAATAACTCAAACCTTTTTTGCTAAGACCCGCATAAAAATATGCCATTGATATGAGTAAAGCTAAAGCAACAGTAGTATTTATATCATTCGTAGGCGCTGCTAATTTCCCATGGGGTAACTGTATAATTTTCCAAGGTAAAAGAACACCCAACCAACAAGGTAAAAGAACACCCAACCAATTCGAAATAAAAATAAAAAGGAAAATAGTTCCAATAAAGAGAACCCAGCTGGCCACCCTCCCACCCGTTGGCCACGAACCGCTTGTGGCGATCGGGTGGCACGCGGGTTAAAGCCAGCCGCTTGTGATGGGCCGCTTGTGAAGCCCCGATCCGCAGTAGTGCAGGGACCATATTCTTCTTCAATTAACATCCGACCAATTCGAAACAAAAATAAAAAGAAAATAGTTCCAATAAAGAGAACCCAGGGACCATATTCTTCTTCAATCAGGGTTCACAGAGTCACGGCAAGAAGCTGAAAATAAACAACGCCGTCAAGATGCCGCTCATCAGTCATCACACCGTGGAGCTGAAGTATGTGTAGAGTAGAAGATCGCGCACATGCATGATGGAAGATTATGCTACCATGCATATACGTATTTGCATGCATGACAACAAAGGAAGGCCTATAGCAAGTTCTGCGTTTGCGGGTGAGCCGGAATATCGAAGTTCAAACCAGGACACACGATTAGCTAGAAACATCATACCGATCAATAATAATTGACGGCTGGTGCCCTAGACGGCGCTGCACACCGTCATCTTCATCAAGTGAAGAAACACGAGTGACGCCACATAAAATGACGTTTTGGCCTTAGCATAATCGCATTCCGCTAGGGAAATTACCCCTGCATCGTTCAAAGGCAAAACAAGCAAGACATCACATGGAGAATCATCCTCAAGTCCCGTTCACGGAGATTTCTTTAGCGAAATCATATTCCGCTCGAGGAAATCGAAGACCGCCCAACGATGACTCCGTTAACGATCGCGGGAGCCGTTCGACAACCTTCTCCGGCGACCCCGTCAACACCTGTAGAAATGACTGCCACATCGCTCAACGGAATGCTCTTCCGTTCCAATAAACACAGTCCCGAAGATGAACATGACCCTAAAGACCAGCGATATTGTGGAGATCCCAATTCCATGGTGACGACATACATTCAACGATGAATTTTCCGTTAGGGAGGAAGAAGCTCCAATAAAATCAAGACGATGGTGATCAAGTGTCAGGACCCGGTTGACAAAAATGTGCCCTTCTGTGTATTACCGCACTAGTCCCAAGGATCATCGCTAGTGCACACAGTCTCAAAACAGAAAGATACTTTGCCATTATTTAAAGTTCGATTACATAGGGTTGAAGCCCGAAATAGTACAACCAAGTCGGTACGCGCACTAGTCCCAAGGATCATCGCTAGTGCACACAGTCTCGAAACAGAAATATACTTTGCATTATTTAAAGTTCGATTACATAGGGTTGAAGCCCGAAATAGTACAACCAAGTTGGTACGCAGATTGACGCATAACACAATAAGCTGAATAAATACTCGCACTCGCTATGGTACAAAAATAAACCACATGATTTATTTAAACTCGTAAACTTCACGCCACAAGCATGGTGGTAGTAGGACATAGCCTAAGCTTCATTATACTCCTCGAAATCCCTAGCTGCGAAGAGCTACTTGCTCCCCTGGGATGGTTCTCCAACTAAAAGTTTTTGAAAAGAAAAATAAAAGCAATAAACGTGAGTACAATTGTACTCCACAAGTCTAAGGAAATTATGCAATATGAAGCTCGGTACAAAGGACAGTTTATTCAGGTCATTCTCCAAAATTTTTGTCATAAAACCTTTCAACATTATACCAAATTCCTTTTTTTAGAAATTATCAGAGTACATGAAAGAAATAATATCTTTCTAGTAAATGTCTTTCTGTTTCCTCAGAATCAGTAGTCCATTTTGTATTTTGAAAGAATAAGAGGTATAGATATAGCTACCATATGAACAGTCACCAAGCGTGCTCATAATAGAGAGCGCAGCTTTCATGATAGCTTATAAAATACTCTGCAGAGTGTGCACACTTTACCCTCGACTGCTAGTGCGTGCTTGTTAGAGTATCGGGGATAGAAGTCAAGGAAGCACAGCACAAAGCTAGTTATTCTAAGAAATCTACTAGAAACTATTTATCATTACATATGAAGCACGCGTGACCGACCTTGGTCATCTCGCTGTCCAATATTTATTACAGCGAGGTGACCATCCGAATGACAGGTTACTGGGGCTACAAGGATCCGCCCGAGTTCCCATTCGTTGGCATCTCGATTTCAAATTGGAATAGTTTCCGGTAGCTTCCTAGGTTTAGCTAAGCTCACCCCCATAGACAAGTTTCGAGGTCATACTGTATGAGCCCGGTTTATAGATTCACAGGAAAACGGTCCTTAGACTGATTAAGGCGTCGGACTCCGTTTTTCCAGGGTAACCCCGTACCCTAGCTAACAGTAGGCGATCTTCCTTCTCAATCAAATGTGTGTTTACAGCACCAAAATCTTTGTTCCAACATGAAAGCATCATTTTCTCATTTTACCATCTTTTAATAATACCCAAAATCTCAATTTAGAGTTGCATCAATAACCCACATGAAATAATGCGACTTAGCCAAGTGGCCATCACTTCATGTAATCATTTTGTTGCTTTTATCAAGATCCATCTTTCACCATTAAACATGATTTGTTACAAAATGAACCCATTTACCATTCACATTTCAAGGGTTGAAAAGTTAATAATATCGGGGCGAAATCATTTTCATTTTGCAGGTATTAACTATCTTTCCCAAATTATTATTCAAACAAATATCATGCATTTCTACTTTCCAAGCATTTAAAAAATATTTTGTAAACAAATAATAACATGGAATATGCGTCAAGGGGACTTCCCTTCAAATGTAGCATCAGACAATACACCGATATCACAATCCAACCCAGAAACACGGGTATCTAAAACATAGAAAATTCAATTCTTTAAGTATATTTGTGAAAATAAAATTTTCAGTGTATGAAAACATATACTTTGTAAAGGTGGAAATTTTCTAAATTTATTGAAATTTATCTTGTATTATTATTATTATTATTTAAAATAATAGAAATTATATACCTTTATATTTTATATTTCTTAATTATATCTGTGTAGGAACATTTTTTTATTACATGAAAATGTTTTATTTCGAAAGGTGGAATGTTTATGAATTTAATAAAATTTATTGGACATTTTTATGAGGTAATATAAATAAGCTATGAATTTTTTTGGATGGGTTTACAATTGCAAAACAAATTAGACTAAACATTTCTTCTACAGGCCGCGATCGGCCCAATCAGCCGTGCCGACCCAGCCGGTCAACCGCTCGCGCACTGCTGCTGCTAAGCGCTGACTGGTGGGGTAGGTGTTGGGGATTACCGTGGGGAGGTAGACGGGCAGCGCGGGTGGCATCGGGAGTATGTCGGTATCACCGGCGAGGAGACTCCGACGATGGAAGGGTGCAATTGATTGAGGGAAAAGGGAAAGGGAGGCGTGTTTGTCCCAAAGATCAACGCTTGAGGGAATGGCGGAGACGGCACGACAACGGGTTGTCTTACTCGGCTCCGGCGAGGTTGGAGTAGCGGCACGGTGGTTCGGTACTTATAGGCGATTGACGAGGCGAAGCGTGCCGTGGTGGTTGGCATAGGGTGGAGACGCGACTTTGCTGGGTCTTGGCGACACAGTAAGGCGGCGAAGACCACGGTGGCGCTATTTGGTCAAACCAAGTGATAGCGCTGCTCCGAGGGAAAAATCGAGGCGTGAAGGTCCAAGACGGTGGCGGCATGCGACGAAAACCTCGGCGGCGACTCCTCCTTGGCATGGGTTCATGGTAGTGTTGCGGCGGCTGGTGAGCAAAAGAAGGAGAGAGAGAGAGAGAGCGCGAGAGAGGGAGACAGAGAGGGGAGACGGCGAGAGGTGGGGGACAAATCTGATGAGTGGTCCCACTGATCAGAGAGAGAAGAAAATGAGAGGCTAACTGGTGGGTCCATCTGGGCAGTGAGAGACGGCACGGTGTGGCTGGGCCGACCCACTGTGGGGAGAGGGAGAACCGGGCCGAGAGGGGGAAGACAAGGGACTGGGTTGATAGAGTTGATTTTGGCCCGAAGCCACTTTATTTATTTGCTTTTCTTTCCCATTCTTTCTTTAACTCAAATGGTTATTTCTTTTTAGGAATTTTTTGTTTGTCAAAAATTTGGTGCTAGAACATAGCTCATTGTTTTATTTCTGTCCTTTTTTTAATTGGCCACATATATATGTCCTCATGCTTTCTTATAAATTCATATATACTTTAATTGAAGCTTTAATATATTTTCCTTACAAATTAATAACCAATTATAAACACAAATTAGTTTTAAAAATTATGCTTTTAAAAAAATTGAGGATGTTACATCGGCAGGAGGTGGTTGCCTACGAGAGACCATTGGCGGTGGCAGTGGCGGTAGAGAGGTAAGAGAGAGGGGAGAGGTGGGCCAACGAGCTCCTCCTTAGGCCAATGAGCTCCTCCTCAAGGCGGTCGGAATCAGAGTCGAGGGTGTCGCGGTGGTTGGAATTGGGGACGAGGGTGGCTGCGCGGCCAGATATGTTGTCAGCATAGAGGGAGCCATTAGCGGCGGCGGAGCAGCTTCACCCACCAACACCGCACGTGGGAGGAGGTTCCGGTGGGAGGAGGCCATCAATAGTAGCAGCGGCAATAGAGAGAGAGGGTGAGGAGGAAGAAGATGGAGACAGAATGATAGGTGAGACTACCTTATATTGCAGTTTATTTCGATTTCGTACATTCCCTAAATCCTCGATAATGATATATGTGTAGGCTTCGACACATTACAATGGCATCTCTAGCGTAAAGTTATATAGTCTATTAGCATGATGAGAAAGATTTGGGAGAGAATGAAACATAATAGGAACTGCTTTATTTATTGTCAAGTGTTGTATATATGTACATAGGCAGGCGCGAACGCAGGTAAAAATAATAGGAGGGGCTGAAGTTTAGCTCAATGCTCAAGTCTAAAGTTTAGCCCCTTCTTCCCTTCTATTTACATTAAAAATTATATGTGAGTATAAGGTGGGCTCCATTGTCATACACAACGTGGGTGGGGCTAGAGCCCCTGACCCAGTACTAGATCTGCCCCTGTACATAGGACACTGTCCTTTCATAATGGTATATGGCGGTGGAGAGAGTCTCGTCAGTTAACTAGGGAGTTAATGACAAGATTAACTTCTCAATTAATTGCTCTATAACAATGACGTGATTAATTTTATTTGCCCAAAAAGCATGTCTTTTCATAACACTTTTTCTTCGGCAAATTACTTGTATAGTTATGTTTTTAAAGTTCCTTCCCGAAAAACCATATGAAAAAACCAACAAAGAAAATAAAATTATTTACATTTATATTATCATATGCTCCCCTTTAGAGCATTTGTATGATGCATTAAAAACCTCAAAAAACCAGTGGGAAAAATGGATGAAGAAAATTTTACATTGCATACATAACAATGTATTTGTATTCCCTCAATAAAATCCTTCATATAAGAATCCTCTAAAAATAAATTATGAAAGAAAAGAGTGTAATATATGATCATCGAGATCATTTTAAATACGACATAGTTTAGAAACTTCCTCCTATGAAATCTAAACCTTTCAATGCATCTCTCACAAAAAAAAACTCTTTTCAAAACCCCACGGGAAATTGGACGACAAGGGTGCAACAAAGTAGACTCTTTCCTCCACCATTGCCTTTGCTAAGTCCTAAGGGGATGGGTGTATCGTTCCCACAACACCATGTGGCTCGGTTTATCCTCTCCCTGTCTCTAGCTTGCTACCACTCGTAACAAAGCATTCGCTTGCTCCCTTAGTCCCTTGTGTACTCCACCAGCACAACTCCTTGTTTCTCCCTACCTAGATCCCTTCCTCCTTATTGCAATCCCTTTCTCCTCGCATCCCCTTGTCCTTGCCTCTCGCTCGTGTGGCTGTAGCCTATGGACCGATGAGCTAGCTGCTTAGGAGATGTGTAGCTCTTTGCTGGCAACAAGCATTAGGGCTCAAATCAGGTGGTGGTGGTGCCGATCGTCGGATGGTTACAAGCACTGGATGGCAACCGTGGGTGTGTGACTAGGCTCAAGTGGCATGGACCACCCAAGAATTGAATTCTAAGAGCATCCCCAGTAGACTTCTGATACTACTGTAGCTACAGTAATCTACGCGTGCGGGTTCTGGATTCAAACGTGTGTGACTCTGCGAGCGGGTGGGCGCTCGAGCGCGCTGTTCTCTTCGTGCACGCAAGCTTACTGTAGCGATGCAGGCAGTGCACATGCTCTAAAGAGACTTAGGAGAGAGAAAGGGAAGGGCAGTTGCATAGTGGAATCTGGAACATTTTTTCATGTATGTATGTGTCAAACAATATAAAATTATATATATATGCAATATAATATTGACAAATATAATGTTTACTCTTGTGAAACATTGCTCGTATGGGTTTGGAACATCTTTGAATTACCAGTAAAATATTTTGCTTGGTATTGTTGAATTTTTTTTATCTTTAATTTAGCAATATGTGGCCGATATCGCCGTCTAAATCAACCTAACATCAATCAATCAAATCCCCTTTTTTTCTCTCATTTACTTTTTATGGAATGATATTTAATTTTATTTGTATGTTATTTTTGATCAACTTGATGCACATTTCCCCCTTCGAATGACTACACCGTCGCAAGTTGCTTATAAGTAAATATCGTCGCAATTTAGTTTGATATACGAGCTTCCATCGGCTTTGACATTATTAAAAAACATTCACTACTACGAAGAAGAAGACCTTCAGTACCGGTTGAATAGGCCCTTCGGTACGTGATGCCCCTTGGGCATTATTCTCGGATTACCGATAGCGGTTTTTGACCCTTCAGTACATGATGCCACTTAGGCATCTTTCCCTGATTACCAGTACTAGTTTAGAAACCAATACTAAAGGGGTCTAAACTTGTTTTCAAAAAGTTATGAAATACTAGGAGAACTAGAACTCGAACCCAGCATCTCTTGCCGTCTTGTGACATACACCTCACTCTTCAAGCAAACTCACCCACCCACCCACTCTGATATAACTAGCACATGCATGATGAGCCCCCATCAGTATCCGTATTACGAACATATACTGATGAGCCCGCGTGCCAGCTAGCTTGTACCCGCTTGTGAAAGAAATCTTTACTGTTGCCTCCAACTGGTACTGAATGTCCGAATCGCTTTTGTTGGTAAGAACTGGTACTGATGCCACTATCAGTATCGTTTTTAATCCAACCAGTACTGATGTGCCGATATAGGCCTTGTTTGTTTCAGCTAAAAAATAATAAAATAAAATAAAATAAAAATTGTTATTTTTGTATAAGGAAAATGATGTATATTTTGTACTCATTTTTGTGGGGTTTTATATAGTTTTTCCTAGAATTCACAAAATAATTATTTCATAATTTTTTGAATTCTATAAATGTTTTTCGAGTGAGCCACAAATTTGCTACGGTAAAACTTAACTCAACTTTAAGCTAAAAGTTTTGCTCCTTGTAGTTATCATGTGGCAAGACTCATTTGCTCCACAAGTCATTCAGATCTTCTACCAGTAGTTCTATAAATCGGTCTAATTTTTTTATCAGGAGAGTTAGGCCTAGGTATGATAACATAATGGAACATGTACTATTCTTTCATGCAAAGTTGAGACGTCAGGTTGTACGGAATAGCAAAAATCGGTCAGCACGAGCACGGCTATGCAATCATATTTAATGGCGCGAACCCATCGGTGGAGAGCCCGATGCACACATTTCTGGGCTCGGCCATGAATTCAGGGTGTTGTTGGTCAAAGTGGTTTCAGGCTTCTTTATCTGATGGGTGAATTATCACGATCTTCTTTCAACGTTTACCCTCTTTGTGCCACCTCATGTGTCTCACCATGGACTTAGACATGTACAGACGCTGCAAGCATTGAGTTATCGGAAAGAAACGGAAGGTTTTCTAGGCCACCATCGTCTCTCACTGTACCATTTTATCCTTTAATTTCCACGTACCGACTCTCATCGCAATGCTTTCAATGAGTCAACCCAGAATCAGCCTTCTAGTAAAGCATACAGAAATTTGGGCAATAGTCTATCCTCTCGTCCGACATGCATAACATGCTAAGAAGCATCTTCGACTCGTACAGATTTGAAGTCTTCTTTTGTCCACTCGAAAGCAGGATATCCAATAGTTTGCAAAGATCGTTGAAGCAATTAGCATCTAGGTTGTACTTGATATTCACCGCCGTTACACGCAACACTACCGAGAGCATAATCATATCGGTATGTTCATGCCGCAACAACTTGGCAGAATCAATGAGCTTCTCGAATTGTTGGGCAAGTGGCTTGAACTCTTTCTCAGGGTAGAGATCTTAGGCCGAAGCAAAATCATCGGTGAGCTCGTCCATTAAGTCGACTTTGACTTCATCGTAGCCCGCACCAAAATCCACTTGGCTACACATCGCCGCTGGAGGCTTCCTCTCGCCATGAGCTACCCACACAAAGTATTTTGGCTTGAAGCCTTGACTACAGAGGTGCTCGCTAATGTTCCTTTTGGTCCTCTTCTCGGCATTCGAGCATGCAGCGCAGGAACACCATACGACCGCTGTGTTAGGGTTGGGTAATCTTCGGAAAGCATCTTCCATGAAAGTTGTAGCCTTGTCGAACCACTCGTCCGTGTGCTGTCCAAACTTCATACAACCATCATACATCCACCATATTCCATCGCTTACCATATAACGTCCATGCATTCATTCGAAGTTCAGATATAGACGGTTTAATACTAGCTAAATAGGAGGGCTTACCTACCCACGGACATACGCTTGAGTGCGGTAGTCGCGGCACGTGGATGCACAGGTCGAAATTCTGGTAGCATAACCCTACAGTTCCCCTATGGTGGAACGATGGGTACGGCATACCGCTTATTTTTTGCAGTATGAGAACGTTAGGGCCATGCCGATTGAATTCCAACCTGTACACCACTGTGCCATGAGCACCGTACTCAAATGCACATCTGTGTGCTGTCCAAAACATGGACGGTTCGAGAACGTAACACCTTTTGTAATAGAACACAACAAATCACTATTTGAGTTCTTTACGAAAATGTGCAACAACCCCGAACGGGTTTGACTCTGGCTCGGTACACAAATGCAATTCATTTCACATACTGAAGGCGTCGCGTGTGAACTCACTAATTGCCAATGTGCTAATTAATCATACATACTAATCTCGTCGGTTAACAAAACACAGAAGACACAACTAACACATTATAAAATGTTAAAAAATATACCAAGCGTACTTGTGGATGCGTGGAGATGGCGCCACAGGGAGGAGGATGGGCGGCGGCGGCGGCGGCAGAGGGAGGCATGGTAGGGGAGGTGGTGGTGCGGGCAAGGAGGCAGTACGACACGGGGAGGTGGTAGCGCGGAAATGGAGGCAACACTGCACGGGGGAGGTGATGGCGGGGAGAGGAGGCATGGGGAGGAGGTGGCGGCGGGGCAAGGGAGAGGCAACAACGTGGGGGATGGCCAGCGGCGACGCCGGGTCGCGGTGGAGAGGCGGCGGCGCGGGGGTGCAGAGGAGCGGCGACGCGCAGGAGAGGCTGCGGCGCGAGGGAGAGGCGGCGACGCGGGGGAATGGAGAGTGGCGGCATGGGGGAATGGGCAGCGACGAATATGAACTTAGGGCAAGCGTGGGCCAATCCATATACCAATATTTATATCGACAGAATAAGTGGCGACCACGCGGACTTGGCGAGCGTTGTCGAACATGGGAATCTTGCTCGTAGCGAGTCGCCCTTTGACGGTGACGAGGGTCACGCGATCGATCGGAGCACTCGCTGTCCGAGTCATTCCGGGCAGGCTGACTGCGTTGCCCGAAGGAGGTGTTAACTTCGCCTATAAGCTTAAGGCCTTCAGCCAATCGCTCTAGGTGAGAAGCAACAGCGTCGCCCATGAGGGCGAGGTTGGCCTGGTTGGTGGATTTGATCGCCGTTGCCATGGCTTGAAGTCGTTCCCGACTCTACTTAAGGGGTCCTGGGATCCCTGAGGCGTCCGCGTTTTGCCCGACCGGGGTCTGGTTACGCGGGGATTCGCCCCGAGCAGGTAGAACGTCTGCCGGGGGACTTGGCGGAGGTACGCGAGGCAGGTCACGTCGTTGTCGCTTGTGCCGATCACGAATCTGCGCCAAGGTTTGATTGATTGAGGCGTCTAGACTGCGGCGAACAACTTCTTGTTCACGAGCAGCCGGCGCGGCCCCATCTTGTCGCCGAGCAGAATTGACCAGCTCGATCTCGTCGGCCGCCGCGGCCCACGCACGATCCTCTGAGGTTTCTGCGCCGGCCATGTTGACGCTGCGACGGCCGCGCGGTGGCACATCGGATGGTGTCATTACTATGTCGCCACAGGAGGAATCGACCGAGATGGCCTTGGAATCCGAGAGATCTAAACCAGCGTAAAGATCGTCGGTTCCGTAATCATTGTCAATGACGGGAGCGTGATGTAAGACCATCTTCGAAACGTAGCCGGAGAGTTCTGTCCCAGATCTGGAAGGCGATCGAGATCGAAGGGATCGATCCGATCTGACAGGGGATGTAACATCCTGCCCTTCTGAGTCATAGCCCTCAGGAAGAGTTTCCTGGTCGCTGAATGAGTTTGACATGCTCGAACAGGCTTGATCTACTAAATCTCCACGGACGGCGCTAACTGTCGATGGTTGGGATATCGGTCCCAAGTCAACTAAGGTTCTTGAGAAGGGGAGACAGAAGACACTACCTAGCAGGGCAAACAGCAATCAACGAGCAGCGAACAGACACAAGATTTTTATATTGGTTCAGGCCTCTCCGGGGAGATAATAACCCTACGTCCAGTGCTTCTTTATATGAAGAAGGGATTACAAGAGAGAACTCGACGAGATGAACAGATCTCGGCGAGATGCTGGGTGTACAAGAAGTAGTATTCAATCTACTTAAGTCTGGCTAATCTTCGCTAATCTGGCCCTCTCTATATGCCGTGGGGGCCTGGTTTATATAGTGTCGAACAACCGACCTACCGGGGGATAAACGGGCCGGGCTGACCGCGAGGACGTAACGAACTCGTACACATGCCATATATATCCCGAGGTAGATGAGGTATATCTCCAATTCTTGAGGATCACGACGTCCGCTCCAATCCGAGAAACCTGTGTCCGGGTCTTCACGTAGCCGTGCGAAACTCTGTTCGAGTCGGACTCGAACAGCAATCCTAGGTCGCCACGCACCATGTCAACCATGAGGCTGTCCGGCAGGATGCACATGAGCCTTATAGAGCCCTCTAGGGAGCCAAGCCCTAGGAGGCTGTTCGGTTAGACCGTCAGGGAGTGGGCCATGGCAATGGGCCGTGATTTTATCCCCGACAGGTGGTCCTTTTAAAACCGACGACATTGGGCATAACTTTCATCGGCGGCCCAAAAATTACGGCTTATAATAATTGAACAATGTGGGCGGCTGCTACTAGGCCGCCGAGTTTGCCTTCTCTGTATAGTCGGTTTGCCATATGCCGATGACACAGACTTGCCACCCGACCCGTTTTTCCACTTCTTCATGGCCTAATATGTGTCGGCTAAGTCAATTCTTGCGTCGATACAAGGTTTTAAAACATCCACGATCTATTTCACACCATTTTCTCACTCTTCGATCGCCCAACGTTAGATCGCCCCTAATAGTTCCCTTGAAACTTCAGGGGAATATTTGACGGTGGTGTGTGTGTCCTACTAACTCATGTAGTTCAAGCCTACTTATCGGGCGATCGAAGAACCTAGCTGACTTGGATCGTCGTTAGCTAGATGTTACAAGTGGAATGAGCCATTCAATCGACTTGGTTTGCGTCGTCATTACAAGTTTGACTACAACTCCCTCTAGAGATTAACGGGAAGTTGTACATAGCGATGATGCACAAGGCGATTGAAGGGTGAGGAAGTTATCTTGCTCGTATATATTTGGGCAACAAATTAGGTGAATTAGAGGGGGGACGCAATGTCGGCAGTATAGCTATGGTGGTCTCTGTGGTCGGCCTAAATTAATGGCGATCACAAAAGTGGACTATATTGGTGGCAATGACATGGCCACCGACACAGAGGTGCCCATACCATTTCAAAAAATTGCGCCGCACAAGGATGAACAAATTCCTCCCTCTTTTCTGGCTACCAACGAGTGGCGCGACGTGTGTGCTCACTCCAAAGATCCCGGGTTCGTTCCCACCTGCGCCCCTGCATTTCTTTTTTTTTTCTCAATGTTTTGTTGTCGGTATAGTCAGGCCGTCGACGATAAGAAACTTTTGTGGGCAGCTACATATATGCCGCCAACCAAAATGAATGTCGGCCCTTTGAGACGGAGCATGTAGGATGGCCCCACATGGCAGAGATGGTCTCTGTCTGCTATGCGGGACCGCCTTGACGTGGTTCCGATGGGGGCGTTAAGTTGTTGTAGGTGGAGCTTTTTGGTCGTTGGCCCACAATATGCCGCCCACACCAGTCAAGTTGGCGGGCTCGGAAATTCAAAATTGCGAGAAGGCGAGACATGCCACGTGGATTTTGTACGTCCTCAGCAACTTATTGGTCGCCGACAAAGGCATCAAGAAACCAAACACATTGTGCACGGTTGTATCTGTGTGGTCGGTTCATGCATATGCCGCCGACATTGTATAAAATATTTGACGTGGGTTTTTATGTTGCCGACACAAGAATTTTGACCATCGACACTGTTGTCGTTTCCTGTTGTGTATATCAAGTACTAGCTTGGCATTTGATCTTGATAATTTGTACAAGACCAAAGGAGGTATGAAACAACGGTAAGAGAAGGATTCATTCCCCTGAAAAAAAGAGAAGAAAACGACCGAAACAAAGGGACACCACCTTATGCCTTGAGAGAAGGAGATGCGGAGCTTGTTGCAGAGTTAAATTGAGGTCGCGACTGACGAACCACGATCACGATGAACTGGCCGGCGCAAGGCTGAGATGGAGGTCCAGCCCCATCGCGGAGGCTTCCTCGAACGGACGAGGGCCGCTGCCAGTGCTAGCGCCGCCACCTCCAGCTACGTCGCGCGCGCCGGCGTGAACAGCATCGGACGGCGTCGGCTGGTGCGCGAGGTAGACCCAGCCGCCCGGCGAGTAGGCCGACGACGACCCGGCATGGCCGACGGCGGCGATCACGTGGCCAGGAGGCGGGACGATGCCGGCGGCGCAGTAGCCCATGCCCATGCGTTCAGACGGTGGCGCGCCGGCGCCGGCGAGCTGCTGGCGCGCGCGTTTCAGGTGCCGCCGCTCCTTCTTGTGCGCGTTCTGGTGGCCGCCCAGCGCCTGCGAGTTGGCGAACTCGCGGCAGCAGTACTGGCACTCGAACCTGCGCCCCTCCGGCGCCGGCGCAGCCACGTCGTACCCGAAGATCCTCAGCGACGGCGGCGGAGGCGGCGGCGGTGGGCTACGTGTCATCTTGGGCTGGGGGCGATCGCACTGCATGCCCTCCATGGACGACGGAACGAGCTAGCTAGGCTGCAGCAGGCAGCAGGGCGTGTAATGTGTTGAAGTGCGTGTGCGTGCGGCGATGGATCGCAGATGTATAGCGCACGGGGAGCGGGGGAGTCATACCAGCATGGAGAAAACGGAGGGGCGGAGTGCCGGGGTTTGCATGGTAGGTAGCACCGAGCGAGATGCACGCATTGAGCTGTCCCACGCACACGCAAGCTTCCAGCTTCAATTCCCGCCCAAGTGGTCGGTCGTTCTAGAAATCAATGGAATATATATGCTTGCAGGTCACAGGTGTGTGCGTGTGCATATATATGTTGCGACTTGCAAGTACATGCATATGCCATTCTCGTATCGCTCGTGTGTAAGTAACTAAGTATTCGCGCGTGTCGCATCTACCCTTGACCATGACGCCGAGTTGTGAGTTGTGACTTGTGAGATAGCTAAACCTAAATGTTGATCTGATCCAAGTTTTAAGACTGCGAATAGTGAATTAAAATATGTGGATAGTAAAATATAGGGTTAGAGCAAAAAATCGAGGCCAGCATTATGCATGCTCTGCAGCGACGGAGAGTATCTACCATATCTTGATCAATGATCCATGCACAATATAGGCTTGCAAGTTGCAATGCAGGCCTTTAATTTGCTTGTATGCAGGAAAAGAGAGCTATATTTTCACATTTTGTTATATGACGTCAACAACGTTCCTTCGTACATTCGCAGGGGAAATAAACAAACAAACAACGGTATGTAAAAAAAATCAATTAACAAAAGAACGAACACTTATGTCACCTAGGATTGAGGGCAAGAAGGCACGGATATGGTGGTGCTCCCAAGGGGCGCCGGTGGCTGCGCACCGTTTAGAACTAGATTTAGAGGGGTGGTGGCATCGGCGGCATCGACAGTAGACAATAGGGAGCTAGATGTGAAGTGACGGTGGCAGCGGCTCTAAGTGTGTCCATGCGTACTGTCGACGGGTAGCTAAGTAACCGGGGGTTATCGTCGGCAATGATTATATATGGGCCAGGCGATGCACAAGATCCAAACTCGATGGTAGCACAAGAAAGGGGATTTTTTTATACAGGTTCAGGCCCTCATGGTGGAGGTAATACCATAGTCCTATGTTCTGGGATTATAATGGTGATACGATAATCAATGTGGAGGGAGATGTCTCTCCATAGATGAGTGTGGAGATGAAGATGTAGATGATGATGTGGGATCATCTAGGGATGCTGTAGATGACAAACCAGGGGCTCCCTGTCCGCCTTATATAGTGGGGTAGGGTTACAAGGTAGAGTCCTAGTCGGTTATGAGGTTGGATTTCTATCTCTAGCCAGATACGTAGTTATCCGGGATTACAAGTTTATCTTCTCTATTAGGGATAGACTTCTATCTTTATGCCCTTCCTTGCCGGTCAAGCCTTCTAGAGTTCGAGTGGTATAGTCCTTATCCACCCGACTTGGTCCATCCCCTGTCGGGTGATCTCTTAGGGCCACCGTGTGGGTACCCGGGGTCTATGTTATCCACAGTAGTCCCCGAGTGCTTCATAGTCGTGTTGTTGTTTCTCTTAATTGCACCTTGGATGAGTAATGCTTCATGCCGAGTGTTTACAGATTGTTGATGCTCCTTCCCGACTGGCTTCTGCCTATTATCTTCGAGGACACTGTGAAGTACTCATAGAGAGTTGTTCGTGATACGCAGCCCGGTATTGCCGGAGTTCTAGCAGTCGGCTCTTTGTAAGGCGCATCAATTTGATTTTGATGAAGTGGTACCTGTACTTGTTTTGCGATGTATAGATAGCGACCTAACATGGGGCGTACCATTGATTTTGGCTGAAGAGCTGAGCGGTACCTGTACCCGACCAGAGTGGGATACAGCTAGTGGCCCCTGAAGGCATACCGTGGTTTTGGCTAAAGAGCCGAGTGGTACCTGTACCCGACCGGAGTGGGATACAGCTGGTGGCCCCCGGAGGGCGTACCGTATTTTTAACCATCTGGTACTTGTACTCGTAAAGCTATTGGCCCAACATAGAGCATACCATCTGGATAAGGTTTGGCCCAATGGTACCTGTATCCGACTAATGCAGTACACAGCTAGTGTCCCAACATGGGGCATATCATTGTTGTCAGCCAGTCGGTACCTGTACTCGACCGGAGTGGAATACAGCTGGCGGCCCCACCACAGGGCATACCTTAAGGATAGAGTTTGGTCGTATGGTATCCATACCCGGGTTGCGGTGTACAGCGTCAGCCCCAACTGGAGCATATCATCGTAACTCAATCCCGACATCACTGGTATCTAATCCTGACATGCAATTGAAATTGAAAAGAAGAATCATGCTGACTCCATATCATTAAGGGCATGTTCGGTTGAAAAAGTGACTCTGTCTATGACTACCCAGTCCACGAACGAACGGAGGACTACGTCGTTCGATGTTTTGGATGGAATGAGTTGACGACACAATTTAGCTTGCTAATTAGCCCTGAGGAACGAGACAGTCTGGAGTGAGTTGATTCCGTAACTCAAACCAAACACCAATTTCAGGCTCGGTTGTTGGATCGGATAGCCCAATGACCGCTCAATCCAGCAAACCAAACACACTCTAAATGTACACACCCCTTGGGTTCCTGGTCAATAGCGATGCAAAGCGCAATGGTTGAGGGAAGCTTTAGATTTCTGGCAACGTCGATATGAAAATTTGAGGTTCGAGGTTTCTGGCTAGGTTTTCATTGACCAACGAGGTTGGCTCGGCAAGGCACTTGGAGTTGTTGGGAGGGGGAGTTGAGTATGTTTCGGCCGCGATGCGGTGTGGAGCCAAGCTCGGTCCAAACACGGTGCAGACCCAAGACGGGGTTGCAGGATATTCAGAGCCAAGTTTATGAGTAGCTTGGGATGGAGGAATGAGAAGAGAGAGTAGAGGGGTGAGAAAAGAGAAAGTGGCTAGAAGACTTCTTGTGCAAACCCGGTGTGTGAATCAAGATATCACGATGCGGTCTAGGCGCCATCCATCGAACACTACGTATGCGCATGCTAGAAGGATTGTCACGCTTCGAAATAGGAAACTGCGTCCACAATCAACTAAGGAGCTCTTTAGTCTACTATCTCTCACATGATCGTCCGCAAAAAAAAATCAGCAAAACTATAAAAAAAACAATCGTTTTTCTTCTTCCTCCACTCTCCTCTTGTCGGCCCCTCATCGGCGACCACCACGGTTGGTCAGTGTGACCACAACGACGCTCAGAGGAGCCACACTGCCGGTCACAGCCACTCGACTCTACTTAGCTTGGCTTCAACGGGATAGTATTTCCGACGGAGCGGCTCCTCTACGAGCCCTACTGGTCCCCGACAACCGTGCTGCTGGTGAGGTCCGACTCAGCCGGTGTGAGAAAAGGAGAGAGGAGGAAGAACCTAATTATTTTTTTGAAAAATTTAGGAGTCAGAGACGTTTGCACAGATCCTATGGCGCAATCAAGAGTGGAGATTATGTGGGAACTACATAGTGGAGGGGGAAGTTCCTCTCCGAAAAATAAGACAGTTTGTGCTAAGCCGTGCACATAATCCACTTGCACCGAACACATTGTATTGGTGCATGCTTTGTAATAAGCAGAGAGAGTTACGATCTCAGAGATGTACGTGGCTGCCACCTGGCTGTTCGATCTAGAGCGTAACCGTAAAAGATTCCCAGATTCTAACTTGATATGCAAGAAGCTGTGCCTATAAAATCATCACCCGGCCAGTCAGGCCGTGTCGCTCGCCACCCCAGTACCCTCGGCCACCACCACCCCCACCAAAGCGCAAGGGATCGGCAGGGCAGCCTCGCCGCGGCGCTCGCCATGCGTCGCTTGGGCTGGCCGCACGGGCACGACTGGGTGCGCCCCTACGAGCGCCACCCCAGTACCCCCGGCCACCACTACCCCCACCAAAGCGCAAGGGGAGTGGCCGCGCAGCCTCGCCGCCGCGCTCGCCATGCGTCGCCTGGGCTGGCAGCGCAGCTGAGTGCGCACCTACGAGCGCCACCCCACCACCCCCGGCCACCACCACCCCCACCAAAGCGCAAGGGGATCGGCGGAGCAGCCTCACCGCCACGCTCGCCATGCGACGTCGCCTGGGCTGGCCGCACGTCTGGGTACGCCGTGGAGGCTCCGACGGGCAACGGCTTCGACCCCAGGGGCGAGCGCCGCGTGGCGTGCCCGGTGGAGGCTCCGACGGGCAACGGCGGCTTCATCAAAGGGGCGCGGAACCCCACGGGCCACTACAAGTTCACCGGAGGCAGCGCCTACTACTGGCGCGGCAAGGGGGGCAAGTTCTCGCGCTTGTACGGCAACAGGGGCCGCATGGTGATGCAAGCCCAACTCAAGCTTGGCAACATGCCGTCCGCCGACGCCATGGAAACCTGGCTGGATCAAATTCTGGTCAGGGTGGTCGACCCGTCGTCGTACCGAGGCGACCACGACCTGGCTGAAGAACTCGAGATCATCTCCAACCACCAGGACGATGAGGACGAGGATGAGACCGCGCCCGAGATCGCGTGCGGCAACCTGCTGGGGGAAGAGGAAGCCACGCCCGAGATCAACCTGCTGGAGGAGGAGGCCGACCTCAACATCAACCTGGACTAGGAAGAGGCCGGTGCTCTCCATGGGGATCGATCTGTGTGAGCGACTGATCGTACGTCTCAATCTGGTTTGCTTCATCTGCATCGACGGAGGGCGGGGTGGATGGATTGGGAGATTACTCGTGGATTTCTGAACTTTTGGTCGATAATATCTGTGTCCTTTTTTCCCCTTTTGCTTCGGCGAGTTAGGATAATTCGCCGCTAGAACGTAGCCTGAACTGAAAATGGTGGATGCAGATAGGCAATGGCAGACATATATTGCTAATATTTTCATTCCATCCGTTCTGCTTTTGTGCGCATTATGTTTCCAGTCGTGCTGAAAACGGGCAGCATCAGATGGGATAGTGGTTGTGCCCATTTCGATTTCGCAATTTTTTTGGAGATTCGTATCCCGATAGAAAAGGAAGCATACCCAAAATGGGTAGGGATCCAATATGAACCGAACGAAATTTTAATTTGATCATGGTATTCATTAGAATATTAAAAACACAAAATTGTACGGTTAAAATAAACGGAAACACATCAATAGTTTAATTCATTAACGCATGCAATGACTCCATCGAAATTGGCTGGATCGCCATGGTTCGCAATCCGGATCCCCTGCAGTAGCAAGTATAAATGCACAGGATGCATTTTGACCTAAAAGCAGATTATAACTTCTATAGTTATGTCGTACGGTGTCCAATTTGTATTAAACAAATTTTGTAGTTCATCTAAAATTCTAAACAACCCATTTTCAAAACTTTTCAAATTTTTTATTTTTGAATTTTTAAAATAAAAAATTCAAAAAATCATAAAAATGAAAAATGAAAAGTTTCGAAAATGGGTTCTTTAGAATTTTAGATGAATTACAAAATTTATTTCCTACAAATTGGATACAATTCACACCTAGGAAATGAAAGTATTTGGAGCAGAGAGGGATGTTGATGAACTTTGCCAAGGCTCTGCTCACCAGGAAGGACGTCAAGGAACGATCTCTTCCAATGGGATTTGTACTCCAGGAAGCCGCCGAGATGCTAGGTCTGGATGTTCTTGGAGCCCATACCGAAGACAAATGGAGGGTCGTCGGTCATTTTCTGGGAAATGAACTTGTCATCTTTAGAAATTGTTCATGGATGCTCTTAGTTAATTTCAGAATAAACATATTGTACTCACAAAATATAACCCAAGTTGATTAGAAAAAACAATTGTAAGAAATCAATGGACTACACATTCTGGGTCAAAAAATAAGATTAATCCTTTCTACGCTGGATGAAAAAAAATTAAGATATCATTGGACTGTGCTTACCAGATCTATAAATATACCAGAGATAGAAAAAAGAGGGTCCTACAATCAAATCGTGAAAGGAAAATAAGACCCTTACCCTTCAATGATGATTAAAAAATAAAATTGATGCACAGGCACAGTGTAAAAACTCAAAGGGCTCTCTAAGCTCAATAGGTCCGGTATCTACCCCACCACTATCCACTGATAAATAAATATGAGTGTCCATTGTCAAAAACCAATTCTGGTGACTGATGGTTCCAATAGCACAATATCTGCATTAGGAAATAAAAAATTAGCAAGTATGTTATTTTTCCCCAGCTTAACTTCTTTGAGTGCATGATTTGGAAAATTAAAATCTAATCAAAACTATAGCAAAGAAAAGGTATGTATAAACTATGAAGAAAAATTCAACTTCAAACAAAAAGACATAATGTTGAAGAAACTCACTCAATATCCTATGTATCTCTGAACAAAATGCTAAAAAAACTACTTAGAGTTTGGCACTGAGTTTAGGACTCATAGGATTAAGATTCCTGTGTCCCCTACGAGCGCCACCCCAGTACCCCCGGCCACCACTACCCCCACCAAAGCGCAAGGGGAGTGGCCGCGCAGCCTCGCCGCCGCGCTCGCCATGCGTCGCCTGGGCTGGCAGCGCAGCTGGGTGCGCACCTACGAGCGCAACCCCACCACCCCCGGCCACCACCACCCCCACCAAAGCGCAAGGGGATCGGCGGAGCAGCCTCACCGCCACGCTCGCCATGCGACGTCGCCTGGGCTGGCCGCACGTCTGGGTACGCCGTGGAGGCTCCGACGGGCAACGGCGGCTTCATCAAAGGGACGCGGAACCCCACGGACCACTACAAGTTCACCAGAGGCAGCGCCTACTGCTGGCGCGGCAAGGGGGCCAAGTTCTCGCGCTTGTACGGCAACAGGGGCCGCATGGTGGTGCAAGCCCAACTCAAGCTTGGCAACATGCCGTCCGCCGACGCCATGGAAACCTGGCTGGATCAAATTCTGGTCAGGGTGGTCGACCCGTCGTCGTACCGAGGCGACCACGACCTGGCTGAAGAACTCGAGATCATCTCCAACCACCAGGACGATGAGGACGAGGATGAGACCGCGCCCGAGATCGCGTGCGGCAACCTACTGGGGGGAGAGGAAGCCACGCCCGAGATCAACCTGCTGGAGGAGGAGGCCGACCTCAACATCAACCTGGACTAGGAAGAGGCCGGTGCTCTCCATGGGGATCGATCTGTGTGAGCGACTGATCGTACGTCTCAATCTGGTTTGCTTCATCTGCATCGAGGGAGGGGTGGATGGATTGGGAGATTACTCGTGGATTTCTGAGTTTTTGGTCGATAATATCTGTGTCCTTTTTTCCCCTTTTGCTTCGGCGAGTTAGGATAATTCGTCGCTAGAACGTAGCCTGAACTGAAAATGGTGGATGCAGATAGGCAATGGCAGACATATATTGCTAATATTTTCATTCCATCCGTTCTGCTTTTGTGCGCATTATGTTTCCAGTCGTGCTGAAAACGGGCAGCATCAGATGGGATAGTGGTTGTGCCCATTTCGATTTCGCAATTTTTTTGCAGATTCGTATTCCGATAGAAAAAGGAAGCATACCGAAAACGGGTAGGGATCGAATATGAACCGAACGAAATTTTAATTTGATCATGGTATTCATTGGAATAGTAAAAACACAAAATTGTACGGTTAAAATAAACGGAAACACGTCAATAGTTTAAGGCAAAGGCTTAGACAAGGACGTCTGGCCCGAGCCGGACTCGTCGCTCTAGCGCTCGCCCGTGCGTCTCCCCTCGAGCGCATCCTCCCCCTCGCGAGCTCCTCCTCCTCCTGACCTCCTCCCCGCGTCTCCTCGCCCTCGCACCCTCATCCCGTGCGCTCCTCGCCGTCGCGCGCATCCTCAGCCGCCACCTCCTCCCATGCATCCTCGCCGCCGCCCCGCGCCTCGCGACTCCTCCTCCAGTGCCGCGCGCTCCTCCCCTCCGCCGTCGCCGGTGCCGCCCCACCGCCTCCTTCCTCGCTTGGCAGCTGGCGCCGCCCTGTCCTCCTCCACGCCCGCGCGCAAGGGGGAGCTCCCCCCTCGCCGTGCTCCAAGGGCCGCCGCTAGATCTGGCAGGGGGCCAGCGCCCACGAAGATAAGGGAGCACGGGGGTGTCAAGCTCGCCGTCGCGCCGCTGGATCCGGCGAGAAAGGGGCAGGGTCTCGCCGGATCTAGGGAAGGAGGAGGCAAGGAGGAGACCCATCCCCATTTCAGACTCGAAACCTGAGGTTCGTCTTTGGAAACCTAGGATTTCTGTGCAGAAACTTTGGAGTTGTACATATAAAACTTTCTGTTTTCCTTGATCTGGAACTTTGAAGGACTCCGCTCATGGAACTGTACTTTTCTCCTACTTAAACTTTAAGTTTTTGAAACTTGAATCTCTGCCTACCGAAACTTGAACTTTGCACTATTGAAACTTGTCTTACTCTCGAGACGCTTTCCGAAACCTTAGGTTTCATCGCCAAGTTGCATGAAACTTGAGGTTTCACGATCTCGAAACTTCGTTTTTTCTGGAAACTTAGGTTTTGCTCACTGAAACTTGTATATCGCCTACCGAAACTTGGTTTTTGTACTGTCGAAACTTGGTTCTTATTCTCGAAAACTTACTGAAATCCCAAGTTTCGTCCCCAAGTTGCCACGGGTTGTCAAGTTTCCACCGTTATTTTTCAAGTTTCAGTAGGTATCCGCGCAAGTTTCCTGCTGACGTCAGCAGGTCCGGACAGGCCGGACGTCCGACGCCTGGCGTTGCCCATAGTTTAATTCATTAACGCATGCAACGACTCCATCGCAATTGTCTGCATCGCTATGGTTCGCAATCCGGATCCCCTGCAGTAGCGAGTATAAATGCACGGGATGCATTTTGACCTAAAAGCAGATTATAACTTCTATAATTATTTCCTCCGGTGTCCAATTTGTATGAAACAAATTTTGTAATTCATCTAAAATTCTAAACAACCCATTTTCGAAACTTTTCATTTTTTTTTTGAATTTTGAAAATTAAAAAAATCATAAAAATCATAAAAATTGAAAAATGAAAAGTTTCGAAAATGGGTTCTTTAGGATCTTAGATGAATTACAAAATTTATTTCGTACAAATTGGATACAATTCACACCTATGAAATGAAAGTATTTGGAGTAGAGAGGGATGTCGATGAACTTTGCCAAGGCTCTGCTCACCGGGAAGGACGTCAAGGAACGATCTCTTCCAATGGGATTTGTACTCCAGGAAGCCACCGAGATGCTAGGTATGTTTGGATGTTCTTGGAGCCCAATACCGAAGACAAATGGAGGGTCGTCGGTCATTTCAGGGAAATGAACTTGTCATCTTCAGAAATTGTACATGGACGCTCTTAGTTAATTTCAGAATAAACATATTGTACTCACAAAATATAACCCAACTTGATTAGAAAAAACAAATGTAAGATATCAATGGACTGCACATTCTAGGTCAAAAATTAAGATTAATCCTTTCTACGCTAGATGAAAAAAAATTAAGATATCATTGGATTGTGCTTACCAGATCTATAAATATACCAAAGATAGAAAAAAGAGGGTCCTACAATCAAATCGTGAAAGGAAAATAAGACCCTTACCCTTCAATTATGATTACAAAATAAAATTGATGCATAGGCACAGTGTAAAAACTCAAAGGGCTCTCTAAGCTCAATAGGTCTGGTATCTACCCCACCATCATCCACCGATAAATAAATATGAGTGTCCATTGTCAAAACCAATTCTTATGACTGATGGTTCCAATAGCACAATATCTCCATTAGGAAATAAAAAATTTAGCAAGTATGTTATTTTTCCCCTGCTTAACTTCTTTGAGTGCATGATTTGGAAAATTAAAATATAATCAAAACTATAGCAAAGAAACGGTATGTATAAACTATGAAGAAAAATTCAACTTCAAACAAAAAGACATCATGTCGAAGAAACTCACTCAATATCCTATGTATCTCTGAACAAAATGCTAAAAAAAACTACTTAGAGTTTGGCACTGAGTTTAGGACCCATAGGATTAAGATTCCTGCGTGATAGGAAAACGAAAGGAAGCTTCTGGTTATTAAAAATAACTGCAGTTCATCGACATACGATGAAGCAACTGAACAAGATATTGGTTGTTGTTACATCAGGGCCTTGTTTGTTTCAGATATTCAGAGAAGGCCCTACCTAATACATACATCGGTTCATGATTGTATATCTAGCTAGATTCCAACAGAAGCAGAGCACGATGTTCCAAAATTCCAATAGAAGCAGAGAGCTCGATGTACAGTTGCTCACTGGCGGAGGCGTGGCGCCGGGCTTCGCGGAGGGGGCGGCGCTGGGCTCAGCAGAGGAGGGGGCGGTGCCGGGCTCGACGGAGGGGCGGCGCGCGGCGGACGGACGGCGCCGGGCGGTCGGTGGAGGGGCGGTGCGGGGCTCGGCGGAGGGGCGGTGCAGGCGGAGGGACGTCGGACGGTGGTGCTCGGCGGAGGAACGGCACCGAGCGACGGCGGAGGCGGCGACTAGGGTTGGCGGCAGCTAGTTCGGGCATGGAGAAAGGAGGAAGGAGCCAGAACAATCCGTTGCCTGGCTAAGTGGTTGGGCACACTGGGTCATGGGTCTCATAAAAAAATACAGAGTTATTTTCTTCAAATATTTGTTATTTTCTCAAATTACATTGTGGTCTAGTTTTTGTATTTTATTAACTAAATATGATAGTTTGTCTTATGTTAAACACGCCACACATACCTAATGCGTAGCAACAGGTTTATTAAGGCCTTGTTCTTTTTAGCATAAAGAAAATTAAATGAAAATTTGTTATTTTTGTACAAACTAAAGGATGTAGTACGTTGTAGTCATTTTTATGGGGGTTTAAATAGTTTTAGAATAATTTTTCTTATATTTTTTTACTCTCCAAAACCACTTTCACAACTTTTTTAGATTAAAATTTTCAACAACTTCCAACTTAAATAAATAAGGCCTAAGTGACTCTGGGCTGCGAAACAAGAAAGGTTTTCACGAGTAAAATTAATGATTCGACACATATGTGCCAGCAACACGTATTATGTGATGCAGGGCTGTTTCTTGGCATCATAACATATATGTGATGCTAGCGTGTGTTGGAGTAGACACATCCTCTGAGTTTTATGCATCACAAGCCATATATGATGCTAAGTATGTGTTTGAATAGGCTAGTTATGTTGTAGTGATTGTACCACGTCTTTGCTTATGTACATATGATAACGTTGTTAATCGATTTTCTAAATAAATATCATGACTTTGTCCATTGGGTACGACTTGATTGTGAAACACATTGTTAAGTGACATTATTCTAAATGGATTCCTAATCCTGTAATCCATATCATTATGAGGAGCGGTTATGATTTGATCAGCATACGTATTGGTTGATGGTAATGTTTCACATACCATAGATATAGAGATATAAAACCAATAGTATTGAAGCATTTTAGAGAACATGGGTAGTCGGACAAACTTACTATGAGATGCTACGAGTTGTTATCTCTTATAGTGCCATTAACGTATAGTCTCGAGTGGTATACCTATATGGTCCTTAGACCTGAGATTGTCATGTATGCCCAGCATGTTGACTTGTAAGCTTTGGTATCATCAAACGCTACACCGTAATAGGATAGTTATAAAGGTGACTACTAGGTATGCCACGATACATAGCCAGGGGTGTGATGATCAATATGGAATTTGTCCCTCCTCAATAACAGGAGAGATACCTCTAGGCCCCTCGTGTGGATGGATAAGAAAAGTGCACGGCCGTGCTAATATGACTAAGGAGTTAGTCATGGTATGTATCAATTACATTTCCAAGTGAAGTAGTCGAGCTACCAACAAGGGTGGCGCGCATCTCGCCTTGAGCTTGACTGGTATCGGGTGGCAAAGGAATCGGTATGTGAGTGTATCGCGGTGGCCACGATGGAGGCTCTAAGAAGAAGCCTAACGACGAACAGGGCAAGCCCAAAGACAAGAAATGTAAGGGGGACGAGAAGGTCGCCAACATGGAGCGTAATCGGCCTAACCCCCCCTCCCCAACGACAACGACTACAATAAAGTCACGGAGCCGGTATGTCCCTTTCACCCACATGGTAAGCATTCTGCCATATATTGCCTTATTCTGCAGAAGTTCGCCGACAACTCCAAACAAATCGGCGACCAAAGGTGGCCACGGCAAAAAAACCAGATGGGGATTACCAATACACCGAACGCGAGATCAACTACATATTTGGGGGTTTTGATGTGTATGAGTCCAAGCAGAAGCAGAAGCTTACAACTCGGGAGATCAACGCGATCATGCCAGTCGTCTCCAAATACCTGCGCTGGTCAGAGGTGCCCATCACCTTCGATCGATCTGACCACCCTAATCGGATTGCCTTCCCTGGGAGGTATCCACTGGTGCTAGATCCGGTCGTTCGAGAAAACAAGTTGAAGAGGGTCCTGGTCGATGGTGGGAGCGGGATTAATGTCCTCTTCGCCAAGACCTTAGATCAGATGAAGATTCCATGTTCCAAACTACGACAAGGATCGTCTCCTTTTCACGGGGTAATCCCCGGGACGTCCGCAGTACCACTCGGGCAGATCTTGTTACCTGTCACGTTCGGGACCAAGGACAATTATCAGACCGAGAGTTTGAGTTTTGAAGTGGCTGATTTCGAGACGACATATCATGCCATCTTGGGAAGGCTGGGGATGGCCAAATTCATGGCCGTTCCTAATTACATCTATCTCGCCATGAAGATGCCGGGCCCTAATGGGGTAATCACCATCCCTGGCGACGTAAATCAATCTCTAGTCTGCGACAGCGAAAGCTGTGAGATGGCGCAGGCGCTTGATACTTCGGCCGAGATGGAGAAGATCCAACGGGAAGTTGCATCCCTTCAGGAGGAGACATACCCGCCAAAAAGCAGGCCAAGACCTCCATCCAGGTGGCCGAAGAAACCAAGAAGATAGCGTTGGACCCGTCCGATCCGGCTAAAACAACCATCATTGGGACATGGCTCGATAGCAAATAGGAAGACGCGCTTGTCACTTTACTTCGGGCAAACCAGGATGTGTTCGCTTGGAAGCCTTCGGATATGCCTGGTGTTCTGAGAGAGGTGATTGAGCACTCCTTGCACGTTGATGACAAGGAAAGAACAATTAAGCAACGTTTGCGAAGATTCGCACCAAATCGGAAGGATGCCATCCGAGAGGAAATTACCAAGTTGTTGGCATCACGGTTCATCAAGGAGGTATACCACCCCGAGTGACTAACAAATCCGATCCTGATACAGAAAAAGAACAAGACATGGCATATGTGCGTTTACTACACCGACCATAACAAAGCTTGCCCCAAGGATCCTTTTGGCCTTCCCCGCATCGATCAAGTGGTGGATTCCACCGCCTAGTGCGAGCTCTTAAGTTTTTTGTATACTTACTCAGGATACCACCAGGTCAACCTGAAGGAGGAAGACTGCATCAAGACATCGTTTATCACGCCCTTTGGTGCTTTCTGATATATCACAATGCCGTTCGGGCTGAAAATCGTTGGCACAACTTATCAGCGCACCATACAGCGGTGTTTTCACACTCAGCTCGGCCACAACGCGGAAGCCTACGTCGACGACGTCGTTGTGAAGACATGAACAAAACCAGATCTCATAACAGATTTGGCCGAAACTTTAGAGAGCCTACGGGCATATCGGATGAAATTGAATCCCGAGAAGTGTGTTTTCGAGGTTCCATCTGGTAAATTATTCGGATTCATCATATCTGATCAGGGGATTGAGGCCAACCCAGCGAAGGTCGGCGCCATCATGAAGATGAAACCCCCGACCAGTCAGAACGATGTGTAGAAGCTCACTGGATGCATCGTGGCACTCAGTCGATTTGTTTCCCGGCTCGGGGAACGTGGCCTGCCCTTCTTTAAGCTTCTACGTCGACAAGGTGGCTTTCAGTGGACGGCGGAAGCACAAGAAGCCTTCGAGGATTTTAAAATATTCCTTACTACATCACCGGTGTTGGTCCCACCAATGCCCCAGGAGCCCCTCCTACTTTACATCGGCGCCACGACTCATGTAGTCAGCAGCGCGTTGGTAGTGGAGAGGGATGAGCAGGACTTCCTCTAGAAGGTATAACGCCCGATCTACTTCGTTAGCGAAGTATTGGCGACTCCAAAACAAGGTACCCGCATGTTCAAAAGCTTTTTGTATGCCGTGCTAGTCACGTCGCGGAAACTGAAGCATTATTTCCAAGATCACGAAATTTCGGTGGTCACTTCCTTCCCACTTGGAGACATACTTCGTAATCGGGAAGCCACTGGGAGAATTGCGAAGTGGGCAGTCGAGCTTGGAGCCTTTAAGATAAAGTTCAAACCTCGGTTACACTACAAGTTCACCAGAGGCAGCGCCTACTGCTGGCGCGGCAAGGGGGCCAAGTTCTCGCGCTTGTACGGCAACAGGGGCCGCATGGTGATGCAAGCCCAACTCAAGCTTGGCAACATGCCGTCCGCCGACGCCATGGAAGCCTGGCTGGATCAAATTCTGGTCAGGGTGGTCGACCCGTCGTCGTACCGAGGCGACCACGACCTGGCTGAAGAGCTCGAGATCATCTCCAACCACCAGGACGATGAGGACGAGGATGAGACCGCGCCCGAGATCGCGTGCGGCAACCTGCTGGGGGAAGAGGAAGCCACGCCCGAGATCAACCTGCTGGAGGAGGAGGCCGACCTCAACGTCAACCTGGACTAGGAAGAGGCCGGTGCTCTCCATGGGGATCGATCTGTGTGAGCGACTGATCGTACGTCTCAATCTGGTTTGCTTCATCTGCATCGACGGAGGGCGGGGTGGATGGATTGGGAGATTACTCGTGGATTTCTGAACTTTTGGTCGATAATATCTGTGTCCTTTTTTCCCCTTTTGCTTCGGCGAGTTAGGATAATTCGCCGCTAGAACGTAGCCTGAACTGAAAATGGTGGATGCAGATATGCAATGGCAGACATATATTGCTAATATTTTCATTCCATCCGTTCTGCTTTTGTGCGCATTATGTTTCCAGTCGTGCTGAAAACGGGCAGCATCAGATGGGATAGTGGTTGTGCCCATTTCGATTTCGCAATTTTTTTGGAGATTCGTATCCCGATAGAAAAGGAAGCATACCCAAAATGGGTAGGGATCCAATATGAACCGAACGAAATTTTAATTTGATCATGGTATTCATTAGAATATTAAAAACACAAAATTGTACGGTTAAAATAAACGGAAACACATCAATAGTTTAATTCATTAACGCATGCAATGACTCCATCGAAATTGGCTGGATCGCCATGGTTCGCAATCCGGATCCCCTGCAGTAGCAAGTATAAATGCACAGGATGCATTTTGACCTAAAAGCAGATTATAACTTCTATAGTTATGTCGTACGGTGTCCAATTTGTATTAAACAAATTTTGTAGTTCATCTAAAATTCTAAACAACCCATTTTCAAAACTTTTCAAATTTTTTATTTTTGAATTTTTAAAATAAAAAATTCAAAAAATCATAAAAATGAAAAATGAAAAGTTTCGAAAATGGGTTCTTTAGAATTTTAGATGAATTACAAAATTTATTTCCTACAAATTGGATACAATTCACACCTAGGAAATGAAAGTATTTGGAGCAGAGAGGGATGTTGATGAACTTTGCCAAGGCTCTGCTCACCAGGAAGGACGTCAAGGAACGATCTCTTCCAATGGGATTTGTACTCCAGGAAGCCGCCGAGATGCTAGGTCTGGATGTTCTTGGAGCCCATACCGAAGACAAATGGAGGGTCGTCGGTCATTTTCTGGGAAATGAACTTGTCATCTTTAGAAATTGTTCATGGATGCTCTTAGTTAATTTCAGAATAAACATATTGTACTCACAAAATATAACCCAAGTTGATTAGAAAAAACAATTGTAAGAAATCAATGGACTACACATTCTGGGTCAAAAAATAAGATTAATCCTTTCTACGCTGGATGAAAAAAAATTAAGATATCATTGGACTGTGCTTACCAGATCTATAAATATACCAGAGATAGAAAAAAGAGGGTCCTACAATCAAATCGTGAAAGGAAAATAAGACCCTTACCCTTCAATGATGATTAAAAAATAAAATTGATGCACAGGCACAGTGTAAAAACTCAAAGGGCTCTCTAAGCTCAATAGGTCCGGTATCTACCCCACCACTATCCACTGATAAATAAATATGAGTGTCCATTGTCAAAAACCAATTCTGGTGACTGATGGTTCCAATAGCACAATATCTGCATTAGGAAATAAAAAATTAGCAAGTATGTTATTTTTCCCCAGCTTAACTTCTTTGAGTGCATGATTTGGAAAATTAAAATCTAATCAAAACTATAGCAAAGAAAAGGTATGTATAAACTATGAAGAAAAATTCAACTTCAAACAAAAAGACATAATGTTGAAGAAACTCACTCAATATCCTATGTATCTCTGAACAAAATGCTAAAAAAACTACTTAGAGTTTGGCACTGAGTTTAGGACTCATAGGATTAAGATTCCTGTGTGAGAGGAAAACGAAAGGAAGCTTCTGGTTATTAAAAATACCAGCAGTTCATCGACATACCTTGAAGCAACTGAACAAGATATTGGTTGTTGTTACATCAGGGCCTTGTTATATACATCGGTTCATGATTGTATATCTAGCTAGATTCCAACAAAAGCAGAGCACGATGTTCAAAAATTCCAATAGAAGAAGATCTCGATGTACAGTTGCTCACTGGCGGAGGCGTGGCGCCGGGCTTGGCGGAGGGGGCGGCACTGGGCTCAGCAGAGGAGGGGCGGTGCCGGGCTCGACGGAGGGGCGGCGCGCGGCGGACGGACGGCGCCGGGCGCTCGGTGGAGGGGCGGTGCGGGGCTCGGCGGAGGGGCGGCGCCGACGGAGGGGGCGATGCAGGGCTCGCGGGGGGAGCAGCGGAGGGTGGGTAGCGCCAGGAGCTCGACGGAGGGACGGCGGACGGTGGTGCTCGGCGGAGGGACGGCACCGAGCGACGGCAGAGGTGGCGGCTAGGGTTGGCTGCAGCTAGTTCGGGCATGGAGAAAGGAGGAAGGAACCAGAACAATCCGTTGCCTGACTAAGTGGTTGGGCACACTGGGTCATGGGCCTCATAAAAAAATACAGAGTTATTTTCTTCAAATAATTGTTATTTTCTCAAATTAGATTGTGGTCTAGTTTTTGTATTTTATTAACTAAATATGATAGTTTGTCTTATGTTAAACACGCCACACATACCTAATGCATAGCAATAGATTTATTAAGGCCTTGTTCTCTTTAGCATAAATAAAATTAAATTAAAATTTGTTATTTTTGTACAAACTAAATGATGTAGTACATTGTAGTCATTTTTATGGAGGTTTAAATAGTTTGAGAATAATTTTTCTTATAATTTTTTGAACTCTCCAAAACCACTTTCACAACTTTTTTAGATTAAAATTTTCAACAACTTCCAACTGAAATAAATAAGGACTAAGTGACTCTAGGCTGCGAAACAAGAAAGGTTTTCACGAGTAAAATTAATCATTCAACACATATGTGTCAGCAACACATATTATGTGATGCAGGGCTGTTTCTTAGCATCATAACATATATGTGTGCTAGCGTATGTTGGAGTTGACACATTCTTTAAGTTTTATGCATCACAAGCCATATATGATGCTAAGTATATGTTTGAATAGGCTAGTTATGCTGTAGTGATTGTACCACGTCTTTGTTCATGTACATATGATAACGTTGTTTATCGGTTTTCTGAATAAATGTCATGACTTTGTCCATTGGGTACTACTTGATTGTGAAACACATTGTCAAGTGACATTATTCTAAATAGATCCCTAATCCATATCATTATGAGGAGCGGTTATGATTTGATCAGCATACGTATTGGTTGATGGTAATGTTTCACATACCATAGATATAGAGATATAAAACCAATAGTATTAACGCATGTTACAGAACATGGGTAGTCGGACAGACCTACTCCGAGACACTATGAGTTGTTATCTCTTATAGTGCCATCCACGTATAGTCTCGAGTGGTATGTCTATATGGTCCTTAGACCTGAGATTGTCATGGATGCCTAGGGGTGAAAACGGGTAGGGTACGGGTCGGGTAGGAGTCTTTCCGTACCCTACAATATTTATTTTTCTTCGGATACGGGTAGTTAAAAACCGGGTAGGGTACGGGTATGGATACGGGTATTTACGGACGGGTAGAAAACCGTTTTCGGGTATAATACGGGCGGGTATAATACGGACATCGGATACGTAGCGGGTAGTACATGAATTACCTATAATAAAAAATATGAAATTTTTTTTCATTTTACACACATAGTTACACAAAATAACTTTACACATAGGGACCAATTAACATACGAGACATAGTATCGAATTAATTTCTTCTCATCACTGTTACATGCAGTAGAATGCTATATAGGATATTTTGCATAAGAATTACGTGTATGTCCAAAGTATAAGTATTACAAAAACTACATGCATTCAGGCATACATGACAAAAACACTAGGAGACATTTTATCTAGCACTTAACCTTAAATTTTGTTTCATTTTTTTTAGAGAAAATCTTGCAGTACACCAAAATTATATGAACCATTCAATTCGATGCGAGAAGCTAACTATATGAATGGACAATTAGATTTAAATTATACTATCATCTTAGTATATTTCTTGATATGTACCTAAAAGAGTTTTTTTATGTGTTTACGCAGCATAATTGTAGAAACAAGTCGTGACTCGTGAGGACAAAGAGCGTGGAGTTCATGCCTTTCTGCCTGTCACTGTTTACCTTCTTAACCGGTTTTAGCTGGATGTGTCGGCGATAAAATCACGGCCCATTGCCATGGCCCACTCCCTAACGGCTTAATCGAACAGCCTCACTAGGGTCTGGTTCCCTAGAGGGCTCTTTCAGGCCCATGTGCATCCTGCCGAATAGCTTCCTGGCTGGCACGGTGCGTAATGGCCTAGGATTCGTGTTCGAGTCCGACTCGAACAAGAGTTCTGCACGGCTACGTGAAGACCCGGACGTGGTTTCCCGGATTGGAGCAGACGTCGTGATCCTCAAGAATTGGAGTATACCTTATCTACCTCGGGATTTGTTTGGCATGTATTCCAGTTCGTTACGATCTCGTGGTTAGCCCGGCCCGATTATCCCTTGGTAGGTCGGTTCATCAACACTAT
Organism: Raddia distichophylla; assembly: GCA_005191435.1. NCBI lineage: Eukaryota > Viridiplantae > Streptophyta > Magnoliopsida > Poales > Poaceae > Raddia > Raddia distichophylla. The sequence continues at coordinate 175,294 of SPJY01034035.1, read as the reverse complement.
ATAAACCGAGCCCCTACGGCGTGTAAAGGGCACGACTTGAAGCTTAGACACGTAGTACTTCCTGTACACCCATAATCTCGTCGAAACTTGTTTGCCTCGTCGAGTTTCCTCTTTGTAATTCTCTTTCATATAAAGAAGTGCTGGACGTAGGGTTGTTATCTCCCCGGATAGGCCAGAACCAGGATAAAAATCCTGTGTCTCCCTGTTGCTCGTTGATTGCCGTTTGCCCTACTCGGCAGAGTCTTCTATCTCCCTTTGTCAAGAACCTTAGTTGACTTGGGACCGATATCCCAACCGTCGACAGGATGGTGTATGGACTCCTAGCACAAACAGCGCAAGATAACTGAAACGCGGGGGCAGCGGACCTCGGCGCAGGGGCGGCGGCCTCGGCGCAGGGACGGCGGCGGACAGCGCCAGCAGGGACGCGTGGATGGCGGCGGCGGACGGCGGCGGCGTGGAGGCGTGCGCGAATGGAGGGCTGGCGGTGGCGGGACTTGGTGAATGGAGAGGGAGGAACTAAGGAGTGGGTAAACCCTAAGCTATTTTGGATTGGGCTAATGGGCTGGGCTAAACCGGTTGCTATATAGAACTTCTGATTTCTGAAAGGTCGGCCTGGTCGGGTATCCTTTTTTTAAAAAACCCGGGTACCCGTACCCGACCCGATAGATCGGGAATTTGTCCGGGTATCGCCCGAACTGTATCCGACCCATATCCAAACCTCTACTGTCCGGGTATTACCCGTACCCGTACCCAACAGTACATTACCCATACCCGCACCCGATTTTGCTGGCAAAAAATTACTCCGAACTGGATACGGGTCGGGTATTACCCGACCCGTTTTCACCCATATGGATGCCCAGCATTTTGACTTGTATGCTTTGGTATCATCAAACGCTACACCGTAACAGAATAGTTATAAAGTTGACTACTGGGTATGCCACGATACATAGCCAGAGGTGTGATGATCAATATGGAATTTGTCTCTCCTCGATAACAGGAGAGATACCTCTAGACCCCTTGTGTGGATGGATAAGGAAAGTACACAGCCATGCTAATATGGCTAAGGAGTTAGTCATGGTATGTATCCATTACATTGCCAAGTGAAGTAGTCGAGCTACCAAAAAGGGTGGCGCGCATCTCGCCTTGAGCTTAACTGGTATCGGGTGGCAAAGGGATCGGTATGTGAGTGTATCGCGGTGGCCACGACGGAGGCTCTAAGAAGCCTAACGACGAACGGGGCAAGCCCAAAGACAAGAAACATAAGGGGGATGAGAAGGTCGCCAACGTGGAGCGTAATCGGCCTAAACCCCCCCAACGATAACGACAACAATAAAGTCACAGAGCCGGTATGTCCCTTTCACCCACATGGTAAGCATTCTGCCATATATTGCCTTATTCTGCAGAAGTTCGCCGACAACTCCAAACAATCGGTGACCAAAGGTGGCCACGGCAAAAAAAACAGATGGGGATTACCAATACACCGAGCGCAAGATCAACTACATATTTGGGGGTTCTGATGCGTATGAGTCCAAGCAGAAGCAGAAGCTTACAACTCAGGAGATCAACGCGATCATGCCAGTCGTCCCCAAATACCTGCGCTGGTCAGAGGTGTCCATCACCTTCGATCGATCGAACCACCCTGATCGGATTGCCTTCCAAGGGAGGTATCCACTGGTGCTAGATCCGGTCGTTTGAGAAAACAAGTTGAAGAGGTCCTGGTCGATGGTGGGAGCGGGATTAACGTCCTCTTTGCCAAGACCTTAGATCAGATGAAGATTCCACGTTCCAAACTACGACAGGGATCGTCTCCTTTTCACGGGGTAATCCCCGAGATGTCCGCAGTACCACTTGGGCAGATCTTGTTACCTGTCACGTTCGGGACCAAGGGCAATTATCAGACTGAGAGTTTGAGTTTTGAAGTGGCTGATTTCGAGACGGCATATCATGCCATCTTGGGAAGGCTGGGGATAGCCAAATTCATGGCTGTCCCTAATTACATCTATCTCGCCATGAAGATGCCGGGCCCTAATGTGGTAATCACCATCCCTGATGACGTAAATCAATCTCTATTCTGCGACAGCGAAAGCTGTGAGATGGCGCAGGTGCTTGATACTTCGGTCGAGATAGAGAAGATCCAACAGGAAGTTGCATCCCCTCAGGAGGAGACATACCCACCAAAAAGCAGGCCAAGACCTCCGTCCAGGTGGCCGAAGAAACCAAGAAGATAGCGTTGGACCCGTCCGATCCGGCTAAAACAACCGTCATTGGGACATGGCTCGATAGCAAATAGAAAGACACGCTCGTCACTTTCCTTCGGGCAAACCAGGATGTGTTCGCTTGGAAGCCTTCAGACATGCCTGGTGTTCTGAGAGAGGTGATTAAGCACTCCTTGCACGTTGATGACAAGGAAATACCAATCAAGCAATGTTTGCGAAGATTCGCACCAGATCGGAAGGATGCCATCCAAGAGGAAATTACCAAGTTGTTGGCAGCACGGTTCATCAAGGAGGTATACAACCCCGAGTGATTAGCAAATCCGATCCTGGTACAGAAAAAGAACAAGACATGGCATATGTGTATCGACTACACCGACCTTAACAAAGCTTGCACCAAGGATCCTTTTGGGCTTCCCCGCATCGATCAAGTTGGATTCCACCACCGGGTGTGAGCTCTTAAGTTTTCTGTATGCTTACTCAGGATACCACCAGGTCAGCCTGAAGGAGGAAGACAGCATCAAGACATCGTTTATCACGTCCTTTGGTGCTTTCTGATATATCACAATGCCGTTCGGGCTGAAAAACGTTGGCACAGCTTATCAGCGCACCATACAGCGGTGTTTTCACACTCAGCTCGGCCACAATGCGGAAGCCTACGTCAACAACGTCATTGTGAAGACACGAACAAAACCAGACCTCATAACAGATTTGGCCGAAACTTTTGAGTGCCTACGGGCATATCGGATGAAATTGAATCTCGAGAAGTACGTTTTCGAGGTTCCATCTGGTAAATTACTCGGATTCATCATATCTCATTGGGGGATTGAGACCAACCCGTAGAAGGTCAGCGCCATCATGAAGATGAAGCCCCCGACCAGTCAGAAGGATGTGTAGAAGCTCACAGGATGCATCGTGGCACTCAGTCGATTCGTTTCCCGACTCGGGGAACGTGGCCTGCCCTTCTTTAAGCTCCTACGCCGATAAGGTGGCTTTCAGTGGACAGCGGAAACACACGAAGCCTTCGAGGATTTTAAAAGATTCCTTACTACATCACCGGTGTTGGTCCCGCCAATGCCCCAGGAGCCCCTCCTACTTTACATCGGCGCCACGACTCATGTAGTCAACAGCGCGTTGGTAGCGGAGAGGTATGAGCAGGGCTTCCTCTAGAAGGTAGAACGCCCGGTCTACTTCGTTAGCAAAGTATTGGGCGACTCAAAAACAAGGTACCCGCATGTTCAAAAGCTTTTGTATGCCGTGCTAATCACGTCGCGGAAAATTGAAGCATTATTTCCAAGATCATAAAATTTCGGTGGTCATTTCCTTCCCAGTTGGACACATACTTCATAATCGGGAAGCCACCGGGAGAATTGCGAAGTGGGCAGTCGAGCTTGGAGCCTTTAAGATAAAGTTCAAGCCTCGGTTAGCTATTAAATCTCAAGCACTCGCCGATTTCATCGTGGAATGGACACAGGCTCAGACCCCAGCAGCAAAGGAGAATCTCTAGTATTGGACAATGTATTTTGACGGTTCCCTCATGCTCAGCGGCGCGGGCTGGGATTTTGCTCATATCTCCGACTGGCAACAAGCTACGGTACGTCCTTCGAATTCTATTTTCAGTCAGTAACAACGCCGTTGAATGCGAGGCACTCATCCACGGGCTACGCGTCGCCATATCGCTCGGCATACGGCGGTTAATGGTGCGAGGGGATTCCCAACTCATGGTCAATCAAGTGCAAAAAGAATGGTCTTATATCGGTGATAGCATGGAGGCCTACTATCAAGAGGTTAGAAAGCTAGAGGACAAATTCGATGGATTGGAGTTAACACATGTGCTCCGACGGGACAATGAAGCAGCGGACGAGCTAGCGTGGATGGGATCCAGTCGGGCGCAAGTTCCAACTGGAGTTTTCGTCGAAGAATTGCGCAAGTTCTATTAAGCTACCATCCGCACCGGAGGAGCAGCAAGAAAAACAAGCAGAGTTGGAGGTATTATCAATTAATCCCGGATGGACACAACCATTCTTGGATTATCTTCTTCGCAATGAGCTACCAGATGATTGCAGCCTGGCCGAGTGCATTGCAAGCCGAAGCCAAAATTACAAGGTAGTCGGGGACAAGCTTTTTTGAAAGCACAGTTCCGGGATACTGAGGCGTTGCATATCTGAGCAAGAAGACAGAGATCTATTGAACAATATCCACTCGGGAGAATGCAGACACCACGCAGCGGCAAGTGCCATGGTGGGTAAAGCCTATCGATAGGGATTCTTCTGGCCGACTGCTATCACGGACGCGGAAGATATAGTACGCAGATGCGACGGGTGTCAATTCTTTGCATGACAGATCCATATGCCGGCCCAAGACCTACAGACAATTCCAATCTCTTAGCCTTTCGTTGTCAGGAATCTGGACATGGTAGGGCCTCTCAAGAGAGCGCAAGGCGGATTTATCCATCTCTTCGTCGCAATCGACTAGTTCACAAAGTGGATTGAAGCCAAGCCGGCCGTTGATATCACGGCTGCTAAGGCGCGCGAGTTCTTTCGGGACATCGTCGCACGTTTTGGCGTGCCTAACCGCATCATCACTGACAACGACGTTCAATTCAGGAGCAGCGAGTTTCAAGATTGCGGCAAGGAGCTGGGCATCAAAATCTGCAACGCCTCAGTGGCCCATCCAAGGAGAAATGGGCAGGTACAACGCGCAAATGGATTAATTCTATAAGGACTCAAAGCGAGGATTCTCGATCGCCTGAAGCCATATGCCACACGCTGGGTTAAGGAGTTGCCTTCGGTCCTCTAGGGCTTAGAACAACCCCAAGCTGAACGACCGGGCAGACACCTTTTTTCTAGTTTACGGCTCAGAAGCGATCCTCCAGACTGAATTAAAGTTCCAGTCCCAACGTGTAGCCGGCTACAACGATAATCATTCGGATGAAAGAAGGCTAGAAGACCTCGACCGGCTCGAGGAGGCCAAGGAAGCAGCAATAATCCAATCGGCTAAGTACCAACAGGGCCTGCGTCGCTATCATAACGCAACGTATGAGGTCATGCGTTCTCCAAGGGAGATTTGGTCCTCCGAAGGAATGAATCAGAAGCACGAGCATAAACTCTTCCCACTCTGGAAAGGCCCTTATGTGATTGACGAAGTGACTCGCCCGGGGGCTTATAGGCTAAAGCGTGAAGATGGATCGGATACGAAGATGTCTATAGGCTTATAGTATGCAGATGCGACGGGTGTCAATTCTTTGCATGACACCTGGAACATCGAGCAGCTACGCCTTTTTTATTCCTGAGTCCTGTATTCAAGTTCTGTAAATTAGTTCCTCATTTGACTTGCTACTCAACCGTATACGACTAAGTAGTAAGTCGGGGCTACACTAAATAGTGTGCGGATTCACCGCACCCTATCTTATTAATAAAGTTGCTTTCTCTTTACATGTGATGGTCGAATTCGGGTATTATGAAATTCCTGAGTAGTGGCGTTTCACATTTGTCACTGACGATGTTTAGCCACTCGGCATATGAATGGGAGAAGGGTCAAGCGCTTATTCCTAGCACTCGGGGGCTAGACCAGTCGGCAAAAATGTTACACGAAAAGAGGTACTCGGGTAAAAAGATCAGTAGTGTCGAGGATCAATTAAACAAACGAAGATTACGTCATTTACAAATTCAAGTTTTCTACCAACGTGGCGGAGGTCTCTCGAGCTTCCTCCATAAGAGTAGAGGCTTCCTCTTCGGAGCAGGCGAAGCCTTCTCGCACGGCGTCAAAGTCTACATCAGGATAGTTGGACTTCATAATAGCCAAAGATTGGCTCATGCAAGTTGTCGCCGCTTCCTTCGCGAAGGCTTTGAGCAATGCGGGAGCGCCTTCGAGTCGCGCCATTAATATGTCAGCATCGGACGGCAGCTCTTCTTCGGGATAAATATATTGGAGCACGGGGGCTGCCGCTTTCAAGGTACGGTTGCGTAACTCGATGGTGGACTTCACCTTCTCATCGAAGACTTGGAATTGGGCCTTGGTTTTCTACTGATAGGCTGCAAAATCAGTCGGTCATCACAAAGTAATCAGGTCCTAGTAGGATTGAGCTAGAGAGAGCCAGAGTTAGAGAGTTACCCTTCAGCTTCTGGGCCGACTTCTCGGCTTGGGTGTTGGCGAGGAACACCTCTCCCTCCATGGCCTTCTGCCTCGCTTCCATCACTTGTTGATTCTCCTTCAAAGCTTTGTACAAAAGTATGCAGAAGGGATTGTTCGTAAAAAAGTGTTCTACAATAACATTGTGCTTGGCATCACTCGGAGGATTCTTACCTTGAATGGTGTTGGCTTCTTCTACGTGGTGGAGCCGAAGTTCGGTATTCTCTTTTCGGAGCTCCTTGATTTCGCCACGGAATTGCGACTTTAGCACGTACAGCGCGTTGTCGAACTCATCCCGGGACTTCAGTTTTCTTACGGCCTTCTGGAGGCACTGGGTCTTTTGTGCGGCCAGCTTGCTTATACGCTGTGTGAGGATGGGAGGAATGACCAGGCACACTCTCTGACTGAGATAAGAATTCAAAAGCATGGAGAGAATTTACCTCAAGCATATTGACGCTGAACTTCACTACATTCTACGACGTCTCCCACTCGTCAGCCTCTTTTTCATCATCAACCTCGTAGCCTTCCATTTCTTTCCTCCACTTCACCCACATCGGAGGAGGGTTGGCATTGGTAGCAGGGCGAGGAATCTACTCGACTTCTGGCTCCGAGCTCTTTGTAGCCGGGGTTGGGATTTTTCCCTTAGCCGGCGAGGATTGCTGAGCGGCAGAGGGTGGCGGAGCGCTAGGTTGAGGCGCTGTGTGCTGAGCAGGACGCTTGTCCTGAATGGGCTCTGCTTGAGAGTTGGATTGCGAAGGAGCAGGAGGGGCGGGAGTTGGCGTCTTGGTGCTGCGCTTTCCCCGCGAGGTACCCAAGACAGGCTTTCTGCGAGCAGTTGAAGATTCAGAGACAATGATCTCTTTACAAACAATAAAAGGATGCAGTTGCGAGGGGAAACCTTTTTGACAGAGTGAATTTGACTCCCATTCGAGTGGCTTGACCACTCAGGGCGAAACCGGAGGGCCTCCTAGCCTCTGACATGCCCTTTGGGCCAACAATCGGGGGAGATGGAGGGCTTGGAGCTTGCTCAGCAGGAGCAGGGCTAGGCTTCGGGTCTTGAGTCTTTAAGGACGACCCCTTGCCTTTCTTGGCTGGAGGAGCATTAGCCGAGTCCTCTGCAGGACGCTTGAGCGGTGCCTTCTTGTGGCTAGGGGCTTCGGGGACAGGATATGTGGAGAAGAATGCGTCGCGTCCCTGCACAAGGGTCAAGCCGGGTCAATTATGATGGAATTTCTAAAACAACAGCCAAAGTCGAAGGGAATTCTCTGCTTACCGCTGGAGGAGGGTTCGACAAACGGTACACGCTCGGGCAATTCTCGTTTTCTATGATTGAGCCTGGAGCGAAAAGTTCGGCCACTTGGCTGATCAGAGCTTTATGGGAGAGTTGTTCTTCATTCTCCCGAGTGGCATCTTGGGGTCCTGAATATTCAAATTTAAGATGCACCCTCTCTTTGATAGGCTGGACACGACGGAAGTTGTTTAAAACTACACCAATGCCGGTCAGCCCCATAGACTTTAATCTCCCAAGAAGGGGGAGTAGTTCCTTGACTTGGCTCTCTTCGCTCTCGGCGAGGGGGGAGAACCAGAAAGAGCGTACTGTGGGACATTCTCCTGAAAACAATGGAAGAACTGGGGGGAGATTGGCGCAGTAAAACCACTCGGAGTGTCAACCTTTGTTCGAAGTCCTCATGGGAAGATCGAAGTAGAATTTCTTGACTCCTTCCCGAAGTTGAAATCCGGCGCCGCCTATGGCTCTGGGAGAAGCTTTGTTGGGGAAAGGCTTGAGAATAAAGAGGGATCTGAAGAGATCGAAATGAGGTGCGATCCCGAGATACGCCTCACAAATGTGGTAGAAACCGCGATTTGGAAAATAGAATTGGGGTTGAGATGAGTTAATTCAATCCTGTAGAAGTGCAATAACCCCCTGAAGAAGGAAGAGCAAGGAAGGCCGAAGTCGCGAAGGAAGGACTCGAAGACCACCACCTCATCAGACCGGGGGATGGGGGAGGATTCATCGGCGGCAGCGCGTCATGAGATCAGCTCGTCTGAGGGGAGCACACCGGGGGATACGAGCCTCTGCAGCTGTCGGTCAGTGGTGATGGACTTCATCCACTCCTTAGTGCCCTAGGTCATTTTCGGGGCAGCAGGAGACAGAGGAGCCATTGCAGATCGGCGATGATGGCGGCGGAGAATGCGAAGAAGGTAAACCCTAGCGGCGGAGTTCGCTGGAGCGAATGAAACTGCTGGTGCGAGAAATGGGTGGGGTGAAGCGATTTCGTTTCCCTGTTCCTAAATATAGAAGGGCTACGTTGCGCATTTCGGGCTGGGCTTTATTTGACACTGGAATGCGGCCTCTTTAAGGGAGCTTGGTTAACCACTCAGATTGCTGAGTGATTTTCCCTGAGAGGTTCGTTGAGACGCTGGAGGCTGGTCGGGGAAACGCGTGGTTCTAACTATTTGGACGAAGACGGTATCAGTCGGGAATTCAATGGCTAGCAATCGGATGAGAAGATTAAGATGAAGAAACTTCACGATTCAGTTAAAAGATCTTTTCATTGCGGCTTTTAGGCCGGATTACATATGTTTCGCGACTCAACACAATGATTTAGGGCTCGTGACGAAGAAACTTCACGATTCAGCTAAAAGATCTTTTCATTGCGGCTTTTAGGCCGGATTACATATGTTCCGCGACTCAGCACAATGAGTTAGGGCTCGTTGCTGGCTCACGGAGAAGAGCAAATCAATTTTCTAGTGGCACCAGATTCAAAGTTGGGTCCTTCTCTTCATTCACCAGTACACTTTTTGTTTGGATTGTTATTGTTGTTGTATCTAATGCAATACTCGTCTTGGTTATGACTGGAATGTTGAATCGTGCTTTGCCTAGTTAATTTTCTTGATAAACTGAGCTTGTGGCCGTCTAAGGTCAAGAATTTAATATACTATTGATGCCATCTAACAGTAGTAGAAGAATTTGGATGAAATTCTACAAAACAGAATTTGAAAGTGGGTCGACCCTTTTGACCCAATGGGTCACTAACCATGGTCCAATGGGTCGATCCGTTGACCCCTTTATAAAAAATGGGTCATATGGGTCAGTTCCAATGGGTCAAGGATCGACCCATTCCCATCCCCGCTAGTTAACCTCTTATGTATTTGTCCTTAATAATATTAGCTAATTGTTTCCTCTCAACGAAAATCCATAGCTATCATTGATGAAATGGAGCAGCTCTTGAAAGGTATTGCCATGATGAAAGAGCTTACGCTTCGAACCACCGACTACATTGTTTCATTTGGAGAATGCATCGGCAGTCCAAGTATAGCCACTTCATCGCACTCAAGCGCCCAACTTCAGCACAAGTGGTTGCGGATGTCTTCTTCAACAACATCGTTCGTCTCCATGGCATGCCGGAGTCCATTGTGTCCGACCGCGATCCGGTGTTCACCAGTGCCTTCTGGCAAGGTCTCTTCAAGCGGTGTGGTACTAAGCTTCTCACATCTTCAGCCTATCGTACTCTCGAGATGTACCTTCGTGGCTTGGCTGCTGACAATCCTTCTTCTTGGGTCAAGTGGCTTTCTTGGGCTGAATTCTGTTACAACTCATCGTACCACTCTACTCTCCGGATGACTCTCTTTGAACTGGTGTATGGACGGCCTGCACCCAGCTTGGTTCCTTACACTCAAGGCTCTACCTCCATTGATGCAATTGACTGCCAGCTAGTTGACAGGGACGCTATTGTGAACCAAGCCAAGCACCACCTGTTATGTGCACAGAATCGGATGAAACAGTATTATGATGCTCAACACCGAGAGGTCAGCTTCACAGTGGGGTCATGGGTTTGGCTCAAGCTACAGCGCCATCGGCAGGTCTCGCTGCGTCCTAGTGGCCAACATAAACTTTCGCCAAGGTTCTTTGGTCCCTATTAGGTGGCTGCTCGCATTGGGCAGGTTGCATACCGTCTGGCGCTGCCTGTGGGCGCCCGGTTACATGACGTTTTCCATGTCTCCTTGCTGAAGGCTTTCAAGGGTTCCCCTCCGGTTGATCCCCCTCCATTGCCAGTGGATGCTTCGCCGACTTCAGCTCCAGCCCATCCGACTCCCTACCGTTTGCTGCAGCAGCGCTTTGTTAAAGGGCATCGCCAATTCTTGGTACATTGGGCCGGCGAGCAGGAAGAGGATGCAACCTGGGTGGATTCCATCGTTCTTCGCCGTGCACATCCTGATTTCAAGCTTGAGGACAAGCTTGTTGTGCAGGGGGGAGTATTGTTAGGACGGCTGCTGCTGATCGTGTCTATGTGAGGCGCACCAAGGGAGCAGCTTAGTCGTAGTTGCAGTTTTAGTTAATCCTTATCTAGTTTGTTAGTTCCCTTATTTCAGTTGCTATTCTTATCTGGTTGTTAGTCAGTTAGCTTGGGTTGTTAGTTCCTGAATTGTAGCTCAGCGCAAGGCGCAAGAATAAAAGGAAAAGGGAAGAACAGAAAAGGCACGTTTTTGTTGCCACAAACCTTAGTCTCAGGCGCGCCGTCGATAACCGGTCGATGGCGCCGTACAGCCAACTACCTCAATTCCGGCGACCCCTTGGTCGTGCTGGAATCCCGTTCGTCTTTCGGTCTCCGCCCCGGGACACGAGCATTCCTTCGGGAACATCCAGATCATCCGTATCACAAACCATATTTAATGCCCAGGCTCAAACTTTGAAGTAGTGAAAATTCAAATTAGCAACATTTAGCTTTTTATGATTATTGGGACCAAATTGATATTTACCTTGTTTTCAAGGTACAAGTATTATGTATATTTTTGTTATTGTTATACAAATAGTGATGCATATTAAATCTACCCACGGAAAGCATGTACCTTTCACTCTAAATCACAATGTATCGCCTAAGGATTAAGAATGTCACACACAAACAGCACCACAATCGTGCAGTACATATGGTATTGATCATGCGTGATTGCATATTAATGCATGGTACCAACTAGGGATGCAAATGGGTCGACCATAGAGTCACTTTTGGCCCTCTTTAGTTCATTTGTTTGTACTAAAAACTTGATTTCTAATCTATTTAGTACAAATAAATGAACTAGGGAGGATCAAAGGTGGCCCTAGGGCCAACCCATTTGCATCCCTAGTACCAACCCATATTTGCAGTGGTACAGGTTCGAGAATCAAGGATAGGCCACTCACGCTTTATTGACTAACCATGCAAGTGCAAAGTCTCCCAATAGGTTTGAGAAGAGAGTGTAGAAAATTTTTTTATGGACTCGTTGTTTCCCTTAAGGGTTACAATGCTATCCTTTTTCTAGGAACAACTTGTTTAATATCTAAGAAACATATTTTAAAATAAATAAAGAAAATAACTCGTAAACTTAACTATAACACATCTCAAGGACCTTGTTCTTATCCCAAAGGATTCTCTTGGCTAATTCAGTGCTCCTCAATTCTCTTCAGCTAGGACTTCTTATCTCATAATCTATCCCTATTCCCCAAGGATTGTCACTGCCCCTCATGAACAGAGTACCATGGCGATACAGACCTACAGTACATGTGGTATTTTTTGGGCTTCAATATTATATCGTGTGGTACTGATACCAGAACAATATTAGACAACCATGCATGCCCCTCTGTATATGACTACCAACAGCAATATGTCCTAATGAATGTTTTCTTATTTAAAATTGCAATAACTTTTACACATGTTGTGAAAAGATTTAATTAACTATTATGAACTATCAATTATCATTCATAAAATGGGAACCTTGGCTAGAGAGAGAGGAACTTGAGGACAAGCTCATCTTGTTTGCTTGAATAATATCATATCTGCTTCCCACTTATATTAATAGATAAACCTGAGGGGGATAAGATGCTATATTGCTATCAAATGTAATCTGGGCTAAACACACATGGGCCTTGTTTGTTTGAGCTGAAAGTTGCCGAAAACTTTAATCTGAAAAAGTTGTGACCCCTCGAAAGACGCCTCAAAGAGTTCAAAAAATTATGAAAAAATTATTTTACAAACCCTAAAAAGAGCTATTTAAAACCCCACAAAAATTATTACAAAGTATTATATCATTTGGCTTATACAAAGTAACAAATTTTCATTTAATTTAATTTAAGCTGAAACAAACAAGGCCATGATGTCCAATGTAGCTATTACTCACTAATCTCAGCTAACTTTTAGATAGCACCTGAATCTGCTGCTGTTGGTGCGTGGTACAGTGCATGTCCTGAATGCACTCCAGTAGACCCCCATGCCTATGACAGTTACTGATAAAAATATTTCTCAATGTAAACCGAGGAATATGAGTACCTTACTTTAAACATTTTTCATTTCATCCAGGTCATTTTACTTAGTACCAGCAAAAAATGTTTATATTTTTCAGTTGGGTTGTACATATGTTCTCTGGCAGTATTTCTACACATATCAGAAACTCCCATGGTATTTTAGTATTGGTGTCAAATTGGTTCGCAACATTCAACATTTTTCTAGAGCTATACAGTAGGAACGTAAAGAATTCTACAACTCTAGATAGGTAGATAAAAATGTTTTGAGTCTGGCTTTGTACAATATGAACTGACATTGAAATGGAGCAACTCAAGAACATCAACTTATATCACAAGAAGATATATATGATACAGAATTGACAATTAGCATACCATCACTAATCAACCAATTAAACACCACCACAGAATAAACCAGAAATGAAAAATGTAAAAAGAACAAAAGATTATATTTAGTATAGAAATGTACCGAAAAAGAAAATCTCTCCGCAGCTACAATAGGAAATCTTGGATTACTGAAGCTCGAGGTACAACATTGGGTTGAATGCTAGGCCTTTCTTTATGCTTATGTTTTCCTTGATGGTGCCCACTCCTGCCAGAGGTTCTGTGCTTTCTTGATCCTTTACCATCAATTTCAGGAGGATGTGTGCTCCTCTCTTTATCATGATTTTGTTGATTACTTGTCCTAGAACTTGAAGTAGGATGATCTTCTATATCTACGTTTATGTTCTCTATCCATTGAGAACTGGATTCACTGGTGACTCTTTTGTTTGACATTCCTTCAGAGGTATCCAATGCCTTTCCTGAAGATGATGGCATGGCATCTCTACCAAAGAGCACACCACGTACCGCACCAGACAAAGCATCCTTTTTTGAAATATTTGTACTAGCCATCGTAGAACTCAGGAAATCCTCACCATCCAGTTTCACTACTTTTGGTCTGGACTTCGCGGCCTTCGATTTTTTCCCAGTAGATACAGATTCAACAGCCTTGGAGTTATCACCTATGGCACTTTCATTGCTAGCAGACAGCAGAGGATCATTGGCACAAGGATAACTGTTTGGCTCATCCTCAACTTTACCTGTTGGGAGATAGTAGAGCCCATGCCGTTTACGGTGCTCAGAAAGAAGAGCAGATGAATCAGCGGACACTGCAAGCTCATCTGTAGTCTCTACAGAATGCCAGCTGCGAGGGTGGAAAATGATCAAAGTTGAGGGAGTAGTGTCATCTTCACTTACAATCTCAGCAAGTTCGACGAGATTTTCATTCAGGACAAGATCCTCTGGTAGAGACACATTCTTCTGTGCATTCGCAGAAACAGGGCCTAGTTCTTGAGAAAATACAGATTGCATATTCTTAACATAATTCTCAACCAAGTTATGCTTATCATCATCAGCAGCATTCCCTTCCTTTAACTCTTGAATCCCTCTTAGCAAATGGACTAAACCCATTAGGTTGCGTGCCCTCTCCAGGACCTCTACTTCATTGCACTCGACAAGTGGGCCAACTGCTGTTTCAATCAAACTAATCATGTAAACTATTGATTTGTGAGAAATTGAGTCCTTTTCAACTGTGCTTGGCATAACAATTTGTTCTTCCCCAATTGCAGTGTCGCTTCCCCTACTACCAGTTTGATCAATAGCTAAATCCAACACTACATTCACTTCTTCATTTGACTCATTCAACCACTTGATATACAAAGAACAACAGAAAGTGATCAATTTAAGTGCTGCCTGGATGTAAACAGCTCTTACTGACATTGGCAGGAGACTAATTCTTGGCTGCAAGAGTGCCTCGACAAGCTCAACAGGATTCTTAGAGAAGTTGACATACTCACCAGAGACCCATGCAGCAGCACACAGAACAGGAAAGAGAAGATGGTTCCCAAGCAAAGCAGGGTCAATAAGGAGAATTCGAGCTGAATGAACAAGTTCTGGCCGTGCATCCTGCACTCTCAGCCCCACATCAACAAGCTGCCGACCGATCTCGTCCCCCTGGGCGCAATGCAGGCTCCTTGACATATCTGTGAGGAGTGAAACATACCAATCGAAATCTGATACCAGCTCATATACGTTGCGCCCACATGCTGCTAAAACAGCCCCAAGAATGTCATTTGCAAACTCTGGATCAGACTTTGCGGCATGACTGACCAGCATACCAGCAATGGCCATGACATTGTTGCCATCAACCATCCTCATCATAAGGTGCAATGCCTCCCTTCGGATGTTCAAGTCAGTGTCACCCAGTGACTGGGCAATGACATCACGGCATTCATGCACAGTCGATGCATATGCCGGGCTGAGCATACCAAGTGCCAGGAACCCAAGGTAACGCAGGTTGGGATCATCATCAGCAGCAAGGAACTCCTTCGCTTTCCCAATGGCGAGATGCACAGCAGCATCATGTGCTGGCAGCGCAGTCAGCACAGTGCGGATGCACTCAAACGTCAGGGACATGGCTGCAGAGCGGGCAAGGAGCTGGCTGACTGGGTCAACAATTCGTGCGGCTAGACGCGATTCAAGAGGAGCCAGTCGGGCAAACACCTTGAGCACCTTGATGAGCGCCCAGTTGGAGCTGGACGTGGTGAGCAGATTGTAGAGGTCCGGCGCGAGCGGCAGGAAAGGGGTGGCATCAGCAGGCGGCGCTGAGAGCTCACAAAAGGCGGACGCAGCAGCAGTGGACGCCCGTGGGTCAGGCGACGCGAGGCACGCGGCCAGCGGCTTGAAGAGGACAGGTACAGCCGCAGACGGCGACGCGGCTATGACGCGCGCGGCGGCGGCGATAGCGCGGGGGTTGCCGCGGGAGAGATGGGGCAAGAGATCGTGCGCGAGGTGCACAGCGAGGTCGGGCGCGGCAGCCGCCGCGGGGGAGGCAAGGAGCTGGAGCGCGAGGGCTGAGACGTGCTGGGACGCGGCGGCAGACGCGGAAGGGGAGAGGTCCTTGTGGAGCTGGTGCGTGGCGAGCGGGAGGAGGGAGAGGGAGGCCGGATGCAACGAGATGGTGGCGGCGAGGTAGGCGAGGCGCTTGTGAGGGAGGTGCGGCGAGGCCAGGAGTTCGATGGCGGGGAAGGCGAGCGGGTGGGAGGCGACGGGGGCGAAGTGGAGGGAGCAGAGGTAGGTCAGCTTCTGGAGCGCGGCGGCCTTGGTGGCAGCGTCGGGAGCGCGGATCTCGCGGTGGATCTCGGAGAGCGCGCGGGCGACGGCCGCGGACTCGCCGGCGGCGGACGGGTCGGCGCGGAGGGACTTGACGAGGTCGTCAAGGGAGCGCTGGAAGAGTGTGTCCACCAGCGACGGCGCCGACGCGGTGCTCGGCGGCGCGGGCGCCATCGGAGGTACAGAATGAGATCTGTGTGCTTTTGGGGGCCGGTGCCGGCGCGGCCGAGATGGAGGGGAATTTTATTTTTATGACACCAATTTCTAGCGGCGAGCCGTCCGGACCTGCCAGGGCCATTGGATCATGGACACCGCGCCGATCCGACGCTCTCCGCAGCGACTAGCAAAGCCTGTGCGTTTGATCAATTTTTCAATTAAATTTTTGATTTTTGTACAAAATTCAAGCAATGTTTAAAATGCGTGGAATAAATTTCATAATTCTTCTAAAATCGAGAGCAACCCATTTTAAATACTTTTTGAATTTTTCACTTTTTGAATTTTTTTGATATGAACTAGAAGAAGGCACTTATGAAACTTACATCTATACTAGCGATACTTGGCCGTGTGATGATGAAACCTGATGAAACTTGGATGAAACCTATTAAAACTTGAATTGACCTGATGAAATTTGAAGAAACTTGTATGAAACCTGTTAAAACTTGATGAAACTTGCATTAAACCTGATGAAACATGACAGTTCGGCAAGTTTAACGAGTAAGAAACCCAAGTTTTAATAGGTGAAACCCAAGTTTCACCATGTAAGTTTGAAGAGTTATATGGCAACATATATCTTGTTTTGTTCGAAAAAATACGAGGAACACGTTGGCGCAAACGGTTTGTGGATTGAAGCACCCAGTAAAAAATTATGGTCGCCGAAAGAAAAAAAACGCCCGTGGGCCCCACCCTGCATGCGCACAGTGCCCTCCCCCGCGTTACGCGCTCGCACTGTGCGGGAGTCTGGAGGCGCCGGACTCCCGCACTGTAGCGTTTCCCATTTCTAGCCCCTGTTTCCAATAGCCATCAAATTCCCTTCTAATTCCTGGGAAAATCTAATTCATTAATTTTTCACTTTTGTGACATGATTTCAGTTTGAAAATACTTAAGCCAAGATAACATAATTTTGGTAGGTAAAAAGACCAAAATGCCTTCAGCCAAGTGAACTAGTATGCCGCAGCAACAGCATGCGGATTCGATCGCACCCCCGTTTCATCACTCGCGCGCGCCCCTCTGTCTCTCGCTTTAGGGCGCGCCGGCAATGGAGGGTGATGGCCAAGGCTCTCCTCTCCTCCTCCTAGGCTTTGGGGACGACGACTTCGACGGGGGCAGCGATGCGGAGCCTGCGGCAGCGGCGGCGTCCGACGAGGCGGAGGCGGTGGTTGCGCCATCTGGCGAGGTGGTGAAGATGGCTGCGCCGTCTGGAGAGGTGGCGGCTGCGGCGTCCGGCGAGGTCCGTAGCCCCGCTCTCCTGCTGGGTTTTGGGGACGGCGACGGGGAGGTCCTGTGCTTTGGGAACGACGACGGGGCTGCAGCTGCGGGGTCCGGCGAGGCTGCGCAGTCCGGCGAGCCGACAGCAGGCTACGGCTTCAGCTCCAAAGGTATGGCCTTGGTGCTCCCTCACACATCCAAATATACTGAGAATCCACAAATAATATGTTGATTTTCTTCCAATGAGATGTCTATGTCGTTCACTGCTGTTCAATTGCTATTCAAAATCTTTTGTGTGGGTTCCTATGGCTGAAAACAGCAGCATGGAACAGCAAGCCCAGCAAGGGCATTTTAGACTTTTCCCTAGGGCAAAACCACCATCACATGCCTTGATTGTGTCAAAAGTGCCAAAGTGTTATAAAACAAAAAAAATAACGAATCTAATGTCCACTAGGAATTGGAAACCAACTTAATGTCTTTCGGAAACTTGGGGCACATTTGAGTGGCAGGAAAAAAATTCTCCCAAGATGGAGAGAGATGTTGGGGGTTAAGCCGGAAGACGACCGGCCGGACCAGCATTTTTAATCGGAAAACAGAGCACATTTTTCTATGCAAACTAATGTCATTAGAGATGAAAATGGTAGTATGTACGGTAATTTCCAATCGATCTAGTGATCTGAATAATACTGTAGATATGTTAATATTTTGGTACGTGTACAGTACGAACATAAATAATACGCTTTTACTTTTCTGTAAGCGCCTGCATTCGCTCTCTCGCGCAGGCGACCTTTATGACCGTCCACGTGTCCTCGGCGGTCGTGACGGTTTTCTGCCGTGTTTTTAATATTTTTATTCCACGCACTGTTTTTGAGAGGGGGTGTCCGAAGGCGACAGTTCGCCGCTTTATTTCCCCATTCTCTCCGCCTGTGTTGTTTGCTCCGACCATATTTGGCGACTCTGGTGTCTCGGAGGATTTCGCTTCGCCGACGACTCCGGTGTGTAGGAGGGATTCTCTTTGCCGGCGACTCCGGCGTCTTAGAGGTAATTGGCGCTGCTCCAAGTTTGCTTCGTCCTGTCTATTTTGCTCACGTTGATTGCTAGGTTTTACTCCATAGTTTGGTGCATTTGATGGTTGTGCTTGCTAGTTACCTGAGGTTAGGGGTTGTTTGGTTTGTCATTTTCACGTTAACGGGTACGCATATGATCTGTTTTTTTATTGTTGATGGAAATGCTGGGCGGATTTGCTTTGTGATTCGATGTTTCAGATTTGGCTAGAGCGTTCTAGCTTAGTTCGATTTGTGATGTTCATGATTTATTTGTAGTTTATGTTGTTCCGGAATGGGTTGTATAATGTGGAATTTTGCGTTGTTGGATCTAGTCATTTCCCCTAGTCCTTTTGGGTTGCTGTTATGCCAGACTCGATGTCCACACGCAGTGATAAACCCATGGCTTCCTCATGTATCTCGCAAACCATTTGTTGTATTATTAGTAAACCAATGTCGTTGGCTGTATCCTCAAGTGGCTATAGAAATTTGAAAGGTCATTTTGAACCATTGTTATTTGTAATTGAGGTGTATTTTGTGATTATTAGATGAATTATTTTTTTTTAGAGTTGTGATGTTTTAATTTGGAGCTTTTATTTTCTATTTCCTTGCCGGACTGCTGTGTTTCGTTTGTTGGTTTTTTTTCCTTTGTTGGTTTTTTTCCTTACTTGCTTGCATTGTTTCCTCGTGCTATCTAGTTCAGGTTTGTGTCCATGGTTTTAGGCGTTGTGTGCTTTGTTGTCATCTGAATATGCATTTTCGGCGACTAGCTTGGCAGAGAGGGTGTAGTGAGCTTGGCTTGTTTATGTAGTGAGGTATGTATTTGTAATCGTTGCTAATTACCTGTTTAATGTTTTCAGTGATAAGGAAGCGGAAATTTGATCCTATTGGCAAGCAAGTTGATTTGGGTAGTGATGGTATGGTGTGCTTTGTTATATAAGTATCCACCTATTGTGCTCCTTTGAAATTATATGTGTTCATCTTGTTATGGGCAGATGCACATTTCAAGAAGAAAATGAAATCTACAGTTGCAGATGGCATTGATGATAGTAGTGATTGTGCTAAGAAGGATAGCAGTGATGAAGAATCAGATTATTCAACCGGGGAATCATGTGAAGAAGTGAATTCAGAGGACAATCCTTCTTCTGATAGAGTGGTTTATGATAAGTTGTTTGAGCTGGTGTGTTTTTAATTCCCTATTGTGGTTTCGTTTGTCCTTTTTTTATTTGTTGGGAGGTATTGCTATGTTTGACTTGTATGTTTACTGTTTAGGCTAATGTAGTTATTTCATTTTGCAGGTTAAGAATCAAATAAAGAAGAGTGTAAAAACTAAGAAAAGATCTTGTAGGCGTACGAAGGTATGTTCTCCTCCTTTGATGTTCTAAGTGTGAATATGTCATGCTTGCTGATATCTTTTTTTTTTCTATGTCTTAATCTATTTTCCTATTTGCAGCAATGTAATATTAGGTTTGTAGTTTTTCAGTTATCACTCTAGGAGGTGTATGTGTAACGGAGTAGTTGACAACTGACAAGTCCATCACAACAAAGTACCTATTTTGGGCTAAGACCAGCACTGGAATTTGAGTGGGGCTTCAATTTCGTCCTGCAAGCATTGAACCTTGTATAACGCCACTCAATGCTATGGCACACTATGCATTTTAGCGCCGCTAAATCACGATATTGCGCTCTTAGTTGTGATAGCAGACATATATGCAATAGCATAGCATCTGTAGATCCAAAACGTTATATCGGTGCTATAGCGGCACTATAGCCTGTTATTTAGAACATTGATCCCACCCCTACCAAGCCGGCTAGGGACGGGCCGGGCCAGCGGTGGCTGCTTAACAGATTAGAGTTGAACTATACACCGTAGCATGGTTAAGGGACAAAATTAATTTCCCGTGCTCATTCCAGCACGAATTCCCTCTCAAAATCTCCATTCCCCTTATTTCTGCCCAACGCAGTAAATTCCAACTGCTCGGTTTGTCAGTCGGCTCATACTCTTATCACGAAAAGCTT
Source organism: Raddia distichophylla (assembly GCA_005191435.1). Classification (NCBI taxonomy): domain Eukaryota; kingdom Viridiplantae; phylum Streptophyta; class Magnoliopsida; order Poales; family Poaceae; genus Raddia; species Raddia distichophylla. Next base: position 155,033 of record SPJY01034035.1, on the reverse strand, counting down.
AAAACATATGTTTCAGACCCTGCTAACAAGTAACAAACATGGTAGCAATCGTTCTTTGGCATCGGCTGTACAAATATTGCTTTTGTTATATCTAATGGTAAAATAGCCTGCTAAATTATTGAGGAGACACGGACAACAGGAATTCAGGATACTATTGACTGTAAGAACAATAACGCAACATTGCAAGCGGTTAATATCCATGAATATGTGATGCATTTTGCAACGCGCTTAAAAGCATTCCCGTTCAAAACAACTGCAAAGATAAACTATATAAAGACACTGAATTACAAAAGCACCACCAATGCAAAGACCCTCCCCACGTCGCCATGCCGAAAACCCAAAATTAATGGCTCATGCAGGCTGCCCATCAAATGCAAGGCAGCTTGTCCAGGGACTAACGAAGATGCAAGTCCTCTTTGATTTGATTTGCGGTTAGATTCAGTTTAGTTGAGCCAAAATTAAAAAAAGTACAGAAAAGCTAAGAAAATATTAAATAATATTTTCAATAACTTTGAGTAAAAGCTTGCAATGGCCCGAAAAAATATTTACAATAGGTTTGAACAAAACTAATAAATTTTGCCTCGACCGAATAAAACCAAATCGAACCAAAGAGGGCCGTAGTATTTGCAAACTGCATACCAAAACAATGCAATTCCCATTGAAATAATGAAATAAATTAACAATTATATGGAGAATCTGGCAGGTTAATACTCAAGGTCTGACGTCCAGCACCTGCCCCTATTACTTCTGTAGTTTCCGCTGGTAAATAAGGTAAAACTGGAAAGATAGATGGGTTTGTGGAGGAAGAAAATTCACGAAGGATAATGCATGACATAGAAAACGATATACTCAAAACTGCTATGCTACAGAACTACCAAGAATCGGTAAGCGTACAGCTCACGAGGCACAAATACAATAGGGCTTCTGAAATGTACAAACACAGTGGAAGCGCAAATGCTGGCTTCGATGAAAGACAGTTTACTCAGGCTTTCTTGTCAGATCTATTAAGGTTTAGATTAAACCACTTCTTTTTACCCGACTTGTCTTTGCCATCTATGCTACCATTCTCAGGGCTCTCAGTTCTCTGCTCAGTGGGATATCTAGTGCTGCTGCTACCAGCTCCAGATGAGTTCACAATGGTTCGTTCGGTTGTGAATGAAGAATGGATGTCATCCCTTTCTCTCAACATATCATCAACCTGTAGCCATTACAGCTCATGTCACACAAATTTCCATGTCATAGAGAACGTAGTACATTCATCAAGGTACAACACTAAGATAAATTATGATATATGAGTAAGAACTTTCCTATTAGGCATAATGTGTATGCATGACTCTAAGATGAACTTCTTGTGTGAGGAATACACTGTTGTCTTTTTTTTCTACCTTTTTAAAATATCTACAGTTCTGTAAGCTAAAGCACTGCATATTCCATACAGATGACTAGCTACCGTATTGTTAAGTTAGTCAACGTTCAGGAATAACTCCTCGTCAAAGCCTAAAAATCATTCAACAAGCCAAATCTTAAGCATGGTATTTTCCATTCCAGTGAGTTCCATTCAAGTAAGCATCTTCAGTAGTTCAGATGTTTGGTTGGTGGACGGATGTGGCATGGTTCCTCGTGCATGTGCTTGCTTGGTTGGATGAAGTGGGGTGAGAGGTACAGGTTGGTTCAAATTTATGGAACATTCCTTGTTTATGTTGTATGACATGGTTCGAGTTTTTTTGTTAAATAATCTCGTACAACTTTTTGTTTGATCCTGTTTCATCCCATCCTGTTACATCCCATTCCATCCAACCTCGTACAAAACAAAAAGACCAACCAAACACACCCTAAGCATATCTGGTCTACAATATATATACCGTTCTAAATTATTTCAACGTGGGCAAGAATATTTCATATAAACCACTCCAACATCAGTGCTGGCAATAAAAAATTAGCTACAACTAGTTCGCATTTGAATACAGGACGAAACCGAGCACTTCAAATGCTATAACAATGAAAATAAAACAGTGCATATGGAATTACATAGTTGTCAACATTTAAATGGCTAAGGTCATAAACCCTTTTCTATAGCAAAGTGTGCACCCCACTTTTTTAAATTAGTAGTATGATGCCGTGACAGATTTTGGGAGTTCTTTATGGTGTTACATAAGCTTGTTTGAAATCATATATTGTGTAAGCAAAGGAAGCCAGGTGCAAGTACAGACCTAGAAAATAAGGACATGCGGGGACTTTGATTGACATTTCATGTTTCTGTATACATTTGAAGGCTAGCCTGACACCTCTATTCAGAAAAAGCATGCTATAAATCTACTTTAGTCAATAATATGTTATTGTGTCCACTGTAGTCAGCTCAAACAAGCATGTGGTTGCTACCAAAATGTAGATATGCCTACATGTACTCTATTGCAACCTAACTTACACACCAGTATTGCACAATGCGAGCGCAAAAATAGGATGCCTCTTGTCACTGTAATCTTTATATCAATTTGGACGTACATATCTGAAGGGAAAAAAGATGTGCATACCGCTTCTTTTTCTTGGGTATATCTGTTGGTCACTTCTTGAAACCGTGCTAAAGCCTGGATAGCCATTTTATTTGGTCAATGCTTTCTTGACATGGGAAAAGCCACCAAATATACATTAGTTAATATAAAAAAGAATATGGATGCTCACTTTTCTGTACTCAGTTTCAAATTGGCGTAAATCATTCCTCTTCTCTAGAATTTTAGACTCTATTTCCTTTAGCCTCTCTGTCGTGTCCCCATAACTTTTTGAACACATTGCTTCAATTGTATAGCTAGCTGGCTTGAAAAAATTGTCACCTGAACATTTTAATTAGGATGGCTCAGGGCAGAAGAATGACATCAAAATAAACAGAGACAGTAAGTATGCAGACCATATACAGCAAATATATGAGTTCCAGGTTTCAGAGCCGACACTTCACAGGGTTGGAGACCTTCCAATCTTTTAAAGAATGCAGCCTCAGGATCTTTTGCCATTGCCAACTATAGAAGTAAGAAACAAATCCTCACATTGGTAAAGATAAAAAAAATAGAAACTAAAGACACAAAAGAGAATATACGAACCGCGTTCACTGTTGAGTCCATACGGTAAACTTGAAAATGCAAGAAATACATGCCTGCAGATGTCACCTTGCCAGTCTTCTGGCTATCTTCCTGGAGGTAAGGGAGCAAACTGAAGATATAATATTAAACTGGACCTCCAAAATTTAACCTCACCCAAATTCTTATCTGAACAGTACTAACATACATGAACTGAAGACTACAGGTTAAATTAAATGAGCATGATCGTGCTCACTGACATTAGGTTATTAATTTGTTAAGTGCACGATCCAAGCACATGATGAGGATAAAATACAGCCCTTAACGCGAGGAGCCACCGGTCAGTTGTCAATGGCAGCGCATTACTAAAACCTTGGTTTACTCATTTCTTGGATAATTCATGAAGATACCTGTCATCGCTTTTTATAGGGATTACTAACTTGGACAATAATAAAAGACAAAGATCAGGAAATCCCCTGAAAAAAGCTAACAAATTAGAAAGATATCAATCAAAGATAACAACCCGGTAACGACATGGATCCACACACTACAGTACCATGGTACTGTTCACAAGATGGGTGAACCCATAACTAGCAAGGTATTCCTATGAGCAAGGCAGGTAGTGTGTGGCCATCTAACACCTAGGCAACCATACAGAAATAGCAAGGGAAGAGAGCTAAAAGAATACACTAATAAAAATGGTGGTAGTCAAGTTCTCTAAAGCTCTCTATTCCATACTACTTCCACATTCAAATATGGAAGCGATAAAATATTTATTATGGGCTGATGTATATAATTCATCGCATACAAATGACAAATAATGAAGCCTCTGAAACATGAAATGATATAAAGCAAAATTTACCTGCAGAGCTAGTCCATAACCTCCATTAACTTCTTGCTCAAAGAAAAGAAGCTGTACACAAATATTGCATATATAGAAAAGTGAATAAGTTCCAAATTCAGAAGACCTTATCACCCAGCACAACAAAGTTTTTTTCCCAGGAAAATGAAGATTTAGTAATCAACCTCATACCTTAAATTTACTTTGTGCAGCTGACGTGGCTCTAACTACTATTCCTGACTGAGCTTGCTCTTCATTTATTGTTACACCAAAAAAATGAGCACACTGTTTGTCAACCTATAAATAAACAAGATATATCACAGTGAGTCAGCGACACAATCATCCCATTGTAAAATAATACAATAAGAATGGCAGTGGCAAACCTTTCCTGCAGCTGATGTTCCAACTGGGAGTGGTCTCACCGTAACTGTTCCATTCATAGCGTCTTCAAGAACATTAGGAGATATAGTGGTCTTGATTGGAACACCAAGCTTGCTAAAAGCAGTAATATTTGAGAATATAAGTAGGCCATTACTGATGTCCAATTGTGTACACAATAATTCAAACTTAATCTACAATCACCTAAAAAGTGCAGCAAACATTGTGTTGACAGTTCCAAGATTGGACAAATCAATCTCCATATCCATTCCTTCATTTTCTAATGCCTGGCCACAAAAGGTTGAAAGGTTATATAACTCATTGACGTATTTAACCAGACAAGAGATATACTCCACTACTGAATCCCTGAAATTCAGAAAACACAACTTAATTTACTTGCCATAAAAATATAAGGCAAATTTTCATGTGCATAATCCTGCATCAAAGGAGCCAAAAAATAATTCAATCTAATAATATTTCCCAGAGCTTCTAGTTTAAGGAAAATCTAGGACTCAGGTAATTGGTACAATCGTTACTTATCTTGCATTAATTATTCATAGAAGAAAAAGGAGTTGGTCAGATAGCTAGAAATCAAACAGCCAGACATAGTAGAAGTGCCTTCATCTAGTTTGATTATGTTATAAGAGGTGCTCATTTGCCTCTTCAGCGGTATTGAGGAACTCCACCTCTTTCTCTATGACAATCAGTACTCCAGCCATAGGCAATCTGCACATATTAGTACCAAAGAGAGACTTGGAGATAACTAACTAAAGCATCCTATGGAATGATTCCAGAAGGAATGGAAACTAATATCACTATTAAGAATGGATATTTCCTTTACCACAAAATTTAAGCGTTCCAAAAATCAACACTATGATGCACCGTAGATACAGCCCAACCACAAATCACCTTCATATCCTAGCCTTGCAGCTTGATGATGATATAATTCATCAACCATCCCCCAAAATATCTGAAGCTAAATTGGTCAGACAGGCCCCTTCCTACAGGCTACAGTCAGACTAGGAGCAGCCAAAGGCCTAATTTTCCATTGTTGTGTTGTACTACGCTGCAGAACCTAGATAATTATAAGAATCTACACTAATTATAGTTTTTTTTATGTTACATGTCAAGTAAAAGGGCTTAAAATTAAGTTAGCATATACTCCCTCCAGTTTGATAATTCCTGTCGTTTTAGACATAATCTCACATACCAAGGAGTGATTAATTAGAGTGTACTTTCTTATTGTGCCATAATAAATATCTCAGAATGCTGCCCATTTCACAAAAGGCTTCTAGCTCAGCTGGTTCATCCCACATTCCAAAGCCTTGGAAACCCGGGTTCGAGTCCCATTGCAGCAGGATTTTTTTGATTTGCGCCTTGCATGCAGCTGAGACCTTCTAGCGCCATCAATAGGCTGGGAAAAGGAACGTACTTTCCGATGGAACACTGCCCAAGAAGCTACAGCGACAGGAATTTCCAAACACAGTGCAAATCTCTCCAGCGACAGGAAATATAAGACTGGAGGGAGTATCTATTAAAATAAAACTGTAAATTAATAGAATATATAAAATACATTTTAATGGCATATAAGAGAGCGAGCAAGAAGATACTTAATTACTAATCACTGTGAGCAAAATAACAAAATTAACTGAGAGGGTTGAAGGAGAGAGCTGCTCAACAAATTTTTTGGTGGTTCAAAGTTAGCAATGACAGTTAAGCTCAAGCTCTCCTTGAGCGATTTCCTAAGAATTGAACATAGAGAGGGCAGCACAAGCATAAAGAGGGTAAATGCGTCGACTCTAGCAGTGACTGCTCAGCACAGGTCATCATGGATGAAAAAAAGCAGCAGTTTCGCTGGACACAGTTAGGTCTGTGGAACTTGGGAAAGCAATTCGGCATTGTGGATGAGCAACAAGAGGTCAACAGGAAGCAAGTGTGGCTTCATGCGGGGCTGGCACATCTCTGTAGAAAGAAATGGCGAAGGAAGAGGAGAACGGAGAGACAAAAAAAAAAAAAGAGGTAGGCTGGCCGCTGGTACGTGGGGTTGAGCTGTTGTGGTGGTAACTGATGTGGCGCAAACTGTGCATACCTAGGGACACGATCTGGATGGTTTTCCTAGGTGGGAAACTGCTTCTAATTGGTATTGGACACAAGGGACAGAAACTAGACAATGGACAGTGTTGAGGGACCATACGCGGACCTTTTGTTTAAAGAACAATATTTAATTTAACAAATTAAACCACTTTGGCATATTGGTGATAAAACCAATGTAATAAAAAAGGCATTTTAGCATCTGGAGAATCTTTGATAAAACTCCTTAGTGAACAAAATAGTTGACGGAATGCACAAGCATTGGAGTGAAATCAAAATATACAAATACAAAGAAAATGCTAGTTGAAATAGTCTGTCAGATTCAAGAAAGCACACCTCAAAACCAGCAGTATCATACTGCCTTCGTTTCTCAGGATCTGACAAGATACTATATGAATATGCGACTTCTTTGAAGAGCTCTGACGCTTCTGGATTGCTAGCATTCTTGTCTGGGTGATACCTGTCAAATACAGTAGTAACTACAATAAGATCATCCTGCGATAGGATTTCATCAACACTGCTTCCAAAAGCATCATGCAAATAACAGACTGGTTCAGTAATAAGCTGGGTGTAATGAGACAACAATATTTAAAAGGGGAGTGTAGAGCACTGCCGTTTGGTGGCTAGAGCTCCTAGGCATGGTTGTTAAGGCGTCCTTGAAGCGTCGCTTTATCGGCGCTTAGGCGGTAAAAAGGTTTTTTACGGACGCCATAGCCGACGCCTTAGCTTCGAGGTGTGTGGCGTCGCTTCATCAGCTGTGGAGTCACCGTGGCGTTGCTTTGTCGTCAAAGGCGGTGATTTTGCCCCAGATCCAGAGCCCAAATCCCCCCAAATCGTCGCGTGCCTTTGCTAGTATGAGGTTGCCTGGTGCTCCTCTGATCTGCGACACCGCCTGGTGCTCCTTGGATCTGCGCCACCGCCTAGCCGTGGTAGCGCAGAAGTGCTCCGCCTGTCCCCTTCATGTTGTCGCCGTCGCCGAGTGAACCTCGAGCAGCGGTTGGAGCTGAGGAGTGGGGGCAGTAACCGGAGAAGGGAGTAGTGGAATGCATCGGCTGAACCATGGGAGGAGAGGGAGGCGGTGCCAGAGCAGGGGAGATGGAGGCGGAGACAGAGCATGGGAGAAGAGAGAGGTGGTGCTGGATGGAGTGGCGGCGGTGGCTTGGTCTTACGGTTAAGGGGAGGGAGAAGAAGAAGTTGGATGACTGGGCACTTGGGCTGTAGGAAGGTAAATGAAGTGGATACATGGGCTGGGCAACTAGGCCTTCTAAGTTGGCCTTTATAATTCCTAACTGAAAAATGCAACACTGGATTTGAATTGAGCCATAGAAGTGGTAATTTATTTGCTTTCATTCACCATACTTATGTGTCTATGGCGTCGCCTTGCCACCGCCTTAAGCGCTTAAAAGGTAAAAAGGTCCGGGCGACCGCCGCGCCTTAAGCGCCATAACAACCATGCTCCTGGGCACTACCTTTTTCACATATATGCCATATGGGCTGCACTGCAATTTTGTCGCCATTTGCCCTAACAGATTTTTGCCAATATAACAATATATCCAGTGGTCAATGGCCTTGAAAAAACTTTTATTTTTTACTTTTTCCTCTCTTCTCTCTCCCATGTAATATCCCTCCCTGGCTTTCTTTCTCGCATACTTAAGCAAAGTAGGAGGGAGGCCCCAAGGCCCCAAGCCTGAGGAGCAATGCGCACACAGGCAAGGCGGGGGCGGGGGTGAAAACTCTGATATGGGATGGCAATAACGGATCAAGGCGGACAGGCATGGCAGTGCCATGAGGGGAGGTGATGTTGCGATGGAGTGGACAAGGGAAGCGAGCCGGCGCTGTCCTCCCATGTTGGAGCTCTAGCTAGGCTCAGTCCACGGGAGATCCGGCGACATGCCACCGTCCTCTCCCACTAGTGCATGGGTCGCCACCCTTGGAGCTAGGAGTGGAGGCCACCAGCTTGGTAGCAAGGACATGCTCACGATGAGTCTAGGAGGGGGAGGGGGAGAGAGAAAAGAGAAGGGAGTGGAGTCGGCAAGGAGCGAGCAAGCGAGCGAGTGAGCGGGCGGGAGCGGGGGGGCGGGGGGGAGAGAGAGAGAGAGGGATGCGGAGGAGGAGCCAACCGGCAGCCAAGGCCGATGAGCAGTTGTGCTAGGAGTCTCCATCCACACCTCTGCTTTGCCTCTGGACAATTTGCAATGCTATATAGCATAGGTTTGAAAAGGTAGTGCCCAAGAGCTCTAGGCTCTAGCCACCAAATTGTTGTGCCCTACAGCCAATTTCCCCTATTTAAAATGACAAATTCAGGTTCACATTCATGGAAAGAATTCATAATTCAAAAGAGAACCATGTGACCAATACAAAGCAGTGAAATTTAAAATCTTGCAAGAAATGCACAAAATATCATGACCATCTTAAGTTTTTAATTCTCATCTCTCAAATAGACAATGGGTACGTCCATATGTTTCGCAAGATCTTTTGATTGTCAAAAAGAATCCCATACCTTAAGTTGAAAACACTCAAATGGTAACTCAAACAAAGAAAGTGGTGAAAGCAACAGTCTTACTCAAGATGATGATAAGTAAGAGAACCACTATTGAATTAAGTGCGTTGCCTAGAAAACAATGTGGATTTGTGGTTGCTACGTATCCTGAAATTTGTTTACAAAAAAGCGTGTGAAACTACAATATAGTAGCGCATTATTCGTGGCATGAGTAGCCATTTACACATGATGTAAATTTGAGCACTTTAATGGGACGATGTGAAGAATTTCGTGATTACGAGATAACAAAATCTCCCCTAGTGAATTGAGTAACACCATATTCAACACGCTAACTTGCCTACCCTATGACAATCAAATCGAAGCCAGTCGTATGCTAAGAAATCCCTCTCAAGGTAAAGAGAATGAGCCATCAGCACGTCCCTACCATGGTGGTAGCATTGGCATGCGAAATCCACAGAACTTCCCATAACAAATTAAGCCAGGGCAAGCATTCTACTAGCTACCATTGTTCCCCACCACAGCACAATCCAAAACAGTATGAACAAGAGAGGAAATTGTGGTGCTATACGAAGTTATTACGCCGTGTGGGGGCGGGGGGAGGGACGTACTTGAGCGCGAGCTTGCGGTAGGCAGACTTGATCTCCTGGTCGGAGGAGTCCCTGGGCACGGAGAGCACCTCGTACGGGTCCCGACGCAGCGCCGGCGCCGACGGCCCCTCCATCTTTCCCGACGACGCCATCCCGGAACAAAACCCTAACAAGCCGAATACCGAGTCACAGCTGCATCCTGCCCGAATCAGGCCGAAGATCCGGGGGAGTGGACTCACTTCACCTCGGCGCGGGGTGGGCAGATCTCGCCGCCTCCCGAGAAAAAGATGGAGACGGCGACAGGGAAGGATTGGCCCGGGGAGTCGAGACTCGAGAGGGGTTTCCGTGATTTGAATTACCCTGATTTTGATTTTTCCTTTTTGGGGTCTTCGCCTCGACCTTGGATTCGATGCTTGTCCAAGGGACAAGGGGAGACCAGCCTGCAGCTTTGGCGCTTCAGCATCTCTAGTATCCCAGTATATCGGTCAAAAAAACATTGAACACACTGCACAAATCTTTACCTATCTTTATATTGGATAATACTTTTAGTGAAACGTCATATTTTTTATGCTATCTTTTATCTTGAATACTTATCTATTTCCAATGAAACGTTATATATAATGTTAATTTTTTTAAAAAATAATAAATTCTCCCTCCAGTTTCATAATACTTCTTGTTTTGAACATTAACACGGTATTCGAAATGCAACTTTGACCATCAATTACTAATAAAATTTTATCTACAAATTCATAAAAATATGATATTGGGCCTTAATGTTATTCTGATCTCCATTGTGTTACAATGATCCCATTATATATTAGGATTGATTTGTTTTGGTTTATGTGCCTAGAATCATCACTCTAGCAAGAGATGGCTATTTTCTCTTTCCTTCTTCTCTCCCTCCATATTAGCAAGAATATGATGTTAGCATGTGACATATCGTTGGCCCGAGCCAGACAATCTATTTTTGGGGGGTTGCCTCGCGAAGTAACTACGCAAACCTCGCAAAACAGCTCAGGGAAGCAAAGCTAGAGACAAAGTAGTTAGCCTCAAAGTTGTTGCCTTTTCATTATTCTAGGCCCCCTATTTATAGTAGAGGCAATTTTTACATTTTCCAATACAGCCCCTTCGACCAGGGACAAAGAGAGGG
>SPJY01034035.1:91918-141918 GCA_005191435.1 Raddia distichophylla | reverse complement strand
TTATATGCCTAGAATCGTCACTACAGCAAGAGACGGCTATTTTTTCTTTCCTTCTTCTCTCCCTCCATATTAGCAAGAATATGATGTTAGCATGTGACATATCGTTGGCCCGAGCCAGACAATCTATTTTTGGGGGGTTGCCTCGCGAAGTAACTACGCAAACCTCGCAAAACAGCTCAGGGAAGCAAAGCTAGAGACAAAGTAGTTAGCCTCAAAGTTGTTGCCCTTTCATTATTCTAGGCCACCTATTTATAGTACAGGCAATTTTTACATTTTTTTCAATACAGCCCCTTCAACCAGGGACAGAGAGGGCAAGAAAATCTTTTTTGGAAAAAAAGATATTTTGGCCCCTGACCAGCTCCCCTGAGCGAGGGTTTCGGGGGGAAAACACCTTGTGACCTGAAGCAAGGACCTAAATACCCTCGCCACCTTAGCTAAAGCAGGGTTACAAATGGTATTACGAGGGGACTAGGTTGTTGTAGCCAGCTTGTGTATCCTTCTGCCACGCGATATGATTCCTAACACCTGCTGCAGTCCTGTACTAGATGTCCCCTGGCCTTCTTGGCGCCTACGAAACCTTGCCACCTTCGTATCTTGACCTTAGCGCATGCGGCCCGTTCATAGGCCCCCACAAGGCGGCCCCTTTGTGTTGGTCCCCCTTCCTGATCCGCCTTTGCCTCGCCACCAAGGGGTAAGGCTTCCGCCGGGTAGGCACCTTCTCTGATCTGCCTTTGCCTCGCCACTAAGGGGCGAGACTTCCTCCGGGCAGGCGCCTTCTTTGATCCACTGACCTAGTACCGGTCTGCCTGCTCCTGGTTCATAGGGGTTGGATGTGTCCCTGCTATAACATGAGCCCTTTATGGTCACGGGCCTGCTCCGCCATGCCCTTGGCGAAGCAAATCATTTCTTTTGTGGGGCACCTTCCCCCTTCGGGATGAGGAGCAGGCGAGCCTCTTCCTTCGAAACTTGTGATGCAGCGCACCATAGCCCACACTTAGTAAAAATTTGGAAAACTCACTGTGTTACATGAGCTTCCTGAGCGGGGGGCGTCAACGTGTAACAGTTTTTTTCTCGGGAGTTCAAAGTGAGGAGGCGCCCGTCCACGCGAAAGTGCCTTTAATGCAGGGGTGCCTTTTCAGGGCATGCCGATGCAACGGTCGTCCTGTCTTTGCATTTCCCAAGGGCTTCTGATACCCGCTGCCAGGCGTGTCGAGTCGGCTCGTCTCCGGGCGCCATGTGTCCCTAAGGACGCGACGGATGCCCACTCAGCCTAATGAACCGCCATGCCCCTCGGGATGGCCAGGACGACGGTTTGCTCTGGCTGCTATATGTCCCCGATCAACGGCGTGGATTTCACCCTGCGACTATAAGAGGGGCCCAACTCGCACTCCCCCATCTTTACGCTTTCTTTCGCCGTCGGAACCTCCACTGCTCCAGCGCCCTTTCGTCCTAGAGCACTTAGCGCCTCCTGCCCTCTCACTCCTTCACCGCCTCCCTCCGATCTCCCCAGAAGATAGCTCACGGACGCGCTGTCGCCAAGTTTCTCCTAGATGAGGCTTCCCTTGTCGCGCTCTCCAGCTTCCTGGGGGAGTCACAACTCGAAGACGCAGAGCTCGATGACCTCGCAAGGTTTACCGGATCGAGCGAAGCTCCATGCGCGCTGTGGGGGAGGAGGAGGTCCCATAGTCCGAGGCCAACGAAGCGGTAGTTTTCGAAGCCTTCCTTGCGGCAGGGCTCCGCTTCCCTTGCAACCCCATGGTGGGGGAGATCCTTTCCCTCTACCACGCGGAGCTCTCCCAGCTTACCTCAATGCCATCACCCGCATCAGCATTCTGGCGTGGGCTATGCGATTGGAGAAAACGCAACTCGCTCAACCAAGCCTTCTTGCAGAAGAAGCGCATCGTTGAAGACGAAGTATCGCGCTACGGGTCCCTCAAATTCCAAGCGAAGCAGAGGAACCCCCAAGTTCTCCCCGCACTCGCCACCAACAACAAGGTAGCGGACGTCCTAAAGAAGACGTGGCGCTCCGGAGCACCATCAGGGTGGTCCGCGACGTGGACCAGCCGGAGGTCACTCTCGACAGTGCGGATGAAGCCCAGGTCATGTTGATGCGCCAGGTATGGTCGAAGCTAAGCTTCCGTGACCTCGCGAATGAATTTTGCTACCTACGTGTCACCCCCCATGCGCGTCATTGGGGGTCCTGGTCATGTTGATGCGCCAGGTATGGACGAAGCTAAGCTTTCGTAACCTGGCGGAAGAATTTTGCAACTGAAACGCCAAAGAGTACAAGCGACAGCTCCAGACGGTCCGGGGGTCACGCTTCAGGGGCGTCACTAACTGGGCGGAGCGCTCCCTCGGGGGACTGAAGCAAGCTTCTAGGCCCTCTGTCGCGCTAAAGGCCAAGAGTGTAAGGGTCATCGCCGCATAGCCCCTTCGTGTCGTGGCCCCTCCATCCAGCGGCAGCGGTAGCAGCAGTAGCAGAAGCAAAGCAAAAGGCCAAAAGGAGGGTGCCAGTGAGGGGGTAGCGGAGGGGAGTCACGGCACCAACGGAGGCAGCCACTCAGCTTCGTAGGGCTCCTCCCCTCCACGCGAAGGATCTAGGTGGCGTTCTCCCTCGCCCATCCCCAACAGAGTGTACTCCCCAACTCCAAGCCAAAGGACTCTGTCCCCTCCTCCGTCTCCAATGCCAACGGGGGAAGCTACAGTCGAAGCACCGGAGAACGACGAAGGGGCCGCCACCGGAAGGGAGGAAGGAGACCAAGGGGCGGCTGGCACAGGTATCCATGATATGGTGGAGCAGGCTTCGGTGCTGTCGAAAGAGCTTCCCCGCACCACAACGGGGCCAAGCACCTTGATGGAGCCCCTCACGCCCCTGGCAGGGCACGGTGGCGGGGCACCAGCCCCTCCCTCTTCGGGGACTGAGGGGGGCCTTGTTGCTGTGGTGGGTCCCACAGTCAACATTGCCAAGCTAGAGATCCCTCTGAGCTCTAGCACCAGCACTCGCCTCGGTCAAGTGATCCTGCGAAGGACGAGGGTCAATGTGCGAGCGTCACGCCGCCACCTTAGTCTTCAGGACGGGGATCTTCGTGCTTGGCCTGGCGCCCTGCCAGCGCTTCTGGCTCTGTGGAGGCCTTCACCGAGCCATCAGTTCACAAGACAATAGAGGATTTGGGGGATGCAGACGTGCTGAACGCCACTATGGATAACTCAGTAAAGGTAATGTCTCCTTCGCTTTCTTGCCACTTATCCCCTCATGCTTTCTTAACTTAACCATGTTCACATCTCCTTTCACCGAAGACTTGCATCCTCTCCACGGAGGCCATCTCCCTCGAATGAGCTAGGCAGGAGGAGGCGAGCCTCCATGAGGTGGAGCTCATCTGCCTTCGCCAAGAGGTTGACCACTGGGAGGAGGCAAAGGGGGTGATGATGGAGGAGAACATGCGGCTCCTTAAGGAGCGATCTCGCTTGTGCTGTTGTGGAGAAGTACGCTGGCGAGGATGAGGAACTCTGAAAAGAGGCGACCAACACTGCCCTGCCCAACGTGAGCATGACGAGGTGAGGCGTGAGGCCGCCGCTACCAAGATAGACGCGGTCCGCTTTGAACACGAGCTATAGAAGGCCCAGGACCGCGTCGAGGAGCAGAAGGTCCTGCTCGGGGTGCAAGAGAGGGCCAACAACTCCGCGAAGGAGTGGCTTAGGAGGCTGAGAGGAAGGCCTCCGCCAGCTCACGGATGGACAAAGTGCGGTGCTTGAAGGCGGAGGAGAAATCAAATGAGCTCCTCCAACAAATGGAAAGTTTAAAACGTGTCGTGGCAGAGGCACGGGAAGCTTTCCTCCGAGAGCTCCCTCGGTTCGGGATCGAGGTTCCTGAGGCACCTTCTTCCACGGTCTTAGAGACGGCCAACTTCATGAAGGGGGCGACGCAGAACACCGTGTCGCCCGGGATGTCCTTCGTGACCCACACGGTGCTCGTGAGTGTCACCAACACCTTTCGCCTCCTCAAAGCCAGCGGCTGCTCCCATGTGTCCAGGCTTGGCATCTCCACACCGACCTTTGGTGATGTGGCCAGCCTCCCCTGCTTTGGCCCAAGCGCTCCGATCCGTTGTGCGTTTCTTCAAGAAATTTTGGAGGGATTAGGGCGAGGAGGCGGCGGAGCTATGTACACAACTCTTCAATGCTAAAGGGCAGCTAGGGTCCAGCCTTACGGACCTCTTGCCTTGTAAATTTTCTTTTCTTTTTAGATGTGCCCCTTCGCTTGTAATCTTCACTCTTATGATATAATGAAAGTTGGCTCTTTCGCCTTGTTGTTTTGTTCGCGCTTGTCGCGAGACAACTTTTTGTTGGCTTCAATCTGTTTCTTTCCTTATTGGCTTCCTCGTAGAACCCTTCATGACTTAGGATGTGATTTTACGGGCCCAGCTCCCACCAGGTTTTGCAAGATGCTCGTAGCTTCGAGGAGGGGACTTAGCGTACCCTGAGCCTCTTAGGCGCTTGGCACGCGAAGTGGCTTGGCGCCCGCAGCTAAGAGCGGGCTTTGGTTTGGGGAGGGGACTTAGCGTTCCCTAAGCCCCTTTGGCGCTTGGCACCGGCCGCTTAGAGCGGGCTTTGGTTTGGCGAGGGGACTTAGCGTACCTCGAGCTCATTAGGCGCTTGGCGCACGGGACGCCTTGGCGCCGACTTGGCGCCGACTACTTAGAGCAGGCTTTGGTTCATGGAAGGGACTTAGCGTACCTCGAGCCCCTTAGGCGCTTGGCGCGAGGAGCGGCTAGGCGCCGGCCGCTTAGATTGGGCTTTGGTTCGGGGAGGGAACTTAGTTTACCTAGAGCCCCTTTAGCGCTTGGCACGTGGAGCGGCTTAGCGTCTGCAGCTTAGAGCGTGCTTTGTTCAAGAAGGGGACTAAGCGTACCCCGAGTCCCTTAGGTGCTTGGCGCACGGAGCAGCATGGCGCTGGCCACTTAGAGTGGGCTTTGGTTCGAGGAGGGAACTTAGCGTGCCCCGAGCCCCTTAGGCGCTTGGCGCGTGGAGCGGCTTGGCGCCGGCCGCTTAGAGCGGGCTTCGGTTCAGGGAGTCCTCCTGCAAGACAGCACACAAGACAAGTAATTTTTACATGGAAAAACCTCCCCAAGGCGAGCGAGGCAATAAACCACGGGTGGGGGCGCGAAGCGCACTAGTGGAGCTTTGTTATTATTTGAAAATTTTCATGTGATCACATCATTTTTCCTTCCTCCCCTACTATCTCCTTTTTTTGAGCCAGAAAACCTCTTTAGAGTTTCAGTGTTCCAGGTCCATGTGACCTCCTCCCCCTCTAGTGTTAACAAGCGATGCACCCCTTTCGACATTGTTTCTTTGACAACAAATGGTCATTCCTAGATCAAGTCCAGCTTTGCTGGAGCACCATGTGGTTTTTTGAGCATAATGTCTCCTGGCGCGAGGCACCTAGGTTTCACCTTCTTGTTATACTGTTTTGTTGACGCTTTCGCATATATCTGCATTCTTTGTAGGGCTTGCAACTTTTGCTCCTCCCCCAGATCATTGGTTACCTCTCTTCCCTCTTCACTGAGCTCGTGGACACACTCCACGACCTTGCCCTTACCTCCGCTAGAAGGACCACTTCTTCCCCCAAAATTATACGGTATGGAGAGAACCTCGTAGGCCTTGTTTTTGTGGTTCGCAAAGCCCACAAGACACTTGGGAGCTCCTCTAGCCAAGTACCCTTTGGCATGTCATGCAACTTCTTTTGAAAACTCTCAGAAATGATCCCATTGGCTCTCTCCACCGCTCCGTTAAACTATGGGTGGCCTACCGAGGCAAAACATATTTCTGTGCCTAGCTCCTCTACACACTCTTTCAACTTGGAAGAGGCAAACTACGTGTAATTGTCAGCCACAATCTGGGCTAGTACTTCGAAGCGACAGATGATGGACTTCCAAAGAAACCTCTTTGCTGCTTCGTCAGTGATCTTCGCCATTGACTCTGCTTCTATCCATCTTGAGAAGTAATCCACCGCCACAAAAACAAACTGCTGGCTCCCCTGTGCCTTGGGCAGCGGACCCATGATGTCAATTCCCCACTTTGCAAAGGGCCAAATGGGAGGGACAAGATTCAAACCGCTGAGAGTAGCTTTGCTTTCCCATCCACTGGCATGCCTTGCAAGAACGGACCAACTGCTCCACGTCCTAAAGGATGGTTGGCCAATATAGCCCCATGTGGAGTACTTTAGAGGCGAGGTTTCGAGGCACTTGGTGCGCCCCGCATTGACCTTCGTGCACCTCGCGCAACGCCTCTCCTTCCCCTCAGTTATTGATATACATCTTATCCAGGGTGTGGATGTTCCTTGACGGTAGAGGGCTTCGTCGATGATGGTGTACTTTTTTTAATCTTGCTTCGATTCTCCTTGCCTTGGCCTTGTCTTCGGGCAAAATACCTTCCAGCAGATACTGGTGAATTGAATCTCTCAAAGGCACTTTCCCGGATGGTAGCCTTCCCGCCGCCTTTTCCTTTGGTGGCTCATCCGCCCACATGTTATCTCCTGTTGGGATGGCCTGCACCGTGATTCCGCAAAACTATTAGTAGAGCATATTCTAGCTTATCCATCTAGGAATAGCGGAAGTTGGAGCCTTGATGTGCTTTGGAGATGAAGTATATGGGCCGTTGCTTGCCACCTTCTTCCTTGGAGAGCACCACGCTCACGGCTAAAGCAGAGGCAACCAAATACAATAGGAGTTGCTCACCTTGCTCCGGGCTTGCAAGCCTTGGTAGCTCGGACAATGTCTTCTTTAGCCCCTCGAAGGCATGCTAGTATCCCTCCGTCCAAGCAAAGGGCTCTGTGGTGCGGATGGCTTTGAAGAAGGGGAGGTGTAATTCCGCAGATCTGGGTAAGAACCTTCCCAAGGCGGCTAACCGCCCGGCAAGTCTCTGAACCTCCTTGATGTTGCAGGGGGCGGCATCTCTTGGATTGCACAAAATTTCTCTGGGTTGGCCTCGATTCCCCTCTTCGACACTAGGAATACTAAGAGCTTTCCAAAGCGGATGTCGAAGATTCACTTGGCTGGATTGAGCTTGACGTTGAACTACTCGAGGTTGTGGAATGCCTCCCGGAGGTCAGCAGGATGATCCTCTGACAACCTGCTCTTGACAACGATATAATCCAGATACACTCCAACATTGTGCCCTAGTTGTTTTGCAAAAACCTTGGGGATTAGCCTGACAAACATTGCCTCTGCATTCTTCAACACCAAAGGGCATCCTCCAGAAGCAAAATGTTTCAAAGGGGGTGATGAATATGGTGCAATCTTCATCCTCTTGCCTCATGTAGATTTGATGGTATTCGGAGTAGGCATCGAGGAAACCCATCAACGCATTCTCGACAGTGGAATCCACCAGTTGATCAATGCGGGGGGAAGGGGAAGTCATCCTTCAGGCATGCCTTGCTGAGGTCTGTGAAGTCCACGCACATTCTCCACGAGCCATTGGACTTCTTTACCATGACAACATTGTCCAGCCACTCAGAGTGCAGAGCCTCACGGATTATCCCTGCTTTGAGCGATTTTGCCACTTCCCCTTTTGTTGTTTCTCGTTTTTCTTCATCCATCTTGCGAAGTTTTTGCTTCTTGGGCCATACTTCCTTCCTCGCGGCTAGGGGGTGATGGATAATCTCCTTTGAGACACCTGGCATGTCCTAAGTGTCTCGGTCAAAGATGCATTGGTGCTCGCGGAGGGTCTGCAATAGGGCTTCCTCTTCTTTGGGGGTTAGCTCCACCCCGATAACCACCACCTTCACTCCAGGAACACCCTTGAGGGGAACTTTCCGGGTCCTCCCTTGTGGTTTGGGCTTCGCCTGCCACTTCTCCTTCGCCTCTCTTGCCTGAACCTCATTTGCAACTTCCTCCGTGGTGAACACCATCTTGACACCAGGCGCCCCTTCGTACTCGATTCTCCAAGCCAGAGCTTGATCCCCAACGACCCCCGCGGGGGAAGGCATCTTCCTGCAGATATATTCATGCTGCACCACCGCTCCGAAAGTAGTCAGGGATCCTCTACCCAACACAACATTGCACTGAAAGGGGAAATCCACCGCACCGAATATCAACGAGTGAGTGACCTCCCGTTCCCCTTCGCCAAAGGTCACGGACAGCTCCACTTGCCACAGGGTTTGGATGGAATTCCCTCCAAAGCCCAGAAGGGGCATCTGTTGAGAAACAGGTAAGCTATGCAAGCACAAATTCAAAATTTTCTACCGTGATTCAACCAAGAACACATGCGAGAAGGCATCACCGATCGTTACCCTTGACGCGCCGATGCAGCGAAAGTAGATGCGCACACATAGAGGAAGTAGTCATTCACGTCTTGATCAACATTGAACAGCTCACGAGATGGTTGGGTCGATCGCTGCCTAGTCAGGCTTGCTCGGGGAGGCTCTTTGCTTGGTTAGGGTGGATCGCTGCTTGCTCGGGGAGATCGCTGAAGATCCAATTGAACAGTGCATCCGCGTACGACAGTGCCTCTATCGGTATCCACATGTACCGAGCAGGAACGCTTGAGAGGTGTGCTAGCACCTCGCCATAGGTCTAGTGTTTCTGGGGAGAGGGAGGGGGGCACGGTGGCTAGTTGTGGTAGGGCTCAACAACATATACGTAGTACCGCCCTGGCCTCGCCTTTTATAGACACGCTAGTGGGCTGAGGCCCGCTAGGGTTCCTTCTCCAACACGGGTCATATCAACGCACAAACCTGTTAAACAGTTCCAACCCAATAAGTGTGTGACCCGTAGGTTCAGTGCAAGTCGGCCATGGATCCGGAAACCCATTTCCGATCTACCGACTAACAGCGGCACCTAGCAGTACGTATTGACCCCCGAATGCACAGAATTATTCGGCTGAATCTTGGTACACTAACATACCGATCCCTTTGCCACACGATACTGGCCAAACTTAAGGCGAGATGCGCGCCACCCTCGTTGATAGATCGACCACTTCACTCGACAGTGTGATGGATACAAACTATAACTAACTTCTTAGTCATATTAGCACGGCCGTGCAATTTCCCTATCCATCCACATGAGGGGCCTAGAGGTATCTATCCCATTATCTAGGAGAGGCAAATTTCATCTCGATCATCACCCCCGTAGCTATGTATCGTGGCATACAAAGTAGTCACCTTTATAACTACTCGTTACGGTGTAGCGTTTGATGACACCAAAGCACATGAGTTAACATGTTGGCATCCATGACAATCTTAGGTCTAAGAACCATATAGGCGTACCACTCGAGAATATACATTGATGGCACTTTAAGAGATAATAATCTTACATCATCTCGGAGTAGATTTGTCCGACTACCTATGTTCTCTAATATGCGTCCACATTGTTGGTTTGATATCTCTATATCTATGGTATTTGAAACATTACCATCAACCAATACATATGATGATCAAATCATCACC
This sequence comes from Raddia distichophylla, assembly GCA_005191435.1. Taxonomy (NCBI): domain Eukaryota; kingdom Viridiplantae; phylum Streptophyta; class Magnoliopsida; order Poales; family Poaceae; genus Raddia; species Raddia distichophylla. Next base: position 132,479 of record SPJY01034035.1, on the reverse strand, counting down.
GCTCCTCGTAATGATATGGATCAGGGGACCTGTTTAGAATAAATGTCACTTAACAATGTGTTTCACAATCAAGTCGTACCCAATGAACAAAGTTGTGACATTTATTCAGGAAACCGATAATCAATATTATCATAAATACATGAACAAAGACGTATTCCAATCATCACCATGATTGATGTAGGGCATATTCCCTTCAAACTCTCACTTGCACTAGAGCCAATCATGCAGGTATCTATACATATGGCTCTCACGTGCGCCATATGCTTCGTTTTGTGGAAGAGCCTTTGTCAGCAAATCAGCAACATTTAGATCCGTGTGTACTTTGCAAATCGTCACATCACCTCTCTCAATGATCTCTCGAATCAGGTGATAGCGCCTGAGTATGTGTTTAGATTTTTGGTGACACCTAGGCTCCTTCGCTTGTGCAATGTGACCACTGTTGTCACAATAGAGGTCCATTGAACAGGACGCGCTAGGGACAACTTCCAACTCAAAAACAAATTTTCTGATCCAAATTACCGACAATATACCCAGCCTCCATCGTTGAATCAGCTACTGTCTCTTGTTTGAAACTTTTTCTGCTTACTGCCGCACCATTGAGATATACAAACCCGGACTGCGATCGTGAATCATCTCTGTCGATTTGGAAGATATCATCGACATAACCCTTTACGACAAGCTCCTCCTCTCCTCCAAATACCAAGAACATCTCCTTAGTCCTTTGCAAGTTTATTTAAGAATGTTCTTTAATTCCACCCAGTGATCATCACCAGGATTCAATAGATATCTGCTCATGACACTCAAAACATATGACACATCTGGGCGCATACATAACATGTCGTACAAGACCAGAAATACAAGTGCTCTCCCATTAGCCTTCTTATAAATACAAGGCTCTTCCTCGTTTTTTATAAAGCCAAACTTTTTGACCACTTCGTCAAAATGAAGGTTTCAATCCCGAGATGCTTGCTTCAGTCCATAAATGGACTTCCTAAGCTTGCATACCGTGCCAGCTTTAGTAGAATCAACAAAACCTTCAGACTGTACTATGTACACATCCTCGCTTAGGTTTTCATTAAGGAAAGTCGTTTTTACATCCATTTGTCGAATCTCGTAATCATGATATGCGGCAATTGCTAGCATGATCCGGATAGACTTCCCCATGGCGACAGACAAATAAGTTTCATCATAGTCAACACCATGAATCTGTTTGTACCCTTTTGACACCAGGCGTGATTTAAAAATGTGCGCATTTCTATTGACGTCTATCTATTTCTTAAAGACCCATTTGCACTCGATAGTTTTTACAATCAACCAAGTTCTAAACTTGATTATCATACATGGACCTTATTTCGAGTCTTATGGCCTCCAGCCATTTCTCAGAGTTCGGGCCCACCATCGCTTCCTCATAGTCCTTGAGCTCGTCATTTAACACTTCGCGTTGCTCCGTCGTGAGGAATATGAACCTCTCATGGGCACAGCTTGCCCGCGTGGACCTCCGTGGGGATGGTACCTCATCAACAGGTTCAATAACACCTTGCTCATCCTGTTGAGGACTAGCTGGAGCTGAAACATTTTCAGATGTTTTCCAAATCTCTTCGAGTTGCACCTTGCTCCCACTAGTTTTTTTGGAAAACTCTTTCTCCAAAAAGACACCAGTTCGGACGATTAACACTTTGCCTTCTTCCCGGTTATAAAAATAATATCCTTTTGTTTCACTTGGGCACCCATCCCACAAAGAAGCACTTATATGCCTTCCTCTGCCTTTTGGACGGTAGCTGCGAGGAGGATCCCAAGGCTATCACATTGATCACCCTGCGTACATGGTTGATGGTTGATGACAGGTAGGGGGGTGGGTGTGGGGGTGGCAACTGCTGCTAGGGCGGAGGCAGGGGAGGAGGCGGCGGTGCTTCCTAACCATGACAGGAGGAAATGCTCCCGCCTATCCTCATACTCTCTACAGCCAGCTAGGTTCTTGCAATCCCCTGAGCTATGGGAGAAATTGTATCTGTGGTAGTCGTCGTAGAATCTCTGCTCCTCGCCCTTTTGAGGCCTGGGACCCTCGGGGCACGCCTTGGGCTTTTTGGCATTCTCCATGGAGCTTCTTCACGAAGGGCGGGCCTCCTCCTCTTGGAGCTACTGCGGGAGTCTTGCTCCACCACCTGGTTCACCCGCTTCCCCATGTTCCAGGCCCTTCCTCCTTTCGCGGGGGCCTGCCAGGCCCTAAGGTCCCCCTTCGTCTGCTCTTCTCATCCTTCCCGGAGCGATGGAACTCCCTTTTGACTTGGCCTGACCGCTCCTCCTCAAGGTGTCTTTCTCTGTCGGGGCATACTCCATCATCATGGAGAATAGATCCTCCACTGTCTTCACTCCCTTGCAGGCGAAATGCTCCGTATGCGACCTTCCCGGAGCCCACACTTTGTAGCATTGATGACAGTGGTGTCACTAATCCCATTGATTTGACAATTCACCTTGGAGAACCGCTGGAAGAAGCTCTTCAGAGTTTCCGCCTCATGCTGTCGCACAGTGTACAAGTCGATCTCCTCCTCCTTCCCTTCGAAATTCCCCTGGAAATTGTTCTCCATCTTCATGCGAAGCTATGACCAATTCTTGATGGACGCCAGCTTGAGGGAGGAGTACCAGGATAGCACGATCCCTTCGAGCGCCAGGAGGAGTCCCTTCGCCTTGATGTCACCGTCTCCTCCCACAGCCTCCATGGCGGTGTCGTAGATGCGGAGGACCCCCCTTAGATCTGTTTTGCTTCCATAGGGCTTGATGGTGGGCATATTGAAGGTCCCTGAGACGGGCCACCTCTTGCTTTGCAGCCGTTGGCACAGGGGGTTGGGGTCATCATCTTGGCACAGGTCCCCCGAGACCATACTCCATCCTCGAATCCCCTGTCCTCGCAAGGGAGAGGGACCGGGTGAGAGCGCTCCTAGTGGACTTGATCCTTGAGGAGTTGCAGTTCCTTCGTGAGGCAGGCGTTAGAGTCGATGAGTGCTTGGATAGTGGGATCTAGTCCCATTGCACGGCTCCCTGCACGGCAAGGTCCGCGACAACGGCGATAATCTCCGACACCATAGTCACTAGTGCAGTGGAAGCTAGTGCTGCCGGTGCCGCGGGGGCGGACTAAGTTGTGGTGGTGGCGCGCGGGTTTTTCGCCTTCTTCCACCGAGCGCGAGGCTGAGATGCTGCGAGCACCGCAGGGACTAACCCCGCCTCGGCGGCTGCTCCTGGAACGCCCTCCTGCACGGTGGTGCTTGGTGTAGCAGTGCTCTCGTCGGTATTGGAGCGAGAGCCTCTGGTGGGGTGGGTCGAAGTATTCGTGGGAGGCATCTTAGGCTGGTTTTTGGTGGGTTTTTCTTCTCTCAGGCTCACTCATGATGGCGCTTTGCTCAGATCCCCACAGACGACGCCAGTGTCATTGGCTTGAGCCGGACAACCTATTTCTGAGGGGTTGCCTCGCAGAGAAACTATGCAAAGCTTGCAAAGCAGCTAAGGGAAGCAAAGTTGGAGACAAAGTAGTTAGCCTATAAATTGTTGCCTTTCATTCTTCTGCGCCCCCTATTTATAGTAGTGGAAATATTTACATTTTCAATACAGACCCTTCGACTAGGGACAAAGCGAGGGCAAGGTAGTCTTTTTTTGAAGAAGACTTCTTAGCCCCTGCCTTGCAACCCTGAACGAGGGTTCCGGAGGAAAAACACCTGGTGACCCTGGTCAAGGACCTAAATGCCTTTGCCGCCTTAGCTAAAGCACGGTTACAAAGAGCACTACAAAGGGACCTCGGTTGTTATGCCTAGCTTGCGTATCCTTCTGCCACACGATATAATTCCTAACACCTACTGCAGTTCTATACTCGCTATCTCCTGGCCTTCTTGGCGCCTACGAAACCTTCCCTCCTTCGTGTCTTGACCTTAGCGCATCTGGCCCATTCATAGGCTCCCGCGAGGTGGCCCCTTTGCGTTGGTCCCCTCCTTGATCCACCTTTGCCTCGCCACCAAAGGGCGAAGCTTCCTCTGGGTAGGCACCTTCTCTGATCCGCCTTTTCGTCGCCACTAAGGCGTGAGGTTCACTCTGGGTAGGCCCGTTCTCTGATCCTTCTTTGCCTCGCCACTAAGGGGCGAGGCTTCCTCCGGGCAAGCGCCTTCTTTGATTCACCGCCCTAGTGTCAGTCCTCCTACACCTGGTTCGTAGGGTGTGGGTGTTCCCCTGCTACAACATGGCACACCTTAGAGATGGCTCAAAGATTGTTGATATGTACCATTGTATATGCTCTTAGTATTGTATTTGGTGGATAATGGCACTTTCTTATGTTCGGTATGGTCTTGCCACGACAGGCATAACACTTGTGTAAAACACATAAATGCTTCGACTATATCATACCAAATAAGATATATAGCAAATTATATAAGATCTAAAAAACACCCAAAAATGTGGTGCATATATTTTAGACTATGGAACATATATTGGTGGCTCTAGGAATTTTTATATTTTCAAATATTTGCTTACCAAATAAAAAATAGCAAATTTGATATTGAAGTTAGCATCCAATTAATTATTCGGATTCAAATCTGACATCGTTCAAAATTGGAATTTTATATTCAAATATGATTTTGGATTTAATTGGATATTTTTTATTTGAATCCGCACATCCAGCAAAAATACTGCACACTATACTTGATTAATTAAATATTTGATCCATCTATTAATAAAAAATCTTGCTTCTTCACAGTCACCTACAACATGGAACTCGCACAAGCGATATTGGCAACAGCGGTAACTGCGTGCGATACGTTGCTTGGATCTCTGACCCCACCGAGTAGCCGTGCTTGCCCCGCTTTTCGCACCCATGTGCTAGCCGCCGCCGCCGCCGCTGCTCACCTCCCTCCTCTCCCTCATCGCTGACGTTGCCAGCCACCGCGCGCTGACGCTGCTACTAGCCTCCTTCCTCTCCCTCGTCGCCGACGTTGGCCGCTGTCGACGGGTAGCTAACCGGGGGTTATCGTCGGCAATGATTATATATGGGGCGATGCACAAGATCCAATCTCGATGGTAGCACAAGACAGGGATTTATACAGGTTCAGGCCCTCAGCTCGGAGGTAATACCCTACTTCCTGTGCTATGGGATTATATGGTGATCTGATGATCAATGTGGAGGGAGATGTCTCTCCATGGATGGGTGTGGAGATGATGATCAACCTGCCGAACCAGGGGCTCCCTGCTCGTCTTATATAGTGGGGGGCAAGGTTACAAGATAGTGTTCTGGTCGGTTATGAGGTAGGATTCCTATCTCTAGCGAGATACATAGTTATCCTGGATTACAAGTTTATCTTCCCTATTAATTAGGGATAGACTTCTTTCCTTGCCGGGAAAGCCTTCTAGAGTCCGAGTGGTACACGTCCTTATCCACCCGACTTGATCCATCCCCTATCGGGTGGTCTCCTAGGCCCGCCGTGGGGGTACCTAGGGTCTATGTTATCCACAATAGCCCCCGAGTGCTTCATAGTCGAGTTGTTGCTTCTCTCTACTGCACATTGGACGAGTCATGCTTCATGCCGAGTGCTTTGTAGATTGTTGATGGTCTTTCCCGACTGGCTTCTGCCTGCTATCTGCGAGGAGACTGTGAAGGACTCATAGAGAGTTGTTAGTGATACCCAGCCCGGGATTGCCGGAGCTCTGGCGGTCGGCTCATTGTAAGGTGTATCACTTTGATTTTGATGAAGTGGTACCTGTAGACGTCTTGCGATGTACAGCTAGCGACCCAACATAGGGCGTAGTGGCCTACCATTGGTTTTGGCTGAAGAGCCGAATGGTACCTGTACTCGTCTTCCGATGTACAGCTGACGACCCAATATGGGACGTACCATTGGTTTTGGCTGAAGAGCCAAAAGGTACCTGTACTCATCTTGTGATGTACAACTGGTGACCCAACATGGGGCGTACCATTGGTTTTGGCTGAAGAGCCGAGCGGTATCTGTACCCGACCAGAGTGGGATACAGCTGGTGGCCACAGAGGGCATACCGTGGTTTTGACCATCTGGTACCTGTACTCGTATAATACAGCGATTAGCCCAACATGGAGCATACCATCTGGATATTGTTTGGCCCAATGATACCTGTATCCGACTGGTGCGGCACACATCTAGTGTCCCAACATGGGGCATATCATTGTTGTCAGCCAGGCGGTACCTGTATCCCACTATCGCGGAATACAGCTGGCGACCCCACCACAGGACGTATCTTAAGGAAAGAGTTTGACCGTATGGTATCCATACCCGGGTTGCGGTGTGCAGCGTAGGCCCTATTTGGGGCGTACCATCGAAACTCAATCTCGACATCGCTGGTATCTGATCCTGACATGCAGCGATCAACTAGTGACCCAACATGGGGTATACCAAGAGATGGGTAATTGTTATTGTAGCTCTGCCGGTAGTCGACCCAACATGGGGTGTACCGAGGCTGAATTTGGCTTAGCACGGCTGCGCTTGTAGCCACTGGTTGTGACGCGCAGCTGGAATACCGTAGTTAGCGCTCAGGGCGCAAGATGGCCTATGGCCAGAGGCGTAAGCGTATAGCCGTACCAAAGTTGGTGTAGACGTATAGCCGTACCGAAGTTGGCGTAGTCATATAGCTGTGCCATAAAATTGAACACTCGTGGCGCGGCGTAGGCTTGTAGCCATGCTGGGTGCTCGCTGAGCTATAGATTTGCACGGTCAAGGCGCGGGCGTAGGCTTGTAGCCGTGCTGGGCGCTCGCCAAGCCGTAGTTGTTGCTCATTGCGTAGGTCCTTACTAGTGTACGGAGTCGTAGAAGGTACTTGATGAGGTAAAAATCCATGAACCCCTGTAGCATGTACATGTAGGATTTAGACAGTATCATGAAAGCATTTAGATGAAAAACAATCACTCGGATGTATGGTCCGACTGCTTTATTTAGATAATTTTTATACTTTTGCCACTTTTCTTTTTTGATATTAAATTCCTCCAAGTAATCTTCCTTTTGTTAAGCACTTTGCCCGACTAGTCTAACCCCCGAGCATCGGGAATTGTCTCATGGCTCTTTTCCCAAGCACGCGTATTGAGTGACTAGAGTTCACCGTTCGTGGGTCAGAGCTTCACTACTCGGAATAACCACTCGGACTCATTTGCGATCATTAAGAGAAAGCAACAAAAAGTGCAAGCAACTGCACCTATTAAGTGTAGCCCCCCGACTTACTGTTTAGTTGGAAACCAACTAAGTAGCAAGTCAAGAAACAACTTAGATTTATATGAAAAGATTATGGTAATTAGAACTTAGCCCTGATGTAGGCGTAGGCGTGTAGCCGAGCCGTAGACTTGGATGCTTGTGGCGCTGGCGTAGGCGTGGCGCTGGCGTAGGCGTGTAGCCGAGTGGCTTATCACCGAGTCATAGATTTGAAGCTACAGTAGTGCAGCCGTACCGGGCGCTCGTGGCGCGCGATGGTGTACAGCCGAGCTGAAAACTTGGACGCTCGTAGCGCAGGCATAGGCGTGTCTCGGAGTAGCGTGTCGCCGAGCCGTAGACTTAGATGCTCGTGACGCTGGCGTAGGCGTGTAGCCGAGTGGCTTGTCGTCGAGCCGTAGATTTGAAGCTACAGGCATGCAGCCGTACCGGGCGCTCGTGGCGCGCAATGGCGTACAGCCGAGCTGAAAACTTGGACGCTCGTGGCGCAGGCGTAGGCATGTCGCGGAGTAGCGTGTCGCCGAGCCGTAGACTTAGGCGCTCGTGACACTGGCGTAGGTGTGTAGCCGAGTGGCTTATCGCCGAGCTGTAGATTTGAAGCTACAGGCGTGCAACCATACCGAGCGCTCGTGGCGCGCAATGGCGTACAGCCAAGCTGAAAACTTGTACGCTCGTGGCGCAGGCGTAGGCGTGTCGTGGAGTAGCGTGTCGCCGAGCCGTAGACTCGGGCGCTCGTGGCGCTGGCGTAGGCGTGTAACCGAGTGGCTTGTCGCCAAGCCGTAGATTTGAAGCTACAGACGTGCTGCCGTACCGGGCGCTCGTGGTGCGCGATGGCGTATAGCCGAGCTGTAGACTTGGACGCTCGTGGCGCAGGCGTAGGCGTATCGCTGAGTAGCGTGTCGCCGAGCCATAGACTTGGGCGCTCGTGGCGCTCTGGCATAGGTGTGTAGCCGAGTGGCTTGTCGTCGTGTCGTAAATTTGAAGCTACAGGCGTGCAGCCGTACCCGGCGCTCGTGGCGCGCGATGGCGTACAACCGAGCTGTAGAGTAGGACGCTCGTAGCGCGGGTGTAGACGTGTCGCCGAGGCGTAGACTTGGGCGCTCGTGGCGCTGGCGCTAGCATAGGCGTGTAGCCAAGTGGCTTGTCGCCGTGCCGTAGATTTGAAGCTACAAGCGTGCAGCCGTACCGGACGCTCGTGGCGCGCGATGGCGTACTGCCCAGCTGTAAACTTGGACGCTCGTGGCGCGGGCGTAGGCATGTCACCAAGTGGCGTGTCGCCGAGCCATAGACTTAGGGGCGTAGGCGTGTAGCCAACACCGAGCAGCACACGTCGTGGTCGGCGACGAATAGCACATGCTCGCTGAGATCTTACGCGTGGTCGACGAAGTCAGCCGTAGTCGTAAATGATTTTCACGTGGTTGGTGTAGCTTGACGAATGTTGATGTAAGTCCTCGCTGGTTTTCAACGTCCCACGAGATGTGGCATGAACAATCCTCACGCCGTGCCGGCACCGACGAGCTTTATGAGCTCGCCGAAATTCGCGACCTGTCTGCGCAGTCTGTCTTGATAAGGGCGCCACGGTCGCATCCGAACTCAGATTTAGGCGTTCTTGGATTCGTTGGAAAGATAACGAGACAAGCTTTTCAACGCATCTTATGTCACCCCCGAAACTCCTTCTAAGTCAACAGAAATTTGTGACACAAGTTCTGTCCAGATTATGAACGAGAACAAATCGCATCTTCTTATGTTAGCCTCGCGGTTGATGAAGCGGGCGTCGCACGATGGACACCAAGATTGTCGAGTCCGAGTGATTTGCTTCTGACGACGGTCACCACCCGAGATTCGTTCTCCATCAGGACCTCACCGTATCCGAGTCAGGAATTAAGCCCCGGCGCACTACTCGTCGGTAGGCGGCGGTGACGTTCCCCAACACTACCGGGAGTTCGAGTGAAGCGCTGTTGAATTTCATCCTAGATAGAATCTTGTCCGAGTCCAAAAAAATATTGTTGAAGTACTTGGTTGAGTTCTCATCGTATCCGAATATGGAATTGAGCTCCCGGCACACCACTCGGTAGCAGGTGACGGCGGCGTTTCTCGACCCGAACGAGAGTCCAGATGAAGCGATGTCGATATTCTCCTCAGACCAGATCGGATCCGAGTACGGAAGAAGTGTTGGTCGTCGATTGTTTGAAGAAGCTCCTTGCTGATCCTTGATGTCCTTGGAGGTGTGCCACGGCCTATCCGCATGCCGCATCCTCCGTAGATGGGTTTTACGATCTTGCTGAGATTCGCGACCTTTCCGCGCAGCCTGCCTTCAAACGGACGTCCCGGACACATCCGAACTCCGTTTTGGGCGTTCTTAGGCTTCACGGAAAGCTGATGAAATTATCTTTCCAGCGCATTCAGTCTCATCCCGAAATTCCTTCTGAATTAACAGGAATTAAAGAAACAAGATAACGTCCAGAATCTGTCTTCGAACCATCGCCATGTCCGAGTCTGGAATTGAGACGCTGGCGTACTACTCATGAGTAGATGGCCGTGGCGTTCCCCAACCCGAGCGGGAGGTGTTGTTGTAGTTCTCACCAGATTAGATCTGATCCAAATCAGAGAAGTGGATTTCGCCGAAATCGTTGATGACGCAGTCGGCTCGGGGGAGGAGACGACGACGACACCGTTGATCGATGCCATCGAGCTTGACGAAGATGATCTTGATGCTGCCCCTTCCTGGCGGGCCAACTGTCGATGGGTAGCTAACCGGGGGTTATCATCGGCAATGATTATATATGGGGCGATGCACAAGATCCAAACTCGATGGTAGCACAAGACTGGGATTTATACAGGTTCAGGCCCTCAGCTCGAAGGTAATACCCTACTTCCTGTGCTCTGGCATTATATGGTGATCTGATGATCAATGTGGACGGAGATGTCTCTCCATGGATGGGTGTGGAGATGATGATCAACCTGGCGAACCAGGGGCTCGCTGCCCGCCTTATATAGTGGGGGGCAGGGTTACAAGATAGAGTCCTGGTCCGTTACGAGGTAGGATTCCTATGTCTGGCGAGATACATAGTTATCCCAGATTACAAGTTTATCTTCCCTATTAATTGGGGATAGACTTCTTTCCTTGCCGGGCAAGCCTTCTAGAGTCTGAGTGGTACACGTCCTTATCCACCCGATTTGGTCCATCCCCTATCGGGTGGTCTCTTAGGCCCGCCGTGTGGGTACCCAGGGTCTATGTTATCCACACCCGCCACCGCGCCGCCAACGTCGTCGCCTTCCCCGTGCTCCGGTGAGCCGTGCACCATGCCATGCGCGGCTGAGTGCTCGCGAACGCCGGGCCTCCGTGCTCGAGTCCGCCGTCGCTGTTGCCTGCTTTGACGACCCACCACTCTCCCCGTTGATCTGTTGTTCTCTACCCCTCTGATTTGCCCGATCTGCAGGTTACAGAGTTTTTCACCTTTTTATATTGTTTTTCAGTACTTCCGTATGGTGAATTTTTTCTACAATCGTACTAAAAAATCGCCTGCACTAAATGCAAAACGTAGGCGCCTGCATTCTAGTCGGTCCCTAAAAAAATCATCCGATAAAAGTTAAAGGAATCGGGATGTAATTTATGGATATGATTACACTCTAAGTGGATCATTCTTTAATCTTTGAAGTGACCAGATCGTTAATAATATTCTAGTGAGAGAATAAGAAAATAAAAAGTCTACTTAACCCCTTGAACTATTGAGTCGAGCGTACATAACCCCCTGACCCCAAAAACCAGATTGTCTGTCCCTTGTACTATTCAAGTTGTTGCAGATAACCCCGCGGCGGTTTCACAAGGCGGTTTGGCTAGTTTTTGTCAACATGTGCCCAGTCTCACCCACCTCGCGTGCCACCTGGGCTAAATAGCCATGTCAGCGGCTAGTCCATGGTGCACCAGGAGTTTACAACCCCGTTGCTACTAGTGTGTCATTCTCGCCCCCATCTCGTACTCAGCTCTAACTTCTCTTCCTCTTCCTCTTCGCCCCCTAGCTCTCTCTCGCCAACACCGCGATCTGGAGGAGAAGCTCATGGTTCCCACCACACTAAGCTGATCAAGGTGGACGGCTGCGTGAAGGTCAATATCGTCTCTCCAATGCCCCATTTTTGTGAAGGTTTTAGGGATATGTTGGTCTAGGGTTTCGGGTTTTTCGTCAATGTGCTGAGGGTTTATGTGTTTTAGGTGTTTTAGAGTTGTTGTGAACCGATATGTGTTAACTAGTTGAAAAAAGATTGCATCTTATTACATCTAGGGTTTACCTGATTTGAGGATTTGCTTGATCTGGGTTTTCATTGGATTTCGGAGTCATATGCCATGCATGCGGAAGCTTCGATTAGATGTGATCTGCGTTAAATTTGCTCATGCATATGTTAAATTTTACATGTTTAAACTATACATGCATATTTCAGTATATTTGTGGACATATGTTCCTATGTTCTCGGTTGAAATGGCATTTAGGGACAAGAAGGAATTCAAGAAAGCACTAGTTAAATATGGATTGAAGAAGAGTGTGAATTTGAATTTCCTATAAGATGAGAATGATAGGGTCAGAGCCAAGAGCTCATGGCAAGGTTGTCCATGGTTGTTCTATGCCGCCAACAACAGCAGATCTGATTGGTTTCAGGTCATCACCTATGTGGCTGAACACAACTGTTCTCCAAGGAGAGACAATAGACTTGTCACTTCAACTATAATTGCTAGGAGGTATGCTAGACAGATTAGGGATAATCCAACATGGAAAGTGGAAGGGATCAAGAATGTAGTGTTGCAAGACCTTCTAGTTGATGTCTCACTATCTAAGTGCAAGAGGGCTAAAGCATTAGTGATGAAGAAGATGTTAGATGCTACAACCGGTGAATATTCAAGGATTTTTGACTATCAGCTTGAGCTGTTTAGGAACAATCCTAGAAGCACAATTTTTGTGCCTCTCAACCCAGACATCATTTTGAAGCAAGTATTTGAGAGAATGTATGTGTGCTTTGAGGCTTGTAAGATTGGATTTCAAGCTGGTTGTAGGAAAGTCATTGGTATAGATGGCTGTTTTTTCAAGGTCCTACTACTAGTGAACTGCTTTGTGCCATAGAAAAGGATGCAAACAATCATGTATCCAATAGCATGGGCAACAATGGAAAAATGAAACTTATGATTCTTGGTATTGGTTTCTTGGGATTTTGTAGAAAGACCTAAAAATTGCAGATGAGGGTGATGGTTGGGTAATAATTTCTGACCAGCAAAAGGTTAGTCCTTTTCCTTGTTGTGTATTTTTTGTCAACATATGTATGCAAACATCTATAGCCTAATACATACATCCCTATATAAGGTCTTATTGGTGTGGTCCAGCACCTTATTCTTAAAGCAGAGCATAGGATGTTTGCAAGACACATCTATGCAAATTGGAAGAAGAAGCATACAAACCACAAATTGCAGAAGAGGTTTTGGAGGTGTGCAAAAGCCCCATGCAGACAAGTGTTCAACTACTACAAAGCATTGGAGTAGAGCATATTTTAGGCTAGGATCATATTGTGATTCTGTGGGCAATAATGTGTGTGAATCATTCAACAATTCAATCATGGACTTGAGGTTTCACCCAATCATATCAATGCTAGAAGCCATCAGATGTAAGGTCATGGTAAGGATACAAGAGAATAGATCAGAGTCTAAGAAGTGGACTGGCAAGATCTGCCCAAATATACTAAAGAAACTTAGGCAAAACATTGAGATCTACACAATGTCATGCCTTGTGGAATGGAAAAGATGGGTTTGAGGTTGAAGAGAAAGAGAAGGAAAAGATGAGGCACACAGTGAACTTGAAGTAGCTTACATGCTCTTGTAGGTATTGGAAGCTCTCTGGCATGCCTTGTAGTCATGCAATCAATGCTATATACAAGGCATTTGGCTCAGTGGAAGATTACATTGCAGCCTACTATACCATACAAGAGTACAAGAAGACATATGAGCACTGCTTACAACCAGTTGAGGGGAAGAAAAAATGGCATGCTTCTGATAACATTAAGCCTCATCCTCTAGTATATGTCAGGATGCCTGGCATGCCCAAAAAAGAAAGGAAAAGAGAGCCAACTAAGAAGCAAAAAGGAGCCAACTTGACAAGGGTTGGAATTAGGATGAGGTGCTCCCTTTGCAGAAATTCTGGCCACAACTCTAGAAAATGCCCAGCTAACAAACTAAAAGGTGACAATGCACATCTGAAGAGGGATGCTGCTAAAAAAAGGAAGGCATCTGAAGCATCAACTTCGACAAATGCAATGGTAATATTCTACCTATACTCATATACCTATTATATGACATCTACTAATTGCATGTCACAATGCAGCAAGATGGAGGAACCCAAGGAAGCTCCACATCCCATAGAAGAACAAGCAAAAGGGCTACCACCCAGAAGACTACAGGACTTGCAAAGCTTGTCTTAGGCTGAAATCTACAACTGCAACATGCTCTACTGTGTCATATTGTCATCTAGTGGTAGACTTTTGTACTTCACGAGAAAACTTATGGCTTCTTTTGGATTCTACTGAGCCATGCAACCTACTGTTGTTGTCTGCTTGATGTAATGCATGACAAAACTTCTGTCTTCTTTTGTAATGCATGACAAACACAAGGCAGTAGATCATGTCAATTTCTAGTTCTATGCCTACATGGCTTCTTTTGGATTCTCACTGCATGTACAAACGACTCTTGTTGACTGGGATGCAATGCTGCATGCTTATTGGCTAGTGATTGTGTTAATATGTGTTATTGTTGTTGTTGATGATGCTATTTTCATCTGTTGTGCACTGGTGGTTGTTATTTATTGCTTGCTAAATTGTCCAAAGTGGAAGGGTTTATTTGCAAAGGCTGGTATATTTGGATGTGAAAGAAACATGCATCTATTTCTGTTGAGACCCATGTGGAGGGTACCCCAGTTTGATGATGAATATATGTGATAAGGTGGAATTTGAAGTGTTTTGAAGAATGTTAAATGGTGCATTTGTGGAAATTGCCGTGGAATTGAAATCGGACCATTGTGCTGAGCTTGGGCTAGGTAATAGTTTTGATCGGACGTGGTCCGGTGGAATTTGTTAAGCCAGCACGTGGTGTGTCAGGGCTTGCTAATTGTGGTGTCATGAATGGATTATGATGTTTGTTAATTTTTGTGATGGACTAATCTTGCAGGTGAGGTAAGGTGTGTTGGTTTCGTGTGTATTCAACTGAGTGATGCAGGTATCGGCGGGTACGTGCCTGACGCTTCGCGGGGACAGCTGGAGGCTGGTGCGTTCGGAGGCATACCGGCGACCAGGTTCGATGACCTGGCGCTCACATGAGGTGTTGTTCTCAAGAAGCTTAGCCATGGCTAGGAATCCGAGGCAGCTGGAGGTTGTGGCATCGGTAACCTGGTGGCGAAGTTGATCTGACCGGTGGACCCAGGCTTGGGCTAACAACTGAGAAAGCTGCGAAGATATATCCCGAATAAATATGTAGAGAATATTCCCTCTTGAGAGTGTGTCTTGTAGTTTATAAGTTGTACACCACTCATCCTCAAATGAAGGGTGGAGATGGGTTCTAGGGTTTAGGGCATCTCATCTTTGGGCTAAAATTTCAGAAATAGAGAGGGTGAGTTATGTGTGTTTTGGGTGGCACTTAGAGTGCTTGTGATCACATGGAGTGTGGTTTGTAATTCCCTAACTTCTATGCAATGAAATCTTTTCTTCACCATGAGTATCTTGCATTGATTTGCTCCTAGTTTTTCTTATTTTCGTTTTCCCTTTTGGAACTCTTGTTTTGAGAAGAACTTGGATGATTTCTTGCTGGTTATTGGTGTTCTATGATGCTTTGAGGTTGGTAATATGATTTGATACACACTTTGCAACCATATAAGAGGAAAGAGATGAAGTTCTTGACTTGTTGCTAATCTGCCCAGAAACATTCATCCGCGCAGCAGTCAGTACAAGATTTTTAGAAACATCTAGAAAAAATATTTTGGGATTATTCCAGTTGAAAAAGATGTGTGACTCATATACCCATCTGTGGTAAAAATTTGAAATCCACTGGTTTCTCCATTTGGGAGCTATGAGGTCAAAATCGAGCCCCAAACTTTCTGCTCGATGTTCTTGATAGCTCGTGGTGTTTGATTTTTCATATTTTTATGTAAGGAGTCTTGAGGAGATTTTTGGTGGTGTGTTTCACGACTCATGGTTTCATAGGGAGAAAAATTTCCACAAGTTTTGGAGCAACAGAAAGCCGTCATCTCTCTACTCCAATTGAGAACAAATTATGAAGAACCTGCTTTTGCTTTTATGAAAGTGGCTTTGATCATTTGGCTTGTTCCTCTTTCCTAAAGCAATATTTGAAATGATTTCTCTCTTTTGGACACTTGACAACCGGTATTTTGAATGAAAAAACTCCCACATATTCCATGACTCTTAGCCATGCATGTTATGGATACACATAATTGTCAAGTTGTTTGGGTTTTGGTGAAAATGGTAGCGTCGAAAATTTATGACATCTTTTCACTCCTCCTCTAGCCACCTAGCTCGGGCCCCGCCAATTTTAGGGGGTTATTTGCACTACCAAATCTTACTGTGCTGATGTGGCGCTGGACTAGCCGCAGACGTGGCTATTTAGCCCAGGTGGCGCGCGAGGTGGGTAAGACTCGGCACATGTCGATCAAAACTGGCCAAACCGCCATGTGAAACCGCCGCAGGGGGGTTATCTGTAACGGTTTGAATAGTACATGCGACAGCATACCTAGTTTTCGGAGCCAGGGGGTTATGTGCGCTCGACTCAATAGTTCAGAAGGTTAAGTAGACTTTTTCCAATAAGAAACGCATAATTGAGTTTAGTATACGATCACAAATGGACCATGATCCTCCAACTTCATAAAGGCACCGCACTACAGGAAAACGTAGTATTTTCGTCGGCTGAATGTAATTTTGTCGGTCCAAAAATGTCGTTGAAAATATTCTAGTAATTTTATTGGTTTTATAAAACCGATGAAATTATATTAGTATTTTCGTCGGTTTAGAGCAGACCGACAAAATATAACTTAATTTCGTCGGTTCAAGCCGACAAAATTACGATGCCGCCGATTTTTTGCCGTGATGGGCTGACATGGTAGTATTTTTGTCGGCTAGGGCCGACGAAATTACGATGCATCTGAAGTGTAGAAAATGACGTGGCAATATTTTTGTCGGTTAGGGCTGACGAAATTATGGTGAGCTTCCTTGCAAGCCGTTCGGGATGACGTGGCAAACAATTTCATCAGCCAGGGCACTAATTTCATTGTTTCGGGCCGACGAAATTACAGCCCAATTAGTTAACACCGGTCGGCCCGTTTTGACCTAGCCCCATCCCACACGCCCTAGCTAGCTACTCCACAAATCCATGCCCTGCTCCACACCGCCGCCCGGTCGTCTCCTCCTACCATACCGCCACCGCCTATTGGCCTCCTCCCCCCACGCCGCTCAGCTTCTCCCCCCACGCCGCCCCTCGCGCCTCCACCTACTCCCACCACGCTGCCACTCGCCTGATCCCTCAACGCCACCTTCTGGTCCCCCACACCGCCACCTAGGGATGTGACCGGATCGGTTAAGGCCGGATTTCGTTCTGTTCATATCCGTATCCGTATTTTTTACCGGATACAGATTCGAATACGAATGTGTCGAATATGAATACAAATTAATACTGGATAACATCGGTTACGAATACGGAGCAAATACATATCAGTTAAGACAATGATAAGAATATTGTTAGTCAAATAGTTAAAATTAATTTATAAAAATTCATTCCAAATTTTAACAAAATATGGTCAAAATTTAAATTTAAAAGTGGAAATTTCTAACATTAGTAAAAACAAAACAATAGAAAGTCTATACACATATATTATTAACTTAGTCTAGATTTAAAAATTCAAAAATAAATTTAAATGTTGGGAAACTATCAATAAAAAATTGTATAAATTAACTACAAAATTCTAGAAATACATTCGGATAATATCCATATTTTATATTCGGATATTATCTGAACAAAAACTCGGATATTCCTTATCCACCATATAATCAGTGTTCCGTATTCGTATCCATATCCACGTCAAATTATCCATATCCATATCCTTATCCGTAAAAATAGTTGAATATCTATAAAACTATCCAAATCATTATCCAATCAATTCGGACGGTCGGATAATATCTGTACCATTTCCACCCCTACCGCCGCCTGCTCGCCTGATCTCCCACGCCAGCGCTCCCGCCGTCCGTAGTCCTGCCGCCGCTCGCCGTCGGTCGTGCAGGTGATTGCTTGTCATCGATCGCATCTAATTGCCTGTTTAATTATAGCTCGTATCTTGATTTGTTTAGCAAAAGATATGAACACTGACATTTGATTAAAAAGCCTCCTCCATGTAATATATTGTTTGCATACCTGATTCATGTATATAGTTTGCAAGCCTTCACCTAGAGTGAAAATTATCGCATGGTTTTGATTTTCAGGTTTCCTTTCACCTAGCATTGCATTATCAGGTAGTTTTATCCTGTATATGTCATGTAAATTAATTGGTTACCTATCACTAGGTAGCTTCACAGGCGCTATATATACGTTGTTCACTTCTGAAAATTATATTTCTTCATATATATGTATGGGGGTAAATATGGTGTAAAGTTTATTTCAACCATACAGTGGATAGATTATAGTTAATTAAGGCTACTCATTGATTAGCTCTAAGTGACTAAGTACAAATCTACTCATTTGTATGAAAAAGGCAAACCGTATGAGCACGTATGAAAACAAAAGGGAAATATGCAAAATGGCATTAGAACTGCTCACCATCATTCACCATATTCTTTTATTTACATTTTGTAATTTTGTGTGTTGTTTCTAACACCATATTTCTGAAAGGCCTTATATGTACAATATAATATGTTATGTAGTGTTATGTGCTAAGGTGTATTTGATTTAGATAATAATATGTGTGATTTATATAAAGCCATGTATGTGACTTAAAATATAGAGTGCTCTTTTATTGTGATGTATGTGACTTAAAATAATGTTCTTCATTTGTACAAACCCATACGTCACCTGTCACATATCCCATATTTTTACAACACAAGTCACTAGTCACATATCCTATACGTCACCCGTTCGAGAGTGACATAAATCACATTTATTTGTGATTTGTGTCACTCCGGAATTGTCCATATTTTTGGACAACCTTGGAATGGTTAGTGATAGCCTATTATGTATGACATGTCGTAACATCTGAACGAAATTTCGATACCATAACTCTGTTGTTCCTGAATGCATAGAAACAGGACGTGCATTCGGAGAGCAGCGGGGTTATACTGCCGAAATTTCGTTCAGATGCTACATGTCATACATAATACGCTATCACCGACTATTCCTGAGTGGGTTTAGGACCTATCCTTGCCTAGAACTCTTGGTAGGAATTCAAACACACTGTCGACGGTTGGGATATTGACTCCTCCATGTAAAATATAGTTTGCATACCTGATTCATGTATATAGTTTGCAGGCCTTCACCTAGAGTGAAAATTATCGCATGGTTTTGATTTTCAGGTTTCCTTTCACCTAGCATTGCATTATCAGGTAGTTTTATCCTGTATATGTCATGTAAATTAATTGGTTACCTATCACTAGGTAGCTTCACAGGCGCTATATATACGTTGTTCACTTCTGAAAATTATATTTCTTCATATATATGTATGGGGGTAAATATGGTGTAAAGTTTATTTCAACCATACAGTGGATAGATTATAGTTAATTAAGGCTACTCATTGATTAGCTCTAAGTGACTAAGTACAAATCTACTCATTTGTATGAAAAAGGCAAACCGTATGAGCATGTATGAAAACAAAAGGGAAATATGCAAAATGGCATTAGAACTGCTCGCCATCATTCACCATATTCTTTTACAATTAGTAATTTTGTGCGTTGTTTCTAACACCATATTTCTGAAAGGCCTCATATGTACAATATAATATGTTATGTAGTGTTATGTGCTAAGGTGTATTTGATTTATATAAAGCCATGTATGTGACTTAAAATATAGAGTGCTCTTTCATTATGATGTATGTGACTTAAAATAATGTTCTTCATTTGTACATAACCCATACATCACCTGTCACATATCCCATATTTTCACAACACAAGTCACCAGTCACCTATGCCATACGTCACCCGTTCGAGAGTGACACAGATCACATTTATTTGTGATGTGTGTCACTCCGGAATTGTCCACATTTTTGGACAACCTTGGAATGGTTAGTGATAGCCTATTATGTATTACATGTCGTAATATCTAAACGAAATTTCCACATATCATAACTCTGTTGTTCTCGAATGCACAGCAACATGATGTGCATTCGGAGAGCAGCGGGGTTATACTGCCGAAATTTCGTTCAGATGCTAGACATGTCATACATAATACGCTATCACCGATCATTCCTGAGTGGATATAGGACCTATCCTTGCCTAGAACCCTTGGTAGGAATTTAAACACACGTTCACACTAATTCATTCATGTAGTATCATCAAATAAAAGAAGATCGAAGATGGATGTATGCGAGCTAGAGATGCAATGAAGCACCGACAAGTGAATGGAGGGTGAAGACAAGATTTCGTGAACCTTGTTTATGCCTCGAACCCTAGTGGAGGCTTAGCCAAGTGTCCTTACTCGATGTGTCGAAACTTCTTAAGACAGCTAAAGGTTACCATGGCGCATCATCTGTGCAAGTACGACTTCATGCCAAACTATCATACGTGGTACGAGCATGAAGAGTCAAGGCGAGAGAACACGTCATCAATTTCGGTGTGATCCGTGGATGATGAAGATGATAGGATGGGGGAAATTGAGGACATCATGCAGTAGTTTGAAGATGCCCAGGTCTAGAAGTGGAGAATTTCTTTAGTCTTTTCTCGGTGTTGTAAGATCTGTTGCATAAATCCACATATGTCACCCAACTTGCAGTTGTCACAAGGTTGATGGCAATAAGGTCTAAATACAACTTCTCTGTACCTTATTTCAATGACATCATCAAATTAATATCTGATATCTTGCCGAAACCGAATAAAATGTCAAAGAGCTTCTATTAATCCCAAAAACTATTAAGCAACCTAGGGATGCAGTATGAAAAGATTGATGTTTGTGTGAAAAGTCCTACATGAAGTTTGCCAATCAAGATGGTAGTGTGCAGCTGACGAAAGTGCCAATGAAGGTGCTACGATTCTTGCCTTTAATGGAGATGTTGAAAAGAATGTATCTATCAAAGTCGACTGCGAAGCATATGAGGTGCCATAAGGAAGGTATCCGTTTTAATAAGGGAATGATGTATCATCTTTCGGATAGTGATGCATGAAAGGTATTGGATCGATGTGATAAATATTTCGCTAAATATCCTAGAAATGTGCGCATTGGGTTGGCAACTGATGGCTTCTCGCAATTAAACATAAATGGTTCTAGCCGACGAAATTACCTACCACGTCATTCCAAAGCGCCACCTCCCCGCCTCTATTTAGGCTGACATGGCAGTTATTTTCGTCGGTCGCGTCAGCCCTCAGACGTGATTACAAACCATCGGGATAACTATTTTATCGGCCTACAAAACCAACGAAACTAATGTGAAATGGTGGTTATTTTCATCTAGTACACTTCGTTGGGTCAATTTCGTCGGCAAACCGATGAAATTCTCTTATTTTTATCGGTTTTAGACCGACGAAATTAAGACGGTTTCTTGTAGTGCCGACTTTCTCGAAGTCGGATGATCTCAATCCATGGAAAATATCATTTAAGATTTGGTGCCTTTGTTTGCTCGCTCGCGTCTAAAAACATATATCCGTCTTGAGCAGTAGAGAATGCAAATTCGGAAATGACTATATCCAATACATCGTCACTGTTGAGCACTCTAGAGGCAACGTGGAGGACATTCAGCAATGACAGTCGTGGTGTCGTACCCAAGTAGTGTACTAGTACAACCAACCTTCTTAAATCATCATATATCATCAAACGTTCATGCTGATCCATCTCAGTTCTCCACTCTCCAGAAATGTCGCCCTCAGCAGCGCGGCATGCAGCCCCATCAGCGTGCCACGCGACCAACCGGTGCCGCCGCTAGCAACTTCTTTTTTCTTTTCTTTTTTTCGCTAGCAACTTCGAGAATATATCGATCGATGGACGCCAACCAGGGCGATTTAAGGCAACCGGCGTGAACTGTCCCAGTCGTGATAGGCTCGTAGCTAGCAAACTGGCCTCCTACAGCAAGCAGGTAGCTAGACGGAGAGCTGAGACGGATCGGTGGTGTGTGTTAGTGAGTAGTAGGAGGAGGAAGGAACGAGAACGATGGCCGCGCCACCGCAGCAGCAGGAGGGGGAGCAGAAGCGGCAGAAGGTGATGGTGGCGGTGGACGAGAGCGAGTGCAGCCACCACGCGCTGCAGTGGGCGCTGCGGAGCCTCAAGCCCGTGCTCGCCGCGCCGCTGCTCGTGCTCACCGTGCAGCCGCTCGCCCCGCTCGGCTACCTCTCCGCCGCCGCCTTCGGCGCGCCTCGTACGTCTCTTTTTCGGCAAAAAAGAAGAAGAATGAAAGATGAACAATTAATTCCATTTCCTTTTTGCCTATATATATCTACTCGGCCAATATTGCATATTGATTGGTTCTGTAACTTCTGTTGCTTGTTGGGATGACTGATTTGTGTTAGTGGGCATCAACGTTGTAGCTCCGGAGCTGATCAAGTCCATGCAGGAGCAGCAGAAGCAGCTCACCCAGGCACTCCTAGACAAGGCCAAGGTCATCTGCGCAGATCATGAGGTATGCGCCCCTCCATACAACTTATTCTGCTGCCTCCTCATCTTAGGGGCAGAGATCATGAACCATCATGTGCAATTCACTTCTGGCCCATGCTTCCTCTATACCCATGGAGACCTTGATGCTAAGCCAGGCTAGCTGTTACTCAAAATACTGACTTGTTTTGTATTATTTTCAATTCTTTGAAGCTCATCTATTTGTGGCATTTTAAAGGTTAGATTTCACAATTTGAGTTGAAGTCCGGATTTCCCCCCCCCTAAACTGCCTTTTTTTTATTTGTTTTTACTTTTTTTTCTGCTACAATATATTACAGTGGCATAATGAGGTTTTGCTTAAATATGCATTGGCATATAACAAAGTGTTAGGTTTTGTGTCGAATATGTGTACAAATAGATTACATGGACTCTGTGTTGTAATAGGTAGAGTTGGTTTAAAGTTAAAGTCAGGCTCTAGCCAGACCTCCACTACATATAAAGGAAGGCAGCCCTGATGTGTAATCAAGGACAACGACTGTATAATAGTATCATAGGTCAGAGAAGGTCAGCGGTTGGCATGTGCCTATGATCTAGGCAGGCAGTTTGCTGCGGTATTATGGTTTGGAGAAGAAGCGTCCATAATCAAGGCCCCGCAGATGTTGGTGAAATCTGAACTGTATTACCAAATATCGTGTCTTCTGATATCGTTCGTGATATTACATTGGCGCAAGTCCTAACACAAAGCCTTGTTTGATAGTGACATATGGCATAACTACTCAATATCTTCCAAATGTGATCAATTCAATCTTAAATTTCTTACATATCCGTAAGAATCTCTCTTCCACATCAGGAATGATTACTTTCGGAAAATTATGTACTTCTCTTTAGACTAAAAATTCTGCACTTCATTCTCACATAAGTTGGCAAGGAGTAATGGGATTGTTCCCACCAAATATTTAAGCAATCTAATCTCACTTAACCAAAAGATTCAATTACAAAAATGACATAGCATATAATTCAAATCAGAGAGTCACTGACCCTTGATCACATTGGATGCCAGTCTGGCACACAAGTTTTTGATCATATACTCTGCTAGACCCTGAACTAGTCAGATGGTCTAGATCATTTCTAAATGATACAGAACAATGAGAACTGGTTTAATAGTTGCAAAGTTATCACACATTATTTTACTACAAGTGGGCACATTTGTATTGTAGGACCAGTTTTAGAGTATATTAACGGACAGAATAGAAGCGTTGATAATATGTATTAAGCAGGGGATATTTAACCTAATTCCACTCCAATAGGCTCTGCTCCAGATATAACTAATATTATCATACATGTGCTGAAACAATTCTTTCCTTGATATGAAAATGTATATACAGGATTTTTTGCTGTCTTAATCTCTGCAGTCCTAAATTTAGGATTACCAAATTAATCCTTCAAGTATTGCAGGTAGAAGTAGAGACAATTGTCGAGATAGGGGATCCCAAGGAGACGATATGTGAAGCAGCTGAGAAATCAAATGTTGATTTACTCATCCTTGGGAGTCACAGTCAAGGACCCATACAAAGGTAAATTTTTTACTACATTGTAAATTTCTTCTTGTGTTATATTTACTTATTCATCATCAGCCATCACTACATAGTTATCTTTATGTTTGACCAAAACTTAGTTATCTTTACTAGCAGCATTTATACGAATATACACAAATATCTCAAAAATTCTGAAATATATTGAAATCGTTGTGTTGGAGAGAAGGATTAGCGGAATTGATGATTGTATTGCTATTGTGGCGGAGTATTTATAGTACAGGTAATGGGCCTGCCTCAAGGACCCAATATACTCTTAACACGTTGTAGTATAGTTCAAAATAGTAAGACTTTCACAAGAATAACTGGAGATTCTATGATACTTATTTTAGCAGATTGCACATGTGATCGAAAACATAATAGCATGTCTTCATTTAACTTGAGAACACAGGATAAAGCTGTGTCACATCTTGCATGTTAATTATACACGGTTAAGATTCTAATATTTGCTGTCACTGCTAATTGTAGATTCCTAATGAAGTTTGAACTGCATTCCAAACAACATAACGAAATATTTTGCCTTGTGTGAATAAAAGAGAAGACCAATCAGTGGTTCAAATGGATTACTTTTTAATAGTCAATCTTGATTTCCAGTACTCAAATTGTGGTTGTATTAACAAAGTTAGATGCAGAACCTAACAAAAAACAAAGGAAGAAACAGATTTTACTCAGTGGCATGCTATAAATTGTGCTGACACGGAACATATTGAAAATATCAATTTAAAAAGCAACATGTGAATCTGTGAATACAATCACCGGTAACTTGTTATGCTCCCGCAAATCTGCTTGACCATCAATTTACCTACAACAAGCATTTGATTTAAAGATAGAACAATATTTTAAATCACTCAGTCTTGGCTCCCCTAGTTTTTAAAGAGCTCTCTTTAGGGCATGACCAATGAGACCTAACATATACCGTTCTAATACTATAGCAAATAAAATAGAAGGGATGGAAATGTACATGAATAGTGAAAAGGTGTGCTAGCCGACCTATGTTAGATCTCGGTTGACGATGCCGTGACTTGCAAATTTCAAATTTTTGGTACATTTTAAGACTTTCTCGAACTAAACTGACACTAGCAAATGGCATTTTTAGCTATCCTCTTTTCATAACTTTATTCTATAAAATCTGTATTATTTTCTAATTTATTAATTTCTGATCCATTGTATTTAATCATGTAGGATGATTGTGATTGTTTTTAAATGACACTTTTTTAGTTTTGACAACATATTAATAGTATGTTTACTCCCTTCATTTTTAAATGTAAGACGTGAATGTATTCACAAAAGTCAATGTTTGTAACTTTTGACTAATGATTAAGCTAAAAACATACGGATGGCGTTTGTCCACTCCCACTTTTTATGTGATACTAAACTTTTCACGTTCCATCCTTCATGAATGGGCCTTTAAGATTCATTTGAATTTCAGAACAATAAATTGGCCAAGTCCATAAATTTTCAACAGAAAATACTCTGATTTTGTGGAGAAAGTACTGTGATTTTGTAGACCAGCTTCGTTTAGAAACATATGAAACTCATTCCGAAACTTTGGCAGTCGGTGGTCAGTTATATGACTTGTTTACTATTACTCAGGCTGTTTCTTGGAAGTGTCAGCAACTACTGTATGCATCATGCCAAATGCCCAGTTCTCGTTGTAAAGAAACAAGGTTAAGGTAGTACAGATATGCTTACAATATCTTCTGGCTTATGTTTGGGCCACTGTCAAAAAGGAGGAAGAGCAATAGCACCATGGAATTCTATAATATATTATTTATATGCTATTCATAACCTAGATAATTTTGTAAATAAATCAGTTTTCATCTGGATGTATTTGTATTTCGGAAGACTATAGCTTTTGTGATGTACTACTGTTGTATTTTCAGAAAAACATGTAAATTGTTCGGTATTAGAGAATACGGATCGCCTTGTATTCTCACTCTGTACCAATATCGTGCAGTTATTTTGTCGTGGAGGTTCGTGCTGTGATTGGCATGGTACTTGAAAAGCTGTAAAATAAGGCATTACTAGATTCTAGGTGAAATGTCCTTTTTTTAGTACACCATATGGCATTCATTCCGTTGGATCAATAGTTAAAATTATTTTAGATTTCTTATACTAAGTTTTTGCACATGGTAAAAACATATTAAAATGCTCTAAATTTAATGGCTGAACTGATGTTTGTACCCAAAGCTTGATCATTCCTATCGGCCCCAACTGCCTTATCCTTGCCGTGGGAAATAAGACCCATCAGTATTCAGTTTTGCATAGCTTGCTTCAGGCAGTATACATTTATATGTTTGTCCTGCTAGAGGATTAGATTTTTCGAGTCCTTTGGTACTCCAGGATCTCTTTAGTAGTGAGAATAATCTGGTCGGTAATCTCCTGAGTGGGTCCTATTATTGTTCTCCCCGTGGTGGTCTGGTACCGGTGGTTGCAGTGATGGTGTGAACCCACCATAATTAGAGTAAGATAAAAAAAATGTATTTCATCACCCTCCTTCGGCTCCCATATCACCATCATTTGATAAGTCCCTGGCAGTTCATTGGCACCGGTCCCATAGTCCTCCAATGATTTAAGGAACAAGTTTCCCCGGTACTCATCTAATATTTCACACATAGAGCACATAGCATCTATCTATATCTGTCTATACAAAAATACTAACGGCCTGTTTGGCAAGAATATGAAATGAGAAGTGATGTGGGAAGTAAGTAAGATTTATCTAGGGTGAGGTAGGGAAGTGAATTTCCATCATTTAAATTGTAAACTTTCATTTTCTACTCCAATTCCCACCAATCAATAAAGAGATTTATAGTCCACCTCTCTCAATTTTTATTCCTTCCGTTTAATTCCTCCCAATCAAATACGCCCTAAAGTTCTACGGATTACACTGTTTTCCTTTGTCCGTGTTGCCTCGTCAGTGCCATCCATTCGATGCTCGTTCTGTTCGTTGTTACGCCATGTGCATTGACGGATGCTCTTGCGGGTACATGAATTGCACCTATAGGTCATCTTCTGATATGCGCAGGCCCAACAAGGCCTAGGCCCATGAACAGTTGTTTGTTGCCCTACCGTTCTTTAGGCTTCTCGTTGTGTTCCTCGCTCTTCTACCTGTCAATGTGATGTTGCACATAGATCAATGAAGTATTCAAAATGACTGTAGTACCCCCTGGCACTCTATAAACGACAACTCTATTTAATATCATATGTAGATGTCTTCATGTGGAAGTTGCATAAAAATGGTTTTTTTTTGTTCGATCGATGTATCGATGCTTGGTGTCTCATAATGTTAATTTTTCAAATAAATTTCTTTGCCGAATAAAGATCCCTCTCAAAATAAAAGTTTTCTTGTGATATATAGAGCAAGGGGTTCTCTTGACTAAGGATAATCTTGCAAAACGCAATTGGAAGGAAAGTCAAAGTTGTTGCTTTTGTTGCGCTTATGAGAATATTCACCATCTTTTTTTTTGGTGCCATCTTGCTAGCTCTGTGTGGCGCGTTATTCACATTACTTTTGGTTTAAAGGCTCCAATAGGCTGGACCCATCTGTTGGTTGATTGGCTTTGTGTATTGGCGTTGAATCAAAGATTAATTATTTTAGTTGGGGTGGCTACTTTACTCTGGTCTACTTGGCTATGTCGAAACGATATTGTGTTTGACAAATGCAAAGATACGTGTTTCATGCAGGTTATCTTCAGGAGTCTACTGGTTACGCCACTAGGCTTCGCTACATAAAAATTATGATCGTGAAGTAATCGATGCAGCATGTCACTCATTAGAAGTGGTGGCATTATCCTTCTTTGCGAAGAAAGGCTGGTGAAATAATCTTAGAATATGTGTTGATTGAACTTGTATCGGTTGTTTAGTTCTAAGACTTTTTTAGGCCATATACATCTCCGATGTAGAGGCTAGAACTTTTCCATTATCTAAAAAAATGTAGCTTATATGGATAGCATTATTAATAGCAACAATCTATACCACATGCCCTAATGCCCTTATATTCTTGAATGAAGGAATACTTCCCCAATTAGTGAATGTTTGGAGTTTGGAGAGGCTAAACTGAATAAATTAACTGGCTCAACTGAAGGTTAACCAAGACTTTGAGAGATTTTTTAATTTACTTCTCAAAACTGGCATGCTTTGTTTATGTTATTTTCAAGAGTTTTTGGAGGTGGACTCATGATATAAAAAAAAAGGCAAACAAAACAAAGCATTTAAATTTTGAATTTAGATTAAACTTTAAGCCCAGACTCCGTCAAACTAAGAGGCCAAAAACTTATCTCGCAAGCACAATATAATGTCTTTTTGTCCACCTCTTATAGCCCAAATGCTCATTGATAAGCCAGGGTGTTCCAATTGCTCACCACCGTAAACTTTATTTTAATGTTATAAATCATGTTTTTCACTATTCGCCAGGGGTCTAAAAAAAGTTGTCACGGAAACTATTCTAAACAGCCTTTTGATATAAAAATTATATAAAATATGAATATTTGTATAATATTAGTTACATAAAAAAACAATTACCCATTACTTTAGAAATATTTGTTGTCCAATATCTATACTCTTATATTGCTAGCATTGTAACCTCAGCGCGACACGTGTCCGCTTTGCACAGTGCCAAGAGTGACAGCCGTCGGATCGCGCACGATGGCATCTGCAGGCTCAATCCAGTCGTCCATTTAAAGATTATATATAAATGAATTTTTTCCATGGGAGCTTTAACAACATGCACCGGTTGGCCTGCTGATTTACAATGCTAGAATTCAAGTGTTGGTCTCGGGTTCAAATCCCACCTCCCCATATTTTTCTAGCCATTTTTCTTGCAAGCATTCCCACCCTTCTTCTTTTATTTATCTACCTTTTCAACCTCCCACCCAACACAAAGCATGCATAGCTCAGTTGGCCAGTTGCTTGCCCGCGAGGACAAAGGTCGTGAGTTTAGGTAAGTGACCAGGTTGTACTTAAGGATGTGGCCTTTGTCAGCAAGCTTCGTTATAATTTGCTTTTGGTTTCTCAACTGACTGATGAGGGTTTTGAGGTTTATTTTAAACAGAATGAAAGTTGCATTCTTGATTCCTCTGAGAGTTTTGTTTGTGGGATTCACAGATTTGGAAGTTTTTCGTGTTGATTTCCGATCTTCAGTTGGCTCTTCTCATTGTTTGATTGCTTCAGAGTCCCGTGACTCCTCCTTCTGGCATAGGAGATTGGGTCACATTGGTTTTGATCACTTGACCAGAGTTAGAAACTAGGATCTGATTCGTGGTTTGTCCAAACACAAGATGGTCAACGATATAGTGTGTGCTTCTTGCCGGCATGGAAAGATGGTAGCTGCTGCTCTCCCACCAGTAACCCTAGTGATGACTGCTGCACCTGAACAATTGCTTCACATGGACACTGTTGGTCCCTCCCGTGTGAAGTCTGTGGTGGCAAGCTGTATGTGCTCGTTGTTGTCGATGACTATTCTCGCTACTCTTGGGTCTATTTCATGGTGAATAAGGACGAAACATTTGGCCATTTTCGTTCCTTGATTCGTAAGCTTTCTGTTGAGTTCTCAGGAGCGCTTCGCGCAATTCATTCAGACAATGGAACTGAGTTCAAGAATGCACAATTTGAAAGTTTCTGTTCTAATTCTGATGTTGAGTATCAATTCTCTTCTCCGCATGTCGCACAACAAAATGGCGTTGCGGAGAGAAAGAATTGCACTTTGCTAGAGATGGATAGGACTATGCCAGATGAATATTCTACACTTAGTTATTCCTAAGTTGAGGCTATTTTTATAGCTTACTATGTTTCAAACAGGGTGTTTCTGAGGTCTAAGTTGCATAGCACATCCTATAAACTTCGATATGGGCGTAAGCCAAGTGTTTCACATTTCAAGGTGTTTGGATAAAGTACTTTATTATGAAGTCTGAAAATTTAGAAAAATTTTAATCTCGATTTTCATATGGCGTTTTTCTTAGGTATACAGCTTCTGCGGTGAATTACCGCGTCTGGGATAGTGAGAGGTGGAGAGTTGTTGAGACTTGCGACGTGACCTTTGATGAGGCCATGTCGGGGCAAGACCAGATATCTCAGGTTCAGACTTGTCTTTTGAGCCAATCTTTATTGAGAAGAAGGTCATAACCCGATCATGACTTAGCTCCACCGGTGGCGCCCCTAGTTTCTAGTGTTGTTCCTCAGTTTCATCCCTTACCTTCTGATTCAACTCAACTCTCACCTTGTGCTTCTAGGTTCTCATCTATAGAATCTGATTTGCCTGGTGGCTCTAATCCTACCTATCCTGTTCCCGAGGTAGAGGCCATTTCTAGGGCTCCTCGTCACATCCAGAAAGACCATCCCTCTGCACAGATGATCAGTGGTTTGAGCGAGAGGATGCTAACCCGATCGAATTCTAGACTTTCTTACCTTTACTTATCTGCTACTTTCGTTGATTTCTTTGAACCGAAGGACATCACCCATACACTTTTAAATCCTGATTGGGTGAATGCAATGCATGAAGAGTTAGAGAACTTTGAGAGGAACAAAGTGTGGCAGCTTGTTGAACGCCCTAAAGGAAATAATGTATCTGGTACTAAATGGGTGTTCAAGAACAAGCAAAGTAAGGATGGGGTAGTGGTTAGAAACAAGGCTAGATTGGTTGCTCAAGGTTACACTCAGATCGATGTGATAGATTTCGATGATACCTACGCTCCTGTGGCTAGACATGATTGCATCAGGATCTTAGTGGTATTTATGGTATCCAATGGGTTCAAACTGTATCAAATGGATGTCCGTAGTGCTTTCCTGAGTGGCTATATTAAGGAGGAAGTGTATGTGAAGCAACCTCCTAGGTTTGAGAATTCAAGATATCCTAATCATGTATACAAGCTTGATAAGGCTCTATATGGGTTAAAACAAGTACTCAGGGCCTGGTATGAGAGACCTAAGACTTACCTGGTGAGCAATGAGTTTCTAATTGGTAAGGTAGACCAAACCTTGTTTACCCATAGGGTTGGCTCTGATTTTCTTCTGGTGCAAGTGTATGTCGATGACATTATGTTTGGTGACTCCTCCTCTGCTCTTGTTTCCGAGTTCTCAGAGGTGATGAGCTCGGAATTTGAGATGAGCATGATGGGGGAGCTCAACTTTTTTCTTGGCTTTCAGTTCAAACAATCATCAGAGAGGACCTTCCTTCACCATAGTAAGTACACACAAGACCTACTAAGTCGTTTTGCTATGTTAGATAGCAAGCCGGTCTCTACTCCGATGGCAACTACTGTTGCCTTAGAGCCCGATGAGAATGGTGAGCCAGTCGACTAGAAGGAGTATTGTAGCATGATAGGCTCCCTGCATTATCTCACCTATTTCCGGCCAGACATCCAGTTCGTTGTGTGTCTTCGTGCCCGCATTCAGGCCACACCTAGAGTGTCTCACCTTCAAACGGTAAAGCGGATCTTCCGCTATATCTGAGCTACTGCAGACTTTGGCTTTTGGTTCTCTGATGCCTTTTGTCTATCTCTCAGAGCCTTCTTAGATTCAGACTTTGCTGGCTGTATAATAGATAGGAAGAGCACTTCTAACACCTGTCAATTTATTGTCACTTCTCTTGTCTCTTGGTCCTCTAGAAAGCAGTTGAGTGTTGCGCAGTCCACTGTGAGACTGAGTATGTTGCCACTATTGCATGTTGCAGTAAGGTTATTTGGCTCTGCTCTACTTTGAAGGATTTTGGGTTAGTTCAAACAAGTGTGCCACTTCTCTGTGACAACACCTCTGCAGTAGACCTTGACGGCGTGTTTTTCACCGAACCACAGCGAATCACACCCCTATCAGATTTCTATCCTGCTAGTCGATCAGCCGAGCTCGATCCGATTCGAGCGTCGGACGCAGCGAGGAGCGACACGTGGAGATTACCCAGGTTCGGACCCTCCTGCGGGTAACAGTCCTACTCCTGCCGAGCCTTAGCTCTTTTCGTGTTGTGGTTGTATGGGAATGGTCAGAATGCCCCCTCCCTCTCTCTTTCCTCCCCTTTTATACAAGCCGTGGGCTAGCGGAGAGAGCCAAGGTGTAGGTTACACAGTACACAGAGTACACTGATAAGATTTGAGAGACAAGACAGGAGAGACGAAAACGTGCTGCCGCTGCCGAGCGGCGCCGCCCACGCGTGCTTCGCAAGTGGCCTCTGACCCGTGTGAACACGTCGGTGAAACAACAGGCGGGGCCCAGCTTGCACCGTCTGACACGGGCGGCCAACCTCTCTCTCTGCCGGTCAATTCTGCAGAGCCACAGTGACAGTTAATCAGACCCGCAGAGGTCACTGTGGCGGTAATCATCTCTTCCTCGGTCCATCCGCGCGTGACGTCGCATTTAATGCACCTGTCCTTCGCAGCGGGGGAGAGCCTTTGCCCAGAAGACTCTCCTCGGAATGCTTCCTGCCGCGCGAGCCCCACCTGCCAGTGAGGGGCCTCCCGCGCTCGCCCCGCGCGCTGGGGCCTGGTCGCCCGCTTGACGTGTGGGACCTCGTTTGGTGTGCTGAGGAGCTCGCCCGCGCGCTCGGGCCTGATCGCCCGCCTGACGCATGGGGCCCTCGCCTGACGCGCCGAGGGGCTCGCCCACACGCTCGGGCCTGATTGCCCGCCTGACGTGTGGGGCCCTCGCCTGGCGCGCTGAGGAGCTCGCCCACACGCTCGGGCCTGATCGCCCGCCTGACGTGTGGGGCCCTCGTCTGGTCTTCTTTATGACTCTTCATACCCCGGTATTTACTGTACCGACAGACCTAATCATCGGCTAGGCCGGGCCGGGTTTCGGGCCGGGCTTCGAAAAGCCCGGTCCCGCTGGACCAAGCCCGAGCTTCAGACCGAGGCCCGAGCCCGACCCAATGCACCGGTCAGGCAAGGTCGGGTCGGGCCAGGCCGCCCATGAACAGGTCTACTCTGCAATCAACATTACCAAAAACCCAGTGCAACACTTTAGAACAAAACACATTGACCTTAGATATCACTTTTTTAGAGACCATGTGGAGAAGGATGACATAGTCTTGCAGTTTGTTGAGACAGACCATCAGTTGGCTGATATTTTCACCAAACCATTGGACAAGGCTAGGTTTGAAGCTCTCAGGGGAGAGCTCGGGGTTGTGAGCTTCGCTAGCTTATAGTCAGGGGAAGCTTGGGCTACTTGTACCATATGTAATATATTCTTTTCGCTTTCCTTGCATTGCATTTGGGGTGCATTTGGCCTTAGTTAGTCTGTATTAGACTGTCAGCACACTTTTCACTTAGACTTCTGGCGTGTTTTGGCGCTGACCTCTCATCTTGTGCTTAGGTTGGTATCATGCGTAATAGACTTCCTTCTCTCATCTGGCTAATTTGATCCCACACAGTCTTATAGGTGTCTGGGTAGACAGGGTCTATATCGTATCTCTAGTAACCGAGGTATAGAGTTGTCTTTCATTGTAAGTCGCAGGTGGCAGATGAGAGCGAATATGAGCTTTCTTGTCTAATTATTTGTGTTTTGCCCAAGTTGCATTTCCTTGATTTTCCGGCTCCTATTCATTGTTGCTGTTTTTAATGCATATTTGTTTGCAATGAAACTGTTGACTCACTTGTTGAGAGGGAGTTTTCGAAAAACTTTGCATTAGCATATAGACTTCTGTCGACGGTTGAGATATCGATCCTAAGTCGATTAAGGTTATTTAAGAGGGAGATAGGAGACACGCCAAACAAGACGAACAACAATGAACAGGGAGACAAGGGTTTTTATCCTGGTTCAGGCCTCTCGGGAGAGATAATAGCCCTACGTCCAGCCTTTCTTTATATCAAAGAGTATTACAAGAGGAGGCTCGACGAGACGAACAAGTCTCGGCGAGATTATGGGTGTACAAGATGTATTATGCAAAGACCTCGTGCCCTCTACACGCCGTAGGGGCTCGGTTTATATAGTGCTGAACAACCGACCTACCAAGGGATAATCGGGCCGGGCTAACTACAAGATCGTAACGAACTCATATACATGCCAAATACATCCCGAGGTAGATAAGGTATACTCCAATTCTTGGGGATCACGACTCCTATTCCAATCCGGGAAACCAACGTCCGGGTCTTCACGTAGCCGTGCAGAACTCTTGCTCGAGTCGGACTCAAACAGGAATCCTAGGCCGTTACGCACCGTGCCAGCCAGGAAGCTGTTCGGCAGGATGCATATGGGCCAGATAGAACCTTCCAGGTAGCTAGGCCCTGGCAGGCTGTTCGACTGGGCCGTCAGGGAGTGGGCCATGGCAATGGGCCGTAATTTTATCCCCGACAGCTAGCCCCCGAGACTCAAGTGGAAGGACTCACTAGAGTGGGGTCTTCCTCTTGAGACTCCAAGTCACGAAGAGGGAAATTTTGCTGCTACAAAGACGTGTAACAGGCGACCGAACAGGCTATGGTTCAGCCGAACAAGACTTGTTCGGGACCGAACAAACCTGATCAGTGCCGAGCAACTCCGTTGCGTCGAACAGGAAAAAACATCTGTCCGAGCAGAGCACTCAGCCTTCGATGCAGAAATCGGAAATCCAGTCCCCAAGCGCAGAGCTCGTCGCGGGGACCAGACACGCGCTCCGGGCGAAGAGCTGCCCGGTGCGAGGCGAATCATCTCCTTGAGGCTGAACGTCATCAAGGAGGGATTGGATTCCTGGCAGTAAAGAGTGTACCACCGCATCCGGTAAGATCAGATCTTCCGGGAGAATGAACATAGCAAGTCGCGAGCTGGACTCGTGTTGCTGCATCCAGGCATGAAGATACCTAGGAAAGCATAAACGAAAATACGAAAATCACCTCTCAGGCTAGAACCTGCCCGAGGAAATAGAGATCGCGCTCTCGAGCAAATGTCGTGCTCAGGAGCGAAAGTGATGTGCCTCCAGACGTAGATCGTGTGCGAGGAGCAGACAATGCATACGAGGAGGAAGGTGACCCAGTCCCAGAGCACAGAGCTCGTCAAAGGAACCAGGTAAAGAGATCCAGTCCCCGAGCACGGAGCTCGTTAAAGGAACCAGAAAGTGCGACCAGGTGAAGACGTACCCGGTAAAAGACCATCCAGTCCCCGAGCGCGGAGCTCGTCGAGGGACCAGACGCGCGCTCCGGGCGAAGAGCTGCCCGGTGCGAGGTGATCCAGCCCCCGAGCACGGAGCTCGTCGTGGGGACCAGATGTGCGCTCCGGGCGAAGAGCTGCCCGGTGCGAGGTGATCCAGCCCCCGAGCACGGAGCTCGTCGTGGGGACCAGATGTGCGCTCCGGGCGAAGAGCTGCCCGGTGCGAGGTGATCCAGCCCCCGAGCACGGAGCTCGTCGTGGGGACCAGATGTGCGCTCCGGGCGAAGAGCTGCCCGGTGCGAGGTGATCCAGCCCCCGAGCACGGAGCTCGTCGTGGGGACCAGATGTGCGCTCCGGGCGAAGAGCTGCCCGGTGCGAGGTGAATCACAACCCGATGCAGTCAGAGCCGCAAAAGAACGTGTGAAATCAACGCTTTACCCATGACGTATTCCTTGCGACAGTGTAAGCGTTGTCTTGGCAAGTGCAGAACCGACGCTTGGAGTGCCCGTTGCGATGAGAATCGGCTTACGATGGGCATGCCCGTTGCGATGAGAATCGGCTTACGGTGGGCAGGACTCCGTTGGTGGCGCACCACCATGACTTAGCCGAACTGTGAAGGTCAGTGCCGGGCAAAGGTAAGAAATCATACCCGGGTGAAGTGAATCAGTCCTCGGGCATGCACGGAGCAAACCCGGGAAGAGAGGGATGCAGACATCAGTTTTGGTGGGGAAGCCTGAAACTTCGCCGCGACCATCACCAGCGTCTGATGTTCCCCGATCCTGTATTTCCTGCAGAAGACAAACAAGAAACAAGCCAGCAAGGGAAAAAAGAGAGTAAGAACAGGCTCTAAGAAGAGCAAAGCGAGTTTTGAAAAACACGCTAAGGACGACCTACCCGCACAAGACATAATTTTGCCCGTGTACGTCCCCCGATAGCGTTAGTGTCACCTCGGCGAATGCGGAACCGACGCTAGGAGTGCCCGTTGCGATGAGAATCGGCTTACAGTGGGCAGGACTCTTCCTTCAGTCATCCTTGCAACTTGGTGAAATCTTTTGTTGGCAAATCGTGCTCTCGTAAATTGAAAACCAAAAATATACAATTTTAAATTTTAGAGAGTTTTCACCGGTTATCCTTCACGAGATGGCTTGCCATTGCACACAAGAAGCATAAACTTAGAAAAAAATCGGATAGCCAAAACATGTGATTCCTTCAGTATAATGTTGGGCACCATCGGTCATTTGTATTCGGCTAGAGGCTCTCCCGCCTAAATTCAATCAAAAAAATGCAAAGCACACACAGGAGGAGAGTGATCTAGGAGGCCATTTCCAATGATCCTCCGGATATGCCTTGCTAGCAATTGCTCGCTTGAAACCCGTGGATGCATTCAAAAGTGTTTAAAAATATCAAAAAAATTAAAATTCTAGTTAGTTGAGTTGTCTATTTGAAACCACTTGGATTTCAAAAGGTTGGATATGGTGTTCTATTGAACCCGTCTTTATGCCTTGTCATGCCGCAATATTTGATTGTGATTTTCTAAGCCACATATTCCAATATGAAAAATCGATTTACTAGCATCTCTTGAACTTGTGAGCATCGAACTAAAATTGCATTGCTTCGAATACCTTTGTCATGTGCTTCACGTTCAAATGGATAATTTTCAAAACTCCCTAGGATTTGCATTTGCATCATGCTTTGTGCTTGTTCCCTCATATTTCTTGATGTCTATATATTCAAAAGGGGAATAATTGAAAAAGACATCAACATTCATTTCTTGAAAAAATGGGAGAATTTCTTGGGAAGCTTTGACTTTCACGAATTAGAGATTTTGAACACATGTGTTCCTATCTTCTTCTCCAAGCGTGATTTGGCATTCCAACATGCCTTGTTGACAAATCCAAAAAGTTCAAAATATTTTTCGAGGGTTTGTCAATATATTCATCAAGGGGAGTGTTGAGACCCATGTGGAGGGTACCCCGGTTTGATGATGAATATATGTGACAAGATGCAATTTGAAGTGTTTTGAAGAATTATTAAATGGTTCATTTGTGAAAACTGCAGTGGAATTGGAACCGGACCATTATGCTGAGCTTGGGCAAGGTAATAGTTTTGATAGAACACGGTCCGGTGGAATTTGTTAAGCTGATACGTGGTGTGTTAGGGCTTACTAGTTATGATGTAACGAAAGGATTATGATGTTGGAAATTTTGTGATTGACTAACCTTACAGGAAAGGTAAGGTGTCTTGGTTTGGTGTGTGTTCACCTCAGTGATGCAGGTATCGGCTGGTACGTGACTGACGCTTCGCGGGGACAGTTAGAGGTTGGTGCGTCCGGAGGCGTGCAGGTGACCGGATTTGATGACATGGCGGTCACATGAGGTGGTGCCCTCAAGAAGCTTAGCCATGGCAAGGAATCCAAGGCAGGTGGAGGCTGCGACGTCGGTAACCTAGTGGCGAAGTGGATCTGACCGGTGGGCCCAGGCTTGGGCTGGAGACCGTGGAAGCTAAGAAGATATTTACCGAAGGAATATGTGGAGAATATTCCCTCTCGGGACAGTGGTGTGTGAGTTGTACACCACTCATCCTCAAATGAAGGGTGGATATGGGCTCTAGGGTTTAGGGCATCTCACCCTTGGGCTATAAATAGAGGGGGAGAGAAGCACCTCCTCCTCATTCCATTAGAGTTGAAAATTTCAGAAATAGAGAGGGTGAGTTGGGTGTGTTTTGGGTGGCACTTAGAGTGCTTGTGACAACATGAAACTTTTATGCAATGAAATCTTTCTTCTTCATGACTATCTTGCATTGATTTAGTCCTATTTTTTCTTATTTCTGTTTTTCCTTTTGGAGCTCTTGTTTTCAGAAGAACTTGGATGATTTTTGCTGGTTATTGGTGGTCTATGATGCCTTGAAGTTGCTAATATTATTTGATACACACTTTGCAACCATATGAAAGGCAAGAGATTAAGTTCTTGACTTGTTGTTAATCTGTCCAGAAAATTTCATCCGCGCAGCAGTCCGTAAAAGATTTTTAGAAAAATATAGAAAAATTATTTTAGGATGCGTGACCCATATACCCTTCTGTGGTAAAAATTTGAAGTCCACTGTTTTTTCCATTTGAGAGCTATGAAGTGAAAACCGAGCCCAAAACTTGCTGTTCAAAGTTCTTGATATCTTATGGTGTTTGATTTTTTATATTTTCTATGGAAGAAATCTCGAGGAAATTTTTTGTGGAGTTCTTCATGACTCATGGTTGCATAGGGAGAAAAATTCCCACAATTTTTGAGCAACAGAATGCCACCATCTCTCTGCTCCAAGTGAAAACAAATTCTGAAGAATCTATTTTTGCTTTTTTGAAAGTGGCTTTGATCACTTGGCTTGGTCTTCTTTTATTAAAGCAAGATTTAAATTGATTCCTCTCTTTTGGACACTTGATAATCAAGATTGTGAATAAAAAATTTCACATATTCCATGACTCTTAGTCATGCATGCTATGGGTACAGATAATTGTTAAGTTATCCTGGTTTTGGTGAAAACGGTAGTGTCGAAAATTTGTGGCGTCTATTCACCTCCCTCTAGCCACCTAGCTCAGGTCTTCAGGATGCTTCCTCCAAACTATTAGGTTTTTTGTCGAATATGTGTACAAATAGGTTACTTGGACTTTGTATTGTAATAGGCAGGGTTGGTTTAGAGTTGGAGTCGAACTATAACCAGACCTCCACTATATAAAGGAGGGGCAACCCTAATGTAACCAAGATAACGACTGCATAATAGTAGCATAGGCCTAAGAAGGTCAGCGTCCGATATGTGGCCGTAACCTGGGCAACCGGTATGATGCGGTATTATGGTTTGGGGAGGAGCGCTCATAATCAGAGCCCCGCAGATGTAGACGAAAGTTGAACTACGTTACCAAACATTGTGTCTCTTGGTGTCGTTTATGATCTTCCATTGGCGTAAATCATAACAAGTGGTAATTGTTGGATTTAGTCCCACATTGGATATTGGTGATGGGGAGAACAGCTTAAAAAGTGGCGGCACCCCCTCCCACCAGGTTAGTCATTTGGGCTGAGTTGGGTTAGGACCTGGGTTGTGCTTTTAGTTGGGCCAATAGATGTGGGGACTGGGCCCGAGACCAGATGTTGGTCTTGGGGGGAGCCGGATCGCTGTGGGCCATGAGATGGGCTAGATGACAGCAGGCTCTAACACAAGCGCTCCGCTAGCCTAGCAATACACATTCCCACCAAAGGTATATCAACACCAACCCTAGTGTGCATCTCAACCAGTTCTCTAGCCTTCGCCAACCCTTCAGTCCTCCCTAGCTCGGTAAGTTTTTCCTAACAATTTGTCCGAAAATGCTCCCTTCCTCCTAACGACCCAAATCTTGACCTACCCTGAAGGCACTCATCCCACTAACGACCTAACATTGGCCTTGACGACATCATTGGCACCTTCTTATCTTCTTTTCCTCCCACTCATGAGCGGTGACATCTCCATTTTCTATTGGCCCCCATGTACTACGATCGACCCCAAGTGCCTCCATCCTCATCATCCCGAAGATACGTCATCATCCCCTCCATCCTCATCATACCGAAGATATGTCATCATCCTTGAGGTGCTTAATCAGCACCCAATACCCAACCCAATGAAGCTATTGAAAGCTCGATTCAAGTCTATGGGCTTGATCTCAAACACGACATCAAGCTCATGAGCTTGGTCTCTACCTTGGCCTCTTGTGCTCGATCAAGTTCAGCTCAAATTGAGTCCGACCTAGATATGACATGTGTACAAACAGTGACGATGGTCGAGTGGTGGCCCAAGGCGCTAACTCCTCTGTGGTGATGCTATGGCAGCGTAGCGAACCAGTGGGCACAGTTGGCGAGAAGTTGGCAGCGCACTAGGCATGAACTAGTTGTATGAACCGTGCGTTGAGTGTAGCCTTGCACGACACACGCTGGAGCTCAGTCATGGCACGACCAGGATGGTGTACAGTGTGTAGGATTGTAGGCGCTAAATACCCCTAATTAGCGGAAGCAAATTGATGAAAGTAAATACTCAGGCAAGATTAGAGAAACATTATTAGAGACGCACACGTTTGATAACGCAGTTCGGCACCTGCCTACATCTGCGGGGCAATGATTCCGGGCGCTCCTCCCCAATCAAATCCTTTTACAAAGAAGTACAAATCTGCTCTGGTATGTTACCTTACTCTGCAATAGCTCCTGGCTACGCCACACACGACGCCTACTGTCCTGCTACAGCTTCTGTAAACCTAACACAACCCTTCGCTCATCTGCCTCTCTTCACTGAAAAAATCTCTTCTAATCTTCCTCTAATATCTCTCTAATCTCTTCTAATCACCTCTGGAATTTTCCTAATTTCCATGGCTGTCATTAGTATGTGGAAACCCTAAAACTGTCTTAGTCACGACCCTCTCGGGTCCCTTAAATAGTGAAAATAACTGGAATCCGTCTAAACTCGAATTGGCCTGCCACAGCCCGCAGTATCCCCACCTGGGCCTTCCCGGCTTGCCTCTCAGCCCGCGCTAGGCCACCTGCCCCGCTGGGCCGCACAAGCCGCCTGCCCCACTGGCCTGCCTCTTGCGCTGGCTCCGTCTGGGCCACCACCTCACGAGCGAAGTGCTGCACGCACGCCACGTACATGCACACACGCACCTTTACTTTCTTTCTTCCTTTTTTTTTTCTCTTTCTCAAATCAATCAAAATTAGAAAAAAAAAAAATAGCAAACAAATTCAAAAAAATACAAAACTTGGTTGGTGGCTACGTTTTGACAAGATGAACAAGATCAACGGTTTGGATCGATCACTAAAGTTCTCGAATATCAAAAACCCGTCGAACTCTACGGAGGGATCCGTAGATTGAAATCTACGCTAGCCCAACTCATATATATATATATATATATATAT
>SPJY01034035.1:0-91113 GCA_005191435.1 Raddia distichophylla | reverse complement strand
TTTCTTATTTTGGCTCAAGAAACATCAGTAATCAAAAGTAATCGGTTTGAAAAGAAGCAACTCAAAATTTGAAATAAACCGACATGCAGCCCACGATTTTAGGGCAGTTAATGCCCCCACGATTCTAGGATCTTGCCTCCTAGCGAATTACTTTCCGTCCTGAAACATGTTCACTTCGGTTACTTCCGATTACTTTCAAAATGCGATCATTTACTTCTGGATTTGGCTGGCTCGCGCGGTTCGCTGGGAAGGCTCGGGTGTAGATTAGCTTAATCTACACCCAGGGGTAGATTAGGGCCTCCGTATGTATGTATGTATGTATGTATGTATGTATACACACACACACACACACACACACACACACACCAAATAACACCAGAAATCATTAGTCCAAAGTTAGTCCAATAAACCATCAATCATCCTCAAATATTCATCCAAAATTATTATTATCCTTTCAAAGATATTCCAATAATTCCAACAATCCTCACAAAAATATGTAATATATTGGAAAATCATCTCATCACATTATTAAAATATTCACTCAACAATCGCCCCCTTGATGAGTGATTTGACAATTCGCCCATTCAATTTCTTCATTTTATTCTAAGCTCTCCCCCTTGACACATGCTCTCCACCTTAACACATGCACTTAAAGCAAACTTAATGCAATAACTCACATATGCACACATGCACACGCACTCTCTCACACATGAACTCATACACTTTATGCAACTCTAACTCTCCACCTTTGACAAAACACATATAAAGGACAAACAAATATGAACCATGCAAAAATGCCATGAAATGCACACCTATCAAGCAGTACCGATTATCCAAGGTGAATACAAATAGTATAGCAAATCAATTCCACACACCAAAAATTCATGAATTGCCCCATAATCAAGTATTAACTACTAGTTGTTGAGTAAAAAGTTTATAAAAAAACAATAAGCTCATGGACATGTAAATACAGATAAGTAGGCAATAAATATATAATATATAAAAAATATGCCCATGTGAGGAAGATACTAGTTTTGAGCGAAAAAGATATACCAGACTCACAATTATCTGTCCATGATTTTTCTTATATATCATCTCATTTTTTATCTCAATTTTCATAATTAATATCACCCCCTTTTTTCACCTATATGACAAGTTTGAGCTTGCTTCTTTTAATTGCAGGTATGAAAAGGTTGAACTTGTTTCTTTTACTAATTCGTAAGCAATATCACATAATCAAGCTCACATTTTTTAATTTTGCCCTGCATTTTTTATTTGCCAAGGACTCGTCATGATCATCTGGCTTAACAAAAAATGCTCAAAAACAGTACACAGACTCACATTAGCAATTTGAAGTTTTTAAAAATTAACCTTCATGTGTAATTTACCCAATCCACTTGACTATTATAAACTCATAAACAATTCACTCTCCAACAGTGAAAAATCAACTTAACTAAGTTGGCTTTATCAATGAAGATTGTCATGTGAATGTTCAATGCCATACTTAAATATTCAACAAATATAATAAGCAATGCTTGATCTATATGAAACAACGCACACACTATTCTACATGATGTTGGAATGCATGAGACCCAACTCCCCCCTTAACCTAGCAAACTCCAACACATTGCCACCATTCTCGACTTGAAAACAATTTTTTTTTGTTAATCATATGTCTTGAACATTCAGAATCAATTATCCACCTATTTTCAAGCCCTTTGCCTTTAATCTATGATGAAACGGTATGTTTAGGCACCCAACATTGAAAAGTGTTTTTGTTGTTTTTAAAGAATTTCTGAAAACCCAAGCATTGTTCGGAGAAGTAGAACTTACCATTGGACTTACCTTTTCAATGTATTGTTGTGGCCTTCTGTAGTCATAATTAAACCTATGATTTGGAGAAGTAAAACAATTTCGTGCATAATGACCAAACTTACCACAATTATAGCACCTCACATTGTGGAAAGTATCACAATATTTTTGACTCAAATTAGCACAACAATTTAATTTCATGTGTCCAAATTTTTCACAGCCAAAACATCTCACATGTTTCTTTTGAGAAATACTACCAGAGTTCAAATCAAAAGTTTTCTTTACAATTGAGGTTGAGGTGGCATAATCATTATTAACAGGTGCTTGAGAACAGTTATTCTTATTATATCCTATACCTTCCTTCATAAAAGAGCATTTAGATGTATCTAAAATAATATTTAAATTCTTTTCACCATTTGTCATTTTTCTAGAGTTGCTTTCAAGTAGCCATTTTGTAGAGCAAGATCAGGGCAACGATCACAAATAAGACCATGAGGACGTTTCTCGAGTTCAATCAATTTCTTTCTGATCCTAGTGAGATTCTCACATGCAAATTCTTTTGTCAAAACATTAACTTGTATTTTCAAAGTTGAATAATCATTTTTCTCTAAAGACTTTTTCAAATAAACCACCTCATCTTCTAAAACAATGCAATTTTCATAGGAGGAAGCACTAGATTTCAACAAAACATATTCACTCTTATAAAATTCACAAGCATCACATGTAGCACTCTGAAGATCAACAATTTTTCTTTTTGATTTTACACACGAATCACAATTTTCAGTACTTTTATTATACAATAACCGAAGTTTTTCATTTTCTAGTTTCAACTCTTTGCACTTTTTATGCAGTTTCTTAATAATCTTTTCTCGCATTTGAAAAATTTCAAAATATTGAAGGTTACTTACCTCATCTTCATCTTCGTCTTTAGTGTCTTCATCTCCAGAGTAAGCCTCCCTTCCAACAAGACAAACATTTGCTATATCGTCATCTTCTCCAAGTGTAGCCAATGAATTATTGCCATCATCTTCATCTGATATGCCCAGCTCATCCATAATATTCATGAATGCCTTTTGCAATGCCTTCGTCATCTTAATACCTGCAATCTTTTCTTTGACAATGGACTAGACTTTTTTGTTAGCGTTAGCGAGTTTGGGACAATCACTCTTGCAATGACCAAATTATTTACAATTAAAACATTGAATAAGATTTTTTTTTTTAGTTTTACCAAAC
Organism: Raddia distichophylla; assembly: GCA_005191435.1. Taxonomy (NCBI): domain Eukaryota; kingdom Viridiplantae; phylum Streptophyta; class Magnoliopsida; order Poales; family Poaceae; genus Raddia; species Raddia distichophylla. Next base: position 88,068 of record SPJY01034035.1, on the reverse strand, counting down.
TTGGTTTGTAAAACATTTGAAATTTTTTGTGAAAGACTAGCAAGTCCATTCAAATCCATGTCCTCAACATCCTTTTGTTTTTCAAAAATATTTTGTTTATTCTTTTCAATAGTTGCAAGAGTAATAGGAACATCATGAGCATGATTAATTTGACTAAGACCCATCTCATATATTTTCAATGAACCAAACAAAGCATCCAATTTCAATGTACTCATATCCTTAGACTCGGTGATTGCAGTTTCTTTAAAGTGCCACACCTTAACGATCTAAGCAACTTTCTATATTGATCTTTCTGAGGGAGAACCTTTCCTAAAGATGTAAGTTTATTAACCGATTCATTAAAACGAGCAGCAAAATCATTAATAGTTTCCCCAGGTTTCATAACAAACAGCTCATACTCACGAGTAAACAATTCAATTTTAGCGTTTCTAACATCACTAGTGCCCTCATGAGTAGTTTTCAAAGATTCCCAAATTTCATATGTAGTTGTCAAACTAAAAATCTTATTAAATTCATCTTTAGACAAAGCACCATAGAAATAACTCATTGCCTTTTGATTCAATGTAAATAGGTCTTTATATTCTTTAGTGTTAATACTATCAGGTTTTACATATTTAGTTTCTGCTCTAATACCAATTGTAGGATCGTAGGCGCCAAATACCCCTAATTAACGGAAGCAAATCGATGAAAGTAGATACTCATGTAAGATTAGAGAAACATTACCAGAGATGCAAATGTTTGATAACGCAGTTCGGCACTTGCCTACATCTGCGGGGCAATGATTCCGGACGCTCCTCCCTAATCAAATCCTTTTACAAAGAAGTAAAAATCTGCTCTGGTTTGAGCTACTTTGCTCTGCAACAGCTCCTGGCTACGCCACACACGATGTCTACTGTCCTGTTACAGCTTCTGCAAGCCTAACACAACCCCTGGCTCATCTCTTATAATCTTCCTCTAATCTCTTTCTAATCTCCTCTGAAATTTCCCTAATTTCTGTGGCCGTCATTAGCATGTGGAAACCCTAAAACTGTCTTAATCACCACCCTCTTGGTTCCCTTAAATAGTAAAAATAACTGGAATCCGTTTAAACTCGAATTGACCTGCCACAGCCCGCAATATCCCCGCCTGGGCCTGGCCAGCCTGCCTCTCAGCCAGCGTTGGGCCGCCTGCCCCCACTGGCCTGCCTCCTGTGCTGGCTCCCTCTGGGCCACCACCTCACGAGCCAAGTGCTGCACGCGCGCCACGCACATGCACATACCCACAGCACATGCACACACGCACATTTTCTTTCTTCCTTTTTTTCTCTTTTTCTTTTTCATCTTCTTTTCTTTGAAAAACATTAGTAAATAAATTAAAAAAAATAGAAAACAAATATTCTTCTCTCATGTCTCTATATTTAGATATTTTTCTCTCATGTCTATATATCTTGTTAATGATAGATACTTTGTTACATACAACAGAAATATAGGGATACAGAGAAAAAAAAAATGCTCTTAAAAGGTTATCATGTAGGCAAGACATGATACAATCAAGCAATATTAGTTATTCCTTTTATTAGTAGCAAAACGTCGATACTCAGGTATAATTAATTCATAGAATCAGTAAGAATAATCAGATAATCATATAGAACATTGTAAAAATAAAAAATTGGACGACTAGTCATCGTTGATACTGCACACACACCGGCAAACTTTTTCAGACCGCCCACATATTGTCCCCATTGGCCACCAGATTCTCTCACCGATTCTCAGAAAAAATACTCTCACCGAACCGCATACTTTATCAGGTCTAACCAACGCGGATACCCATTGCAATTATGTATTGAGACGCTCCTAATCCAATCTTGAGACGGAGGGCTAGGGGGGATGTTAGCCCACGGGTTTATAAAATTTGCTCCCACAAGTGGGCAACTAGCAGCGCAATTGGGGATTTGGGGTGATGACCGACATAAAACAAAGCCCTGCTTCGTCCTATGATAACCTCCAGTCATTGTAAAACAGCTAGCTAGGCCCATTCCAAGTCACACGGAAAGCACGAAAACGCGGAAGTGGGAGCAGGTGGGGAGTCGTGCAATGGCTTCTCGCCCAAGTCGCGCCTGGAAACCGCTGCGCGCACCGCCCAACTGACACTCGTTTTTTTTATAAAAAAAAAACATAAAATGGGCCACTGGATTCGTCTGGTCCTAGGTGCTGGGCAGAGTATTACCGCCGGCTAGGCAGCCAGAATATATATTATGGGTGAGGTACGTGTAAAATTACCGCTTTTAAAAAGTAGAAGTATTATGGGTGAGGTACGTGTAAAATTACCGCTTTTAAAAAGTAGAAGTATTTATATTTTTAAAAATTAAATATCAATATATATATATATATAGAATACTTGCAAAAATATATAATTTTAATAGGTTTTACAATAGAAAAGTATCAATTAGTGGTCAATTTGCATTTTGTGATGTTTCGGTGAGCACTATTTACATAACTAGTATAATTTATTGGTTTTATAACTAAATTGTACTATTGGTTTTGAGTATGTATAATGGTACATGTTAAAAGTATCTAGGTTGTGTTATATCAGATATTTGATGAGTGGATAAAAGAGATTACAGATAAACAAGAGAGCCGCCTTACATGCGAGTCGACTCAACCAGTGACATTATTGTATATTGAATATTGTGTCAATCTTCAAAGCATCATTATTGATGAAAGTTGAACGGCCCGTGTGCGACACGGCTCATGTGCGACACGGCTTAGGTGCGACGTGGCCCATTCAGAAAGACGACCCAAAAGGGATCCGCACAAGCGGCCCAAGCTTGCGGGTGAACTATCCTGGCTCGAGCACGAGCTTCCTAAGCCCAAGGTTGAGCTTCCAACCTCGAGCTCAAGCTTTCAAGCTCAAGGCACGAGCCCCCGGATACACTGTGCCTAATCGCTCACAACGAGCACCGCACGACTGAGGCAGCCCCGATACCAAGACACGCTTGCCACAGTCACCAGCAGAAGATGCCCTTGCAATCATGGGTCATCCATATGCGCTGTCTGACGCAAAAAAGGCATGGGACCCATTGCTATGGACCGATGGGCACTCGCAATTACCTACCAAACGACGCAAAGGATACAAACAGACCGAAGGGAGATTACTATTGTCTAGTAGGTAACAAGGCGTACCCTCATGATCCAATGGTGGTCTACAGGGCACGGGCGGTTGCCTATAAAAGGAACCGAGGACAAAGAAGACGATATCGACGTCTACTTTCAGACTAAGACCCACAACAAGAGAACTTTAGTAGAACTAGCACACCAATACTAGTGTAGGACGTGATAGTAGTAAAAGGGAACACGCACATAGTGCCTGAAGCACTTATTATACTCGAGCCCAAGCTTTCCCATGCTCGGCCTTCCCCTTGTACTTGCTTTAAGCTAAGTAAGGAATAGAGACTGGACGTAAGGCTTCTATCCGATAGTGGAGGCCCGAACCAGGATAAAAATCACTGTCATTGTCTTCTAGCTGCGGCTCCCTCCCGGCCTACCTTTGGATGCTCTGAGAGCAGCGCAAGGAGAAGGGTCATGGTTGGGCCTCACACCAACTAAGTAAGCTCGGCCCGTGGAGCCCGTCTCCCAGTCGTTGACAGCCATGTAAGGAACACTGTCGTCGACAGCCATGTAAGGGACACTGAGAGAATAGTAAGCTAATTGAGTTGTAAGGGACAGCCTGAGGAGTTGTATTAAAAAAATTGCTAAAAAGTTTAGTTGTACAGTTTTAAATTCTTAACCCATGTGGACCTGCTCTACATCCAAATCTAAAAGATTTCAAGACATATTAAGCTATTAACAATCTTCTCCGCCCTAACTAGCAACGCAACAATCAAAGTGTTCTTGCTATGTCTCTTGAATAAGTAAATGCGTGCTTTGAGGACCGTGCTAGGTCATAGTGGCTGTGAGCAACATTGTTCGTCTAACTCACATTCTCAAGAATAGGTCTCGGCGTTTGGTTTCTCACAGGTTGTGTACTTGTGTTGGATATACACACATGTGTGACATCTGTTGAGTTTGTGTGTCTACCTATGATGTAGGTATGGAGGTGTGAATTTGTGTTGTACACCTTTGTGAAAAAGCCATTGTGTGTTCTTCTTTCCTTAAAGGCCTTTTGCGCTAAAAAAAATCAATTATTTATTGTTTTGTTCGAAACAAGCCCTTAACTTTTGGAGAAAGCGAACAGTGAAGCACGTAGAAATTCATTTCCATCAGAGCGAGCCACGGATGAATGTAACCGGTGGATTATTTGCGACTTTGCTGTGAACATATATTTTTTTGGCGAAGTAAACATTCGCATTTTGCAGAACCGCAAGGACCAGGAATCCTATCATGTGATTTTACGAATAAAGAAAGAGACGCAGAGACCGAGGGGTCGAAGCCTCTGGAACCCAGAGGAAGCGTGGGGCCCGCGAACCAGAAAGCTGGGAGGAGGCGGGCGGGACTCCAACAAAACCGGAAACCCGGGCTCCCAAAACCGTGGACGCCGTCGCCTGTTTGCGCGACGGGGACGGACAGCCGAGTCGTCCCGGAAATCTAGGGGAATAATGATGCATCGTTAGGAGGGGATGATGAGGCTGGGGAATGAATGGAATCGCGGTGCGTTCCGCGGTCGGCGTCGTCCCACAGGCCACACAGCGCGTGGAGCAGCGCCCCGGTACACTGCACTGTTCCCGCTTTCGGTTCCCTCCGGGACAAATTGAAGGAAAACCCAGGCAAGTGGTTTCGTACGCGAGGAACGGAGCTCGCTTAAAAATTATGCTCAACTGAAGGCAGCATTTGTGTACTGCTATGCTCCTGGATTAGGCGAACCTGGCCCTGGTTTGAACGACGAGCTACGCTAGGCTGGTCCAAAGACCTCCGTGCTCGTTACATGCTCCGGGGAGGAAGAGTGGTTACTGATTGGCGAGAATGATTGATTGGTTTGATCCCACGACATTTTCAGTCTGTTCTCGATGCTGGTAAGCTTAGGTCGAGAAAATATCAGGGTATTGCGTCAATTTTCGAAGATGGTGGTATCACCGGCTTGGTTGGTGCCAAGCTTTTGCTGCAACTAATAACTAAAATGCAATTCTCAAATATCTCAACCAAAATATCACTTCTTCTCAAAACAACTCTTTGAATCTAATGAAAACCTAAACGTTTAGCTCAACTATATGGCCTGAGCTAAACAAAACATGTACTCCCTGCGCTCTAGATTTACAAATATTTCTATTTTATATATAGACACAAAACATTAAAAATTAACTACATTGACTCTAATTATTACTTCTAATCACTTTTTTCAATACAATGCATATAGAAAATATAATCTAAAGCAAGATATTTATTAGGGTCATTGAGGAAATAATATGTTTATTTTGCACTGAAACGTGAAATAAAGCTTATATTTTTGGATAAGTTCATTCACAAAATGCGTCTTATATTCTTGAACTGAGGGTGTAACTTTAACTATATGTCAATGCTTCTTCAAGAATAAAAGAAAGGGAAACTCTCAACAACGATCGGACGCATCATTGCGTTCGCTTCACGTAAAGTCGTCCCAACTCGCGATAGGTATGGACGACACCACCTAGCTCCCTTTCTTTTTCCCCCTTTTCCATGTGCAACGCCAGATGATGCCGCCATTTTTTCATGGGGTGCAAGCTGCTACATGCATGATGCGCGCGCTACTCACGGCTACCACCACTGGGCACTCATCGGCCAATGCTGCCACTCCCGCTCGTCGGTCAGCACTGTTGTTCTGCCCCTTCTTTTCTCTCATATATACCGTTTTGACATATCTCTTTTCTCTTCTTCTTTATATTCCCTATCTCTTGTCACCTCTATTGTAGCTCCCAAGTCCCAAGGGCTACATTTGATGAAATTTGTGCCTAGATCCGGCAAGCTCAACATGCCAGGCTCGTCGGATCTGGAGAAGAAGAATGCTAGAAGAAGATGAGCCCTATTTTTTTTACATGGAATCTCAAAAATATACGTGTTAAACTTGACTTTTGCTTATTGAATCTTGTTTTTGTTCTTGTGGGAACTTCCTTATGTGCACTAGGAGGTCCATTCCAATTTTAGCATGAAACCTTAGCGATGTACACGTGAACTTGTGTTTTACCTGCTATTTTTATAAAACTTCTTGTATTGTCAAATTTTAACAATATATTTTTTCAAATTTCAGCACATATTTTTTAAGTTTCAACAAGAGTTTTCCTAAGTTCTCGTGACGACGGTGATAACGTCTTGCTTGCTGAAACTCAGGTTTTGCCTTATGTTATTTGAATATTTTGCCAACTGAAATCTAGTTTTTTGCTTGCCGGAACTTTGTTTTGTACTCACGAAACTTCTCGTATTGTTAAGTTTGAGACGTAGGTTTTCCAGATTTTAGAAATAGGTTTTTATGTCTTAGTTATTTTTCTAAATTTCGGTAGATATTTTTTAAAAGTTTAAACAATAACGTTATGCTGGTGTCAACTGTCCTTTAATGGACGTTCGACTTATAGCACTTGTCTAAAAAAGTGAGAATTGAGATAATCCTTTTGAAAAGAAATAAAAAGCATAAACGAGATACCAAAGAAAGTACTATCGTTTTCCCCCTCGAAGCCAAGTTTAAATTATTGTTAAACGCTGGTAAATACAACGCGAGTGGGTTTAAATTATATTGCTAAATCAAAGTGATTAGCGTTGATTGACCCGGGAGCAGATAAACATGGGAGGAGAGAGAAGGAGTGGGACCGAGCACGCCCAAAACCATGGAGGATGACAAACGTGGGGTTCCGGCTGGGGACGTGACTAGGAAGGAGAGAGAGCAGAAAGGAAACCCGCCCATGGTATTGGCGCGCGCCCACAGAGGCAGCGGAAACAGCGGCCGTCGCTGTACGATTTCCACAAAACCGGGAGCCACCCCCAAAGCCCCCAACCCCAGCCGCTTTCCAGTTTCCACGGCATCCATCGCTCGATCGACCAGATGTGGCGAAACGACCCGTCGCGCGGGCCGCGGGTGGCCCGGCCCGGTTGGCGCTGGGACGTGGACGCCACGCGCCTGCTGGATCCGATCCGCCCGTGCCATGTGTGCCAGGGAAACATGATGATTTCCGCGCGGAAACCGCAGCGCGGCGCTTGTCACATCCACCAGAAGTCCAGAACCAGCCTGCGGTGCGGGGTTCCGTTTACCGCACGATGGTGTGGAGAAATCCGTGATACGATGGCAAAGCAATCGGCTCGCGAACGGGGTGCAGTGTGCAGCTGGTTTGGAGTGCAGCGAACGGATGCGAGGGTGCTGATGAGCCTTCGGGTATGGAGTGTAGCGCGCTAGAGAAGTGAACAGTACAGGGGAGACCGCCGAAAGGCGCCTGCGGGTTTGTGTTCCTGGGAGCGCGGGTGGGCCCCGCGAGAACGCTCCCCGGCTGCTCTCCTCGTCCCGTTTTTGCTCTGGCCACGGCGCCGAACCCGCCTTCCTTCCCCAGCTTTCCCAAACCACCGGCGCCCAACCCACTTATAAAACAGCCCTCCCTCTCTCCTCCCCTACAGGCTTACACACATCGTCGTCATCGTCTCGTCTCACACATCCACGCCACACCTAACGCCAAGCCAGAGGGAGGCCAGAGCACTGGTGCAGTGTAGTGCATCTCCCCAAGCTGCAGCGATGCGGATGAGCTGCAACGGGTGCCGGGTGCTGCGCAAGGGGTGCAGCGACGGGTGCACCATCCGCCCGTGCCTGCAGTGGATCAAGACCCCGGAGGCGCAGGCCAACGCCACCGTGTTCCTGGCCAAGTTCTACGGCCGCGCCGGCCTGCTGAACCTCCTCGCCGGCGGCCCCGACCACCTCCGCCCCGCCGTCTTCCGCTCCCTCCTCTACGAGGCCTGCGGCCGCATCGTCAACCCCATCTACGGCTCCGTGGGGCTCCTCTGGTCCGGGCAGTGGCAGGCGTGCCAGGCCGCCGTCGAGGCCGTCCTCAAGGGCGACCGCATTATCCAGGTCTCCTCCGAGGCTGCCGCAGCCGCCCAGGCCACCCCGCCGCTCAGGGCCTATGACATCCGTCATGTGGCCAAGGACTCCGACCCCGACGCCGACGCCGCCGCCGACCTGCTCCGCGTCGCGCGCTCCAGCCGCACGCGCTTCAAGCGCGCCTCCTCCTCCACCTCCAAGCCCAAGGCCGCCGCCGCCAAGCGCGCCTCCCCCGCGTTGAGGCCAGAGTCTGAGCAGGAGCCGGAGCCGGAGCCGATGGTCGTCAGCGAGCACGACGATGACGTCCACGACCACGCGCTCAGCCACGACGAGGAGTCAGCCGGCAGCCACGACCACGACCACGACGACCGCGTGGAGTACGACGACGATGAGGTGGTGGCCAAGGAAACGCGAGGGGAGGAGGGGTCGGAGGACACGGAGGTGGAGGCTGGCTCCCACGTGAGCCAAGCCGAGCAGAGCCCTGCGCCGGCGGCGGCGGAGGAATCCGAAGACGAAGTTGGGCTGGAGCTGACGCTCGGGTTCGAGCCGGTCGCGCGCGTCTCCAGGCCGGCGGCGCGGCGCGACCTCAGCGGCTTCAGCGCAGAGTCGAGCCGAATTGGCCTGCGGCTTGAGCTGTCAGCATGAGAGGCGAAGCGGTTCCTTAGCTAGAGCAGAAGACAGTTTTGAGATCTTGTCAGAAAGCAAAACAGCAATCCTAGGTTGCGCCCTTTTTCTTTTTTCTTTTCAATCTTTTCCCTTTTATTTGTCATGACAACGGCTCAGCGTCTTAGTTTTCTAGGATTTCTTTGTTTCTAGCTTTCTTTTGCCATGTACTCATTTCATGTCACCTGTACAAACTTTCGGAGGACCGGCTTTGGCGAAAGAAGTATTCCATTCACAATCTGATTCTGGAACAATCCAAAACCTCTCATGTGAAAAAAAAAAAGGTTTGAGATTCAAATTAAGTTGGCCACTTCCTTTCATATGAATGTAGGATACACATCGTACACCTCAGTTTAGAGACTGTTTTTGTGGGAATGCCTTTTCTTTATACGTTTGTGCCGGTCCGTACTAAGGTTTTATGAATTGGGAAGATATGGAATATGGGAAATAACTAGCGAGGTCAAAATAGAAGTGAAGATGGTAACCGCGCAAATGAAAATCTGTAGTAGGAAAAAGCAAGTTCGGTTAGTGAATTGGAGAAATCCTGAATATATATATTCCCCCATTCAATTGACAACATTTTATCTACATGAATTCATATTTGAAAATATTTAGTATAATAAGAAAGCCCACAACATTGTAACATTATGCATGGGCTGTAATTTTAGTGAGACACTTGTAAATAACCGAGTGTGTTTCCAAGCTCCAAGACGTGCAAAGGTGTTTCAGACCGCAGAGATATACTTTTGCATTAAAAAAAAACCTAGTGAGGCTAATGAAATCATCAGCCCCCATCAAGGTAATAAAACATGAGTCATACTCCCTCTGTTCATTTTTATTTGTCGCTGTTGACTTTTGGACGTGCCCTTTAACCATTTGTCTTATTAAAAAGGCTATATTTATGTATCATTTATTTTGTTATGTTTTGTTTTATCATTAAAGTTACTTTAAGTATGATTTATATTTTTTTGCATATTTGCATTAGATTTTTGAATAAGATGAATGATCAAAGGGCATGTTCAAAAGTCAACGGCGATAAATAAAAAAACAGAGATAGTACTAAAAATGGAGCAAAATCGTACAGCATACCATAGTTGTATATACAAACTGGCTTCCTCAAATTGTAAAGGTGGTATTGCTAACACATACAACACTACCAAGTCCAGCACCATGAGTCATGATTGAGCTATGCTTAGAGGCCTTTGACTTTTGAGCAAGTCTTTGACCATTCGTCTTATAAATTGTAAAGGTGGTATTGCTAACACATACTACCTCCGTTTTTTTTTTGTTTGACGCCTTTGATTTTTGAGAAAGTCTTTGACCATTCGTCTTATTGAAAAAATTAGTGCAAACATGCAAAAAAATAAATCATGTTTAAAATATCTTTATTGATAAAACAAATCACAATAAAATAAATGATATTTGCATAATTTTTGTGAATAAGACGAATGGTCAAAGATGTATCCAAAAGTCAAAAGCGTCAAACAAAAAAGAACGGAGGGAGTACAACACTACCCAAGTCCAGCACCATGAGTCATGAGTGAGCTATGCTCAGAGATCCCAAGGGCGTGTTTGCTTCGGCCCTGACTGGTCTTGCTGATGAATTGCATGCCCCGCAATTTTGCAGTCTGTTTCTCGGCCGACAAAAGACATGCCTACGACAAAACTTGTCATGCCAAATTTTTTACAATTAGGCAACGGCGTTCAAATTGGCCACCTTCTCGCCTTTGCCTCTCCAATTGGCGCAGTTAGCCTTTCCTTGCATGGCGTGCAAGGGCCATGACCTTAACAGCCCCTAAATCGCAAATCCAAAGAATTAAAATTCATAACATTTTTTTAGCAAGAGGCAAAAAGATCTGCCTTTGTATTAATAAAGAGGAGTTACAGGGTGGGGGAGATAATGGCCCCTCCCCCGTGGGCCCGCAAGCGGTCTAGCTAATTACAAAGGGGGCGCTCGCAGCCTCCCAAAGGTGCAGGTCATCTAGGAGCAAATTAAGGAAAAAGGCGGTAGGTCTGTCGGCTTGGCGAAAAATCCTGTTGTTGCATTCGAGCCAAATCTACCAAATGGTGGCGGAGGCGATTGAGAGCACTCCTGCAGAAGCGCCGCCCTGAAGGATGTCGTTGGACCACCAGGCATTGAAGCAGTCGGTGTTTGCCCACCCAGCGGGGTCGAGTGGTTGCGCGTTAAGCAAGGACGCCAGCCGGGCCCAGATGAAGTAGCTGAAGGTGCATTGGAGAAAAAGGTGCTCGGGAGTCTCCAGATTGCGCTTGCAGAGAGGGCAGAAGTATTCATTCAGGAGCTGCCGGCGTAGTAGGGCGTCAGCCGTGAAAACTCATCTGTGCAAGAGCGTCCAAAGCAAGAATTTGCACTTAGAAAATCATCTATAAACATGCAGCAAGCCAGCAACTGCATAGCAAATTAGTAAGTGAGTTTAGAGGGAAGGAATAAAGGACCCAACAGGTGGCAATTGCATATCCAAGCGGTCGATATTTTTGTTTTTGGACAAACTGGAGGAGTCGGAATTTTATCGTTTAGAAAGATAGTCTTGGAAGGAGTGTTTTTTATGGAAATAATCGCTCAATCCGCTTATTTTAGAACCGACCATCAAGCAGTCTATCCATGCTAGTATGGTCTGGATGTTTACACTCGAAAGAAAATTTTCTACCTATGTTGATGCTCATATAATCCAATTGGATTGAAATTGCTATCTTTAAAAATCAGTAGCACTGCCTCTGCTCTTGCTCCCTTTTGATGAGCTCACATAATGAAATCTAGAGGCCATTGTTGATGCATCATGTGTATTTAGAAAATGTTATAATGTTGTAAATAAGCTGCGAGGATGTTTCAGTTATATAGTTTTTTTGTTGAACTGTCACACGTATATTTTTTGGGAACATATCATGTGCAATCAAGTTTATGGTGTAAAAATTTGCAAATATACTTTATTGTTTACTCTACCTATATATGAAGTTTTAAAGCAAATTCAGTTTATATTAAGAGTTATAAAAAAGAAAAAAAACAAACAGCTTTGATGAGTTCAAAATTGATAGAATTTTATCTTTTTTTAACTTTCAATATATGATGAATTTGAACATGAAATTTTATACAGAGGTAGAGTGAATTGATAAATATATATACAAAATTTTTCAGAAATTTTTACAACTTTTAATAGTTTGATTGCATTGTGTTGCACCGTTGGCTTAATTGCATAGGATATATTCTCTTTTTGTTGAAATGCAATGAATAAACAATTAGAATTGTTCCAGTTGGAACTGGCTACACATGTATGAATGACATGTGCATTTCATGTGAATTGGCCTACTGCTGCTAGCAACAGGCAAATCGCCAGGGAATAGCGCCGTGACGAGTTGGTCTGCAAAGGACAAGATCAATACACTTGTCCATTGCTCGGAAGTCAGAACTGACAAGCAAATTTTGTCATCTAAAATGCAGTATACCAGGAACATCAACCGTTGAGAGGAAAGGATCATGAAGCTATCCTTGTCAAGTTCATTTACATGATTTGGGAGATAGAACAGTTGAGAATAGCGCAAGACATGAAGGAGATGGCTATAATCGAGCTGGATATAAGTAGATACGAACTGGCTCAAGATATGAACAACATAAGATATATTTAGACGGGTGACACCGAGGTAGACAAGATTACCAACGAGGTGATAATATCGATAAGGATCCTAGAGAGGTTCCCCATCGGTGGGCCAAAACTGAAGATTATGTTTCATAGGAGTCTCTGTCGTGCAATCATCACAAAGAAAAGCCCGGTCAAGAAGGTCCCCAATATACTTCTCTTGAGACTAAAATATACTCTGCGACGTGGAGGTAACCTCAATCGCAAGGAAATAAAGAATAGGACCTAAATTAGATATGTGAAACTGCTCATTAAGACGAATCTTTGCAAATCATCACCAGCAATGTTAATATCATCGACATAAAGGAGAAGAAGAGTGCGACCACGAGGTGAGATATGAACAAACAATGTAGGATCATGATCACTGATGAAAAAACCAGTAGTAGTGACCACAGAAGAAAAACATTGAAACCAGGCCTAAGGAGTTTGTTTAAGCCCATATAGTGAATGACGAAGAGCCATACCCTCATAAACAAAATACCCCGGCGGAGGCCGCATGTAGACTTCTTCATGAAGCTGCATTAAGAAAGGTATTTTGCACATTAAGCAGATAGATAAACCATGCACGGACAGAGGCCACACAAAAAGAGTCTTAATAGTGGCCATATGAGCGATAGGAGCATAGGTTTCATCATAATCAATGGCATGCTCCTGCTGAGAGCCACGAGTCACAAGATGAGCTTTGTAACGTTCAAGAACCATTAGAGCGAATCTTAACCTTATAGACCCACTTGTATGTGATGGGATAAGAATAATAGGAAAGAGGCACAAACTCTCAAGTGCCAGTACAATCAAGAGTAGCAATTTTCTCAGCCATCGCATGCTGCCACTTATGATATATAACAACATCTCACGATAAGAAGATGGTTCTGTAGGAGCAGCACCAACAAAGCCAAAATGCTCAGGAGGCCAAATGAATCGACGATCATGAAGAGTGTAGTGACGAGTAGTAAAAGCTATCTAATCAAGAGAAGATGAGATAGCAAGAGGATCCTCAGGCTAAGAATGATGAGTATATACAATATGTTAGGGAGCTGCAAAATGAGCGGGTGGTGTAGAGTAAACTGATGGCGGCGGTGGTGGTGGTGCTATATAAGAAGAACTAGAAGCATCATCAGAACCAGAATCTGCAAGAGCAGAAGAAGCTAGGGATGAAGACACAAGGTGAGTAAAAAGGACAACAGGAATAGGATCGGTGAGAAAGGTCAAGAAAGAAAGAGACTCAAGAGCAGAGGGAGAGGAAGAAGAACGAGGACAGAAAGGACGAGACTCGTTAATAGTGACATCCCTGGAAATCCTCGTTCGACGACTGACCGGATCCCAACAACGATATACTTTGTGCTCTGTACTTGAAAGGATCTAGTTGGCTTAGAGGGGGGGTAAATAGGCAACTTTTAAAATTTTAAGTTAAAGTTCAAGCCTTTTAGCAAATTGTTATCCAATCCAGCTAGCAAGTCCTATACTAAGCAAGATACGAAAAACAAAACACAGCAGAAGGAAAAAATACCAGACAAGTGCTGAAAGTAAATTGACAAAATTAAATGCAAGAAGTAAGAGAGGGACACAACAATTTTTGAAGAGTTCGTCATCGGTAAATCCAGCCACCACGGAGGGGCCGCGGGGAAGGAAGAATGGGTAGGCGGCGGGAGCTACGTAGAGGATCGAGGGCGGCGACTGGGGCGGCGGAGACGGGCAGCGCGGCCGGCGGAAAGAGAAGCAGCGACGGAGGGAGCAGAGGAGAGGGCTGGACTGGAGTTAGTGGCTGTAGAGGGGAGTGGAGACGGCTCGTATAACTTCGTATAATGTATGCTATACGAAGTTATTACGAGTGCGACCACGAGGTGAGATATGAACAAACAATGTAGGATCATGATCACTGATGAAAAAACCAGTAGTAGTGACCACAGAAGAAAAACATTGAAACCAGGCCTAAGGAGCTTGTTTAAGCCCATATAGTGAACGACGAAGATGAAGAGCCATACCCTCATAAACAAAATACCTCGGTGGAGGCCGCATGTAGACTTCTTCACGCAGCTGCATTAAGAAAGGTATTTTGCACATTAAGCAGATAGATAGATCATGCACGGATAGAGGCCACACAAAAAGAGTCTTAATAGTGGCCATATGAGCGATAGGAGCATAGGTTTCATCATAATCAATGGCATGCTCCTGCTGAGAGCCACGAGTCACAAGATGAGCTTTGTAACGTTCAAGAACCATTAGAGCGAATCTTAACCTTATAGACCCACTTGTATGTGATGGGATAAGAATAATAGGAAAGAGGCACAAACTCTCAAGTGCCAGTACAATCAAGAGTAGCAATTTTCTCAGCCATCGCATGCTGCCACTTATGATATATAACAACATCTCATGATAAGAAGATGGTTCTGTAGGAGCAGCACCAACAAAGCCAAAATGCTCAGGTGGCCAAATAGATCGACGATAATGAAGAGTGTAGCGACGAGTAGTAAAAGCTATCTAATCAAGAGAAGATGAGATAGCAAGAGGATCCTCAGGCTAAGAATGATGAGTATATACAATATGTTAGGGAGCTGCAAAATGAGCGGGTGGTGTAGAGTAAACTGATGGCGGCGGTGGTGGTGGTGCTATATAAGAAGAACTAGAAGCATCATCAGAACCAGGATCTGCAAGAGCAGAAGAAGCTAGGGATGAAGACACAAGGTGAGGAAAAAGGACAACGGGAATAGGATCGGTGGGAAAGGTCAAGAAAGAAAGAGACTCAAGAGCAGAGGGAGATAAAGAAGATCGAGGACAGAAAGGACGAGACTCGTTAATAGTGAAATCCCGGGAAATCCTCGTCCGACGACTGACCGGATCCCAACAACGATATACTTTGTGCTCCGTACTTGAAAGGATCTAGTCGGCTTAGGAGGGGGGGGTGGGGGGTGAATAGACAACTTTTAAAATTTTAAGTTAAAGTTCAAGCCTTTTAGCAAATTGTTATCCAATCCAACTAGCAAGTCCTATACTAAGCAAGATACGAAAAACAAAACACCGCAGAAGGAAAAAAAATACTAGACAAGTGCTAAAAGTAAATTGATAAAATTAAATGCAAGAAGTAAGAGAGGGACACAACGATATTTGATCGAGGTTCGGAGTCCTCCTCCTACTCCCCGTTGAGGCAAGCCCTTCACCAAGGACTGGCTCCCTCTTGAGCCTGCAGCCTCTTTCCACTCAAGATTGCTCTTCACCACTCTGGTAGGCAAGCATCTAGCCTTCACAAGTCATCTTGAAGGCTTCCACAACCGACATGGCAAGCTCTTCAAGAACACCATCACCAAGCCGTCTAGGATTGGTAATAAGCTTCAAATCATCACTCTAGTGGATAACACACTCTCAATCATATTTAGATACATTTGGAGCAATGTAGTTTTGGGCATTTAGTGGAGATGTGTTTTAGCTGAAGAACAAGGCTCAAGGACTTGCTAATAGGTGTGAGAATAATATTATAAGGCCAAAGCTCTATTTGGAATGAAGGTTCTACGTTCTTTTATAGACTAAGATACAGATCATAGCCGTTTGAATGCAATCCTAGCCGTTAATAAGAAGACAAAGTACTTTTGCAAAAGCACTGTCAAAGTTACTTTAGCAACCGACAGATTTCAATGATAAAGATTTTGAAACAGAAGAAAACAAGTTTGCGATAGACAGACTTTCAGTGGAAAACCTTCACGCGACGGACTGTCCGGCGTGAACTGAGATTTGTCTGCACGCTATGCCAAGGAAGTTTATATTGTAGCGGACTGTCCTGCTTACACAATGTTTTGTCTGCACGACAACCTAAATATAACTAATTCATGACAGACCGTCTGGCGTGAACTGAAATCATTCTAGAGAAGCACCGGACTAAAGAGAACTATCAAGGCAAGGCTTGTCCAGCGAGAACTTGAATCTTTCCGGAGAAGCACTGGACAAAAAGAGGGTGGTTGATGACTTGTCCGGTGTTAACTGAAATCTTTCTGGGAAGGGAATATGGCTAAGTTTTTAGGAATAGGTTGCTCCAAGTTATTTTCATAAGACTGAGAGAAATATTACCAAAAGGAGTAATAATGTGAAACCCCCTTAATAGTACGGCAAAGAACAAAAACACCTAGATACAAGCTTGATACATCTCCCAAGCTTAAACTAGAAAAAATGTCCTTAATCTTATCTTTTAGCTTGATGCCGCACCACTAAGGTGAATACTCACAAAATGAGCCTAATTGCTCTAAAGTGAGTTCAATTAAGATTCTTGAGGTCATCATCACCAAAACCATTCAATAATTCAATCAATAAAAATGTGGGTGGGGGGAGGGGGGCTAGATGCTACAGTACTATATCCAAGAAAAACACAATGAACCGACTAACCAGCCAGCTTGCTGTTTTCACGAGGAGGAAGAACATAGCGCGCACACACCAAATGGGCGAACACTGGAATTGTCTGGTGTTTGTCCCATGAGACGCTCTATTGGAATACCACCCCGAAGGATAGAAGATGGCTGAAGTTTAATAATATAGCAAGTAGAAGAAATAGCCTAAGCCTAAAAGTGAGGAGGAAATGGAGGAATCAATCATAAGAGCAAGAGCGGTCTTAAGAAGATGATGATTTTTTGCACCTAGTGATACCATTTTGTGCATGGGCATCAGGATAAGAGAACTATGAAAGAGTGCCCTGCTTAGTGAGAAACCCGCGAAGATCTCCAGACAGATATTCCCCAATAGAATCAACTTGAAAAACTCGAATGAGAGTATCAAACTAAGTACAAACCATGATGGCAAAATTTTTATAAATGGATAGAACCTCGCCACGCTAAGACATAAAATATATCAATTTTTGGCGAGAAAAATCATTTATAAAAATAATATAATATTTATGACCACCTTGGAAGACGAAAGAGTTTGGTCCCCATACATCAAAGTGAACAAGATCAAAAGGACAAGCTGATACAGATTCACTAAAAGGGTAGAGAAGTTACACCTGCTTGCCAAGGTTGCAACCCGCACAATCTAAATAAGCATCACTTGACACTGACCCTAATAGACCGCGACAAGCTAGCTAATGATGATAGACAGGAGCCACAAAGATGTCCCAAACAATGATGCCATTGAGCAAAAAACGTTGTGGAGGAAGTAGCGGAGATGAAGAGACTGCAAGTTGTAGCGAAAGGTAGACAAAGCCAGTCAAGCTCCCAGAGATGTTGTGAGTCATGGTGCTAAGGGCCAGTACCAACCAGAAGACCCATGCAATGATCCTGCATAGAACAAGAATCACTATTGAGAATCACACGACAACCATGATTAGTAAGCTGGTCAACAGAGATAAGCTGCATGGTTAGTTTGGGAAAATGAAACAGTGGGAATATGAAATGAAGAAGATAGAAGAGTGCCTCATCCCATGACAAGGAGAGAGGTACCATTTGTCGTCTGAAAAATTATATGAGTAGGCAAATGAACTAATGGAAGTAAGACAGGCAACCATGTGATGTAGTAGCATCATAATCTCAGGAAAAGTACCTGGTTGCGCTACAACAAAGTGTCTGAATCCACTAGAGCTGATGTAGGAGAAGCAGTACCCTTGGGCTGGTGACAACGAGCCAACTCCCGCTTCTTCCTGTAGCAGAACAGCTCCACATGACCAGCCTTGTGATAGAAAGTGCAGTCAAGGCCAATCTTTGTTGTCCCTCCAGTGGACGACAAAACAGAGGAAGGAGCAGACGAAGGACTAGCTGGTGTCGAAGCCGGCAAACGAAGAGCGAGGATAGTCAAATAAGTCAGCAAGCTCTCACCATGCAGACGAGTCTCCTCAATATAAAGGGAAGCAAGAGCCTTACGCAGAGACATGTGGGTGTCGAACAAGAAGTTAAGTATGAATCTACTCAAGCTCTAAGCGAAGACGCATGAGGAAGTTGTAGAGGCGGTGAAACTCCAATCATCGCTGAGTGAGGCGACAACATGAGCAAGTGCGACTGTCATAGCCCTCCTTGATATCCTCTGTATCCTAGTCATCAAGCAAGTCAATTTGATGCCATGTTGAAGCAAACTGAGCATAGATCTCATCCATGTAGAATCACCTTGATGAAGTGACCTCTCGTGATTGACAACTGCAAGCCACTGAGAATGATCGTTCGTAGCGGTCATGAAGATGAGACCATATAAGGTGCGACGAGACAAGAGAAATCACATCTCCAGTAAGATGGACCTCTATGCTGAAAAACAAAATAGCAATATCACGAGCATCCTCGTCGCACCAAAACTTATAACCCATAACCTGAGACTGATAGGACTCTTGTTTCTCCGAATGATCATCAGCAGTCTTCTTCTTGGCATCAACAATGTCATCAAGCTTCTCCACAAGCAGCGAAGGAAAAGGAGGACGTGGCAGGCCAGGAAGCTCGCCAGCGAGAAACTCCTAAAGACACTGACCGTGCATATGAAGCACCTAGTCCTGATAATTGAGACAATTGGATATCACTGGATATTTAAGAACATAATGTTGTAAAATTAGCATAATGAGCAAGATAATACAATATTCCATAATGAGTAAAGCTATAATTAAATGCAAGCCAATTGAATCATATAGCATGTATTCCTCAAATATGATCAAGAAGACATATATGTACATGATATCCTCAAAAAGATTCAATGCTGCCCAAGGTAATAAAACCAGCAAAAAGCTCAAGATTTTATTAATGAAGTTGTTCTCAGATTGCAAACAGGGGTTGCTAAATAAATTAGCCATCCAATCTAATTTGAGCAATATATATCACAGGTTTTCTAATCTGAAAATTTCAGGATTGCAACCAAAGATTAGTACTGCTCAAGCTCAAAAGGTATTCACTGCTCTATGTACAAGACAAATGAAGTCAGTCTGCACCAGAGTAATAAAAGATCAATAAAACAGTTCGGCCAGACCCCAAACAGCCACTCGAACAAGCCGAACAGCAGCTTAACTGCACACTGCACTAACTAGTATCAAGAACAATCAACACACTAGTTCTTCAGATTAAGGAAATAAACAGGGCAGCAGTAAATTGATCTAATCTCTTACTCCTAGGTGCTTAACCAAATACAAAGAGCAAACGCAGTGAAAGCTAAGAGCAGTACTACTCTAGGTCTAGCAGAATCCTTTAATAAACAGATTAATTAAGCCCTAAATTTATGCAATCATCATCGAACAAATTAACAGAGCCACAACACAGTGCTTCCAGATTTGGTCAAACAGCCTCTAGCTCGAAGGCTAGTATCCCAGAAACAACCAAATGGGTCCACTGAACAAGAAGAGACGGAGAGTTCTTACAGTGCGTTGGATCCGAGCCAACGATGCCGAGGCAAAGCGTGCAAGGCACTGTCCCAGAAATCAAATCGCCCATGCTAAGCACCACAAGCGAAACTATCCGGAGATACGATGCCGAAATCCCTCACCGCAGCCAAAGGCCACAGGAGGAACCCGAGGAGCAGAGGAAGGAGCAGCAAGGGCACGACGTCCACCTCGTGGCCACCGAGCACCAGATCGACGGAGAGCGGCACGGGTTCCCCTCTAGCAACCAGCGCCGGCCAGCAAGCCAGCCGGAGTTCCGGTGAAAACACCGAACAACAAGGTCGCGAGAGGAGTGAGAATAGATGGGGAAAACAGTGAGCAGCCAAGAGAAAACCGAATGCCAGAGAGAGAGGAAGCTGCAGCCTCTAATAGGGGTGGAGGAGCTTACCAGCCCTTCGGGATGCTCGGCCACGGAGTCCGCACGCCGAAAAAGGCGGCGCCGCCGCCCGTGCCGCTCCAACCCTAGGGGTGGGGCACGAACGGGGCGTGCACGCCTCCCCCTGCCTGCTCCTCTCTCTCTCCCTCTTAATCTCTCATGTGGGCCGGCTCAGCAAAGGGGCAAAAGCCCAACACATAAATTGTAGTGTCCGACGACGACATTTTTTTTGAAAGCTAAACTCACAACCGACTGGTTCGTGAGAGACACCTCCACACTCCTGATAGAGCAAGGGCGGTGACATTGATCCAAGGGCCTCGACAGCGGATCGACGAGAAACGGCGACCCCAGCAGCGGCCAGCGAGAGACGGCAGCCCCGGCGGCAGATCGGCGAGAGACGGCGAGCCCGGATCGATGTGAGGCGGCAATCCCGTCAGTGGATCGGCAGGAGACGGCGAACTCGACAACAAATCGGCAAGAGATGGAGGTCCGGTTAGTGGATTGGCAAGGAACAGCAACCTCGATAGCGGATCGGCAGGAGACAGAGGCCCCGTCCAGGATTGGCAAGAGACGGCGACCCCCAATGGCAGATCGGTGAGAGCAGAGCCGATCGATGAGCAAAGCCAAGACAGGAAGGGAAGGGGCGGCGACCAGAGGTAACACCAATCAATTGCTCTGATATCATATTGGGAATAACGCTTGTATTGATCTGATCGATGCCAAGAGGCCAGTATATATATGCAGTATAGCAGGTTGGGCGAGACTCACATACACATTCTATGTACACACATACATATATCTCTAACAAAAACATTGTACTTGTTTATACATACAAGATGCTTCGGCAGAAGAACATTGCAAAATAGTTTAGTTTGTTGCTGAAATTTTTACTATGTGTATATACGTATACAGTTTGCATTGAGCAGCAACATAGATATATAATGGAAATGCATTTTTATTGATCTTGTAATTGGTTTCATGTATGTTTATGAGAATAATCAGTAAGTTGTACTGGAATTGTGCACATGGCTAGTTGTTTATGAAATTATCATAACAGATATATATAGAAAGCACAACCCACAATCTAAAACAGTAACATGAATTTCGACATCAAAAAAGAAATTCATAGTACAAAGCACAATCTGGACATCACAACATGTTTGTAAAACAGAAATTGTGACAAGGTCTTGTACTACACCCTCCTCTTCTTTACATAATTAAAACAGCATGTGCTTGTTGTCAACATTAGCACTAGCTATAGACCAAAACTTCTCCAAAATAAAAATAGTTGCTGCATGTAAAAATGAATAGTTGGTTAAGAAAACTTAAAATCTACAAGAACAAATTTTTTTCAACATGTCAGATAAAGGAGAAAATAATTACCTACATCAGAAAAGTGACAAGGATACATGTGACTCCTATGGGCATTCTCAACCCTACCCCTTTTTCTCACCTATCTCTGTATCAGAGAGAGGAAATAAAATATAAGAGAGGGAAAGGTAGGGATGGATTGAAAAGTGGATGAATAGTGATGAGATAGGGGAAGTTTAGAGGTAGGGTTGGGATGCAATTGTAAAGGAATAAGTTAGTCAAATAAATTAAAAATGACAAGATTAAATGAACTATTATGGCAAGATTAAATGGACTATTTGTCAAGAATAAATAAAATTATGTGGACTTTTTAGTACAATCGTGTCATGAAAGCCTAACTCATTGCATGACTTGCACATGCATGCAACCCTCTCGTGTTTTTCTTTCTCATATTATTTTTACTTGTTTATTTTTTTCATGTGTCCCTTTATTCTCTTGACTCCATCATTTACGTGGATATCGGTTTGCGACAATATGCTAATCTAGGTAGGAAGCTGGCTAGCAATCAGCCCCTAAATTTTGTCAATCCTACGTCATTGGTTACTAGGTAGCTCTTTCCTTACTTTAGCCACAAACGTTTAAAATTTACTTCTCACCATTGGTTACTAGCTTGCTGAAAGATATCTTCCATATCCATGTGCATCTCTAAAAACTTTTTTTTTGATCTCTAGCTTTGTAGAAGAATTTGCTTTCTCCTCTAACACATGTCCCTCTGAATCAAATACCTATAGAATATTTTTTTGTCCACCGGACAACTCATTTAGCTTTGCAAATCGTAACACGTGTATAATGTGGCCACAAGGAATTCCATACATTTCAAATAGCATGCAAGACAACAGTTAGCAATCATCGTACTAGTATTGAAATAGACTTCTCACATATAGGGACTATCATCTATTATGCATATTATTTTTATGTTCCCCTCTTTATTCATGCTATCAACACAATTGTCCCTACATGCAATTACTTTTTCGAAATTCTGAAAATTTAGAATGTGTAAAAACCTCGTTTCCATACTATCAACCATGTTGTATTCAGTAGAAGCAATACATGGAAGCTATCATTGTCATCTCACAGTTCCTTATCTCTTTGTTCAATTCCACTGCCACGTCGAACCGAACCCACTCAACAAATACATGCTTATACCCAATGAAATCACTAAAAAGAGTCTCTACTCTCTGACATGAAGTGTCCTAAAAATCTCTCCCAAGAATGTATTCATGACATAAGCTGGTATCCAAGACACATGAATGTGGTACTGATTAGTCAACCATTCATTACATTGTAAGAAAAAAATGAACAATTATTGATGACCACTCTAACTCAAACTCCTCACATATTTCCGAGGAATATACACATGCGCTCACACGTTTGTAAATACTGATTTTATCTCATCTATGGACCTACCTTTTCTAGAAGTTTCTGATCTATGTGTGCTGCATGGGAAGACATTGGCAATTGCTGCCTTAATGCCAGCATCTTCTTCGGCAATGATCGATAAGTCTAGTTATGTGTAGTCCCTTGCATAGCTTTTAACAACCATATATAGGATTCTATTTTCTCATTAGAGATTAATACAACTCCAAACAATACACATCCACCATGGTGATTCACTCTGGTGAATGGTGTGAAGATTATATTTATTAGTGTTGTACATAGAATCAAACGATGCCAAATCTTCAAAATGTGCAAAGTTTTTTCTGCATGTAGTATCCGACGTGTGCCAAGAACATTGTCATAAAAAACAGTCAAAATAAAGTATCCGAACACGTTATACTATTTCTCAAACTAGCATGATAATTTCGTAAATCTTTTTGTTCATCCCACAATTACACAAAACCACCATTGCTGACATGAAGATATTTGTATGAAAGGAGGTGCCAATGCTTTCTTCATGGCAATCAAACAATAATCCCTTAGCCTTTACATTTATTTCTCTATTTGATTGTATGTAATGTTGCTTGGTACGTGTGACAAGGATGTGTGCATATGCAGGCTAGAATTTTCCAATCATATATCTATTTTCCATAGCCCGTTTGATAGTGGCCATGGCCTCATATCCACGTCTAGTAAGTTTTTTATTTTTATCTTATTTTTTTGTATCCACCTCGGGGATGCCTCCAACTTCTTTGCACCTTTTTCATCATGAAAACCTTAACATGAGCAATAAAATTTCCATATCACCACATGATTCACATTCTTGTGATGTCAAATACAAACCAGAAATCCAACTAGACGTGCATATGCTTTATAGAACTTCTCGGCTGAAGCCACATAAGGAAATTCCAACTCAATTAAAGGCAACACATCATCGAGCAATTTTGGTATGCATGTTTTCCCCTACATCAAAACATGTTAATAACTATCATCAGTTGATTGATGCATTTACATTCATCATTTTCAATTTAGATCATATTTGCACTTGCACAAAACGTAGGTGTGCACTTTTATGGTGTACTAAACCATTCGTTGTCAGCAAGAACACATCAGCAGGTCTCGGGGGCACCATTCGAAGGTCATGACCAGACAAAGGATAATAAGAGCGTGTGGCTGGCTGGCTGCCATAGATAGAAGGATAAGCAGGTCACAAGACAATCTTTGCAGCAGGAGTATGCGCCATTGTAGGAGGAATACACTACTACGCAAATACCCAAGACTTGAACCTGGAATCTCATGCCACTACATGACTCTCTACTCACCCTTCTAACCAACCCACCCACCCACGCGTATTGATTAGAGTAGGATATGCATTCCTTTTAAAGCGAACAAGCCTTAATTTAGTACCGGTTCGTAATACTGATGAGCCCATATCAGTACAGGTTCGTATTACGAACCGGTACTGATGAGTCCATGCGCCAGCTGGCCTGTACCCGTCTGCAAAAGATATCTTTACTGTTGCCTCCAACCGGTACTGAAAGTCTAGAATTGCTATTGTTGCTACGAACCGGTACTGGTGCACTATCAGTACCGGTTTTAATCCAACTGGTACTAATGTATCGGTAAATTAGACCATTTCTCTAGTAGTGATAGTGCACAATGGTGCAGTTGGAGCAACATTGTATGATATTGTTGCTGAAGGATCCATGCACGATGTGACGCAAACGTTGGATGTTAATCAAGGGCCTCCATTGAAGCGGGAGAGATGAAGGCTTCAACCACTGTCTATTGACAAGGGCTTTTGGTCGGCGCCACCATTGGTGTACTTGCCAACCTGATGATCGCGTTCTAGGTGGAGGGTTAAACTCTGAAGGTTCAATGTCAATTTGATCCTCAACATGCAATCATACGTACATGAGAGAAGACTATTTGAGATAGAGATAATTGCAAATGGCGACGGTATACAAAGGCTGATCAGGCAACGTTGGCAGCGTGTGTAGGTATATCAAGTTAGGGTGACGACGTACGTAGTAACATAGGTAGGGCGAGAGGTGGTGGAGATGTACTCCGGTGGCAGTGCATGCATAAACAGATCGAGATGCGGTGGTGGCGTACAAAGGCAGGTTGAGAGGCATCTATGTCAACATAGGTAGATCTAGAGGCATGGCGATGCAGTTGTATGTACGTTTGAGGCCAGCCAAGTGCAAAGCAACGTACGGTGGGCCCACATGGGTTTAAAAGTGTACACCCATATTATTTAGAAAAAAATTAAGTACTACTCCCTAGGCCCACAACACTAACCCCTCATGGGCCATTGAACCTCGTCTTGTGTCCCCTCTCTCATCCTATGCTCTCAGTCAATTGGTCTCTCCCAAACCCTCCTGGGCAGGGACGAAGCTATGAGCGACTAAGCGAGACCATGAGTCCACCGCTGCCGTGTCTCTCCATGGCTCCATGTCAACCATGTTATCGGTAGCTTGGTGTGTCCACAAGCCAGCGA
Organism: Raddia distichophylla; assembly: GCA_005191435.1. Classification (NCBI taxonomy): domain Eukaryota; kingdom Viridiplantae; phylum Streptophyta; class Magnoliopsida; order Poales; family Poaceae; genus Raddia; species Raddia distichophylla. The sequence goes on along the minus strand of SPJY01034035.1, from coordinate 62,851 downwards.
GCGGCACGGACAAGTCTTTCTAGGACACCTACACCCACGTCCCACAACTCAGGGTGCAAGTCCTCATTGCCATAGGAGCTAGGCACAAGGCCACTTGGGTCAAGGCCTCATTGACATAGGTGCTAGGAGCAAGGCCACTTGACTACTCCCTATGGTCATCTACTGTCCACCCCCATTCTCCAATCGATGGTCATTAGTTCAAGGCATTGCACATAGCCCCTTAAACTCTCTCTTCTAGGCTTCTAGTCATTTCAATTAATCAATTCCTAAGTCCCTAATCCTTGATTTTATAGACTTATAATCTTACGCTTGGTATATATTTTGGGGCTTTGACTATTGAGTACTAATTTATCTTTTTTTATGTTAGGAGGCAAAAATTTTGATCTTGTCACTGTTTCATGATCATACTTTTTTTAATTATGTACACCCATTTTCAGAACCATGCGTCGGCCACAGGAAATCCCATAAGTTGATGTAGGAAATCCCACACCGAGTTCCTGGAATTGCATAGAAAAACGCCATAAGTGGATCTAGGAAATCCCACCAATTTGAATCCACACATCTAGGGGAGATTTATGCCATGTACTATGCAAGGTGCTTTTGCTTAAGGAGAGATAATGTTGACACATCACTAAGCAGCTAAATAAAAAGTTACATTACAATGCAAAGATGTTTACACGGGTGCTTATTTGCATTAAGCATGCTCTAAGCGTTAATGCTTAATTAAGCATATATCTTCCTCGTTTAAGCATCAGATTCTATCCTATGTGGCAAAAAATGATTTTTTTTTTCTAAACACTTGCATTATACATGGTCTTAGGAGCCTATGTCACGAGTTCTTGGGTTTGCACTAGAGTGGTGGTTCACAAAGTGGTGCACACAAGAAGAATATTGGGTTCCTCAGACTCATCATATGGATCACATCGGTGCATGTAGACAGAATATAAATCTGACAATCGATTGAAAAGGCACGGTGGAGCACTAGTTCAAATTTAAATCGATGAACCTTGTGCCTGTGCCTCCCTATAGGAACGTGAGATGTGAGATGGGGCCGCATGTGAGATGAAGAAGGCATGCAGGGCCCAAGGCCCAAGGGTTAAGGTTGAGGATAGCCCAAGTCCGATTCAACGGGCCACACGATTCAGGCTGAGTCGGGACAGACGCCCAACGGATGCTACGTGAGGGTGCGGAACCCCACCAACCACTCAGCTCACCGTCAGGGGTGGGAAGTTGAGCTACAAGGAGGCCAAGACGTGTTACTCCAAGGAAAGCCTCATGTTCAAGAACCACAAGCTCAAGATGTGCTACATGGAGGCGGCCCTATCTCCTCGATGGAGGATTGGACCTCTATGGCATGGATCTGTGTGCTTTGCATCCATTGTCAAATCTCTCACACGAAGGGGAGAATATATGGTATGGTTATAGATGATTGCAAATTTAGGACACGAGATGCCAGGGAAAATCTATATGACTCTTTGCCACCGCAACAACAACAAAGCATTTAGGTCCCAAACAAATTGATGTAGGTTAGAAATGAAACCCAATAGAAGTCACTAACTATATATATATAAAAAAAGCTAGGTCGTAATTCAAACACGTGGATTGCTAATTTTCATACGCTCCTATCTAAGGTTAAGTTTATAGGTAGTTTGTAATCTTTCAAGTCTATTCTTATTACCTCCCATGTCAGGTTAGATCGATTCCTACCTCTCCTTACATTATTAATACACATAAGAATTTCACCTAAAGATCCTCATTGAATGTGTCGGAACCATGTCATCCGATGTTGGATAGACTTCTCTTCAATTTGTGTCACCCCAACCGTATCACATATAACATTATTATAAATTCGATTTATTTTCACACGACCACAAAACCATCATAACATATACATCTCTGCTACACTTAACTATTAGAGATGACATCTTTTGGTGGATCAACATTCTGCACAATACAACATCGCTGACCTAAAAGTCACCCTATAGAACTTACCTTTTGACTTCTGTGGCATTTTCACGGTTGCCATCACACTTACAAATCAGAAGCAACGTAATAGTTTACATCTCTTCCATAGGCCCGATATTATCACAGCCGGAACAAACAAGAAGCAACTCGAAAGGCCCATTTACTATAGATAGGCAACCTGCACGATTTCTAACGCAATATCAGTGATTTTCTTCGTTCTCATGGTAACTAGCTAGTAACAAGATCATAGGAAGAAATGTAACCAAAGGGCCTTGGTCATAATTCACGTTGCTTCTTGGTATTTCGAACAACAGAATGACGCGATTCAGGATTTAGGACAAATATACGCTGCTATCCAGAGTGCCACACTCAACAGACTGCAAAACCGCATCCATCCTAATGACAAGCTACTCAGGTACATTCATAGGAGGTTCAAGGCCCTCAACTAGAATTCGGAGGTTTAGATCCTTATCTTCAAATTTCTTGATGAAAGGGTGATTCTGCAAAAGAGCATTAAAGTTGATTTAGCACAAAGTTGCCAATACATAGTATCGCATCTCTATTCACTAGAGACTAATAAGGAAAAAGGGAAATGCTAACCAAGAGTTCTGAAGCAGACATCCGCTCTGCGGGATCCTTTTGTATGCTGCAAAGTAATGCAGCAAAATGTAAAGCTAGCATGATGTGCACCGACGAAATGAGTCTTAACCATAAGTTGGCAGAAATGACAATATTCTCAAGATGTGCAGGTTTCCTTCCAGATTTCAAAATTATTTATGAAAAGAAAAGGTCTACACGATCCTTTAAACTATAGGAAAAAGTGTCGGATTTGATCCCTTAACTATACCTGTCGGACCACTTTGGTCCATGAACAGCAATACCGAACTTGTCAGGTCCTTGAACTCTCAAAACCGGACTTAGCTAGTCCTTTGACCGATCTAAACCCTAAACACTATATAGCTTCATCTGCTTAACCTCTAAACTAGAAAACCGGGTATCTAACCCCTGAACTTCTCACAACCGGGCAAATAACTCCCTGCGCGCGGTTTTGGAGGTGGTTTTGCCACATGGCAAGACACCTGGCAAAACCACATCCGAAACCACTTGCAGGGGGTTATTTCCTCCGTTTTGAATAGTTTAGAGGGTAGAATACCCGGTTTTCTAGTTCAAGGGGTTAAGTGGACAAAGCTATATAGTTCACAAGGTCACGTAGACTTTCCTTTATGAAATGAATGAGAGACAGTTCGTATATACATGGTGCGACAATGAAATTTAAGAAGTATTATTGTTATTTTAGTGTAGATGTGAGAATAAAGACAATTGCTGCTTGTACATGTGAGTAAAGACTAGACGATTCGCATAACATGTGTCTTAGTCCAGGTCAGTCATAACACCCTTTCCAAGGTTTTATCAACCAGGGTAACAGTTCAGATATTGACATAGCTAACTAAAGCAATTCTTATTGTACTTTACAGTCACACAGATATTGAAGGCTTGAGTTTCATGAAACTGTTCATATCTCAAACTTCAGATTTTAGCCAAAGCAGTACTGCTAATGCTTGAGAAGGGCTATATGTTAAAACACATTTTGTTGAAGATTTATATTGGTTTACAATATTGTCATGTCAAATAGATATCACACTATGGTCTATACAAAACACCAATTGTTAGTAACACAGTGACATCCCAATTAGCATACAGGCCAATTATTCCTTCTCAATATCCACCAAGGTACCAACTACAGTTCCAGAATCAAGATAAGTCTCCAAACAAATTGCACGGCATATTGACTTCATAGTAAATAACAAATACAAAATCATCTGTGGGTTTCTCAAGTTGAAACTACTGTGCAGATTATAGAACAGTTGTGATTCATGAAGCTCAAGTGCTCACAAATGTCACACTAATAAAACAATTCGCTTAAAAAACACGATGTTCAAAAGGAGCAAAAGAACCGAGTTAGCAGGACATAGGCACAAGTGTCCAATTCTAAGGCGGAATCGGGTGTCGATTTGACAATCTCTAGAAAATGTAGATTAGGGAATTTGTCTAATATAGGTGAATTTTATTTTAAAAATAAGGAACAAGGAGCAATCTACCAATTTATCAACTCTTAGTTGGCCAGCCTCGCCCAACATGCATGGCCCAAGGCCAATCTCCACTCCCAGGCTCCGAGCCCCTAAATCCTAATCCTAGCTGGCACGCAGCCATGGTTGTCAAGGCATCGCCTTGGTGTCTCCAAAGTGTTAGGTGCAATCTCACCACAGCCTTCGCCATGTGAAATAAGTCCCGTACGTTTTTCAGTTTTCTGTGTAGTCAGTTTCTGATTCCAGTGTTCAATTAGCTTTCAGTTTCAGTCAGTTTCAGTTTGAGTCTTTGTGTTTGGTCAGTTGCATGTTGCTGATTAATAAGATCATGCATGTGCAAGTAATGGGTGTAATGGACACGATCCGGAGTTAGGAAAGTCTTGGCTAAGTGGGTCTTTGTATGAGTCTATATATGCTAATAAAGACACAAGGAAAAGCTAACACTTTGCAGCCCAAAACACCTTACCTCTGATCTGGAGTGTATGTAACATTTGGTATCAGGGCTGAGTGAGAGACCCTGGTGAGGTTCCCCACTGAGTGTTAGCCATGGAGGTTGGTGGTCACGGTGTTGATGGGCGAGGTGTTGGCGGCAGAGGCGACGGTGGCGCGGAAGGCGGTGGTGCCGCGGGTGGTCGTGGCGGCCGCGGCTCCAGGACGCCCCTACGGCGACGCGTGCTGTCGCCCTCACCCCCACCACGTCGTGGTAGGAACCGCGATGGAGAGGCGCACGAGGTCGTTGTCGAGCGGGTGATGTAGGGAGCATCAAGCTCCATCAAGTACCCCATGCTCTCCAGCACCAACTACGTCAAGTGGGCGCTAGTGATGTGGGTGAATCTTCAGGTGCAAGGCCAGTGGGATGCAATCGACCTCGGCACCGATGACTTCCAAGATGATTGGATGGCGCTGTCCGCGATTCTGGAGACGCTCGTTGTCAAGGACATGGCGAAGGAGGCATGGGATACCATCAAGATCGTGCGGATGGGTGTTGAGCGTGTCCAGGAGGCCAACACCCAGAAGCTCCGTCGTGACCTCGCCAACATTGAATTCAAGGATGGTGAGACCGTCGACGACTTCTCCATGAGGATCTCCGGCTTGGCCAACCACCTTCGAGCCCTTGGCGACGCGATCACGAATGCGGAGGTGGTGAAGAAGTTCCTCCAAGTCGTTCCGGAGCAATACACTCAAGTGCCAATGTCCATTGAGACGTTGCTTGATGTCGGGGCGCTATCGGTGGAGGTGACTGGACGTCTCCGCGATGGAGCAGAGTTACCAACGCGCTTCCAACGGGGATGGCGTGGCGCAATTGGACTCCGGTGGCAAGCTGCTGCTCATGTAGTGGCAAGACCGGCAGCGGGAGAAGTTTGGCGACAACGGCAATTCCAGCAGGCTCGCGGTGGTGTCAATGGTAGCTGTGGCCAAGGCGGCGGTGGCCGTGGCCGTGGCGGCAATGGCGGGAAGAGTGGCTACTTCCAGCAGCAAATTGCTCGCGACCAGTGCAAGAACTGCGGGGAGTGTGGGCATTGGGCTCGCGATTGCCGCAGAAAACCAAAGGAGCAAGCCAATGTTGCTCAAGGTGATGGGGAAGAGGAGACTACTCTGTTGATGGCTCAGGGGAGTGGCACCTTCGCCAGTCGGGGCTCCGCCAATAGCCACCGGCATCACCGTCAAGGTGTGAGCTAGCTCACATGACTAGCGTCCGTTCAGCCTTCACTGAGCTTGATGCAAGTGTCCATGGCTCTGTCAGCTTTGGTGATGGTTCATCAGTGCATAGCCAAGGTCGAGGCACCATTCTATTTGCCTGCAAGAGGGGGCAGCACCGAGCTCTCACCGGTGTCACTATATTCCAAGACTCACCACCAATATTCTCACCCTTAGTCAGATGGATGAGGCGGGAAACAAGGTGGATATCAATGAAGGGGAGCTGCGCATTGTCGATTCATCAGAGAGTTTGCTTGCTAAGGTACAACGTTCTCCAAATCGTCTGCACATTTTGAGGATCAAGGTGGCTAGACCTGTATGCCTAGCTGCAAGGGGGTCTAAAGTGGCATTGCAGTGGCATGCGCACTTTGGACATCTGAATTTTCCCGCATTGCGCAAGCTTGCGTAGCTGGAGATTTTGAAGTGGCTGCCCAAGATCGACCATGTTGATCAGGTCTGTGATAGCTGCCTCATTGGCAAGCAGAGGCGCACCCCATTCCCCAAGGAGGCCAAGTTCAGAGCAAAGATGAAGCTGGAGCTGGTTCATCGTGACCTTTGTGGCCCAATCATGCCAGCAACACCTGCTGGTAACAAGTACTTTCTTCTGCTCGTTGATGACATGTCACGCTACATGTGGATCATGGTGCTCAAGTCAAAGGGAGATGCAGCAGCTGAAATCAAGCGTTTCCTGTGGCGTGTTGAAGCTGAGAGTGGTCGCATGCTCAAGGTGCTGCGTACCGATCATGGTGGTGAATTCACTGCGATTGAATTTGGAGAGTATTGCACAGAGGGGTTGAGCGTTATCTCACGGCGCCCTATTCCCCTCAGCAGAATGGTGTTGTGGAAAGGCGCAATCAAGCGATTGTTGGGGCTGCTCGCAGCATGATGAAGGCCAAAGGGGTGCCAACGAGATTCTAGCGGGAGGCAGTGACTACTGCTGTCTTTCTCTTGAACAGATCACCTACAAAGAAGTTGGAAGGGAAGACACCGTTTGAGGCATGGTATGGAGTGCGACCGGCAGTGGATTTTCTTCGCACATTCGGTTGCCTTAGTTATGCCAGGAATACCAAGCCCCACTTGCACAAGTTGGAAGATCCAAGCAGGCCGATGGTGCTGTTGGGCTATGAAGCACATTCCAATGCTTACCGGCTGTATGATCCCGCTGCTAACAGGATGGTGGTGTCGCAGGATGTTGTGTTTGATGAGAAGGCAAAGAGGGATTGGAGCAAAGGAGGAATTGATGGTGGTGACGACTTGGAGCAGCTGACTGTGGAGTATTGGACTACTTCGACCACAGTGACGCTACTCGCTGTGTCACCTTCTCTAGTGGCTGCATCACCTATTCCTACTCCAGCATCGTCGGCTACGACGGGTGGATGCACTCAAGGTACACTGGTAATTGTGCTTGCAACTCCTCCATCACATGACTCTGGACTGGATGCTTATGCTGAAGACGACGAGGTGCTAAGGTACCGCACCTTCGACAATCTGCTGAGTCTAGTGGCTACACCGGGCTTGGTGCCACGGGATTTGGCTGCTGATGAGCCCATTTTTGTGGAAGCACTGCGCAATCCAAATTGGCGTGGTGCTATGGAAGAGGAGCTCCAGTCCATTGCTAGCAATAGGACATGAGTTTTATTGATCTTCCAATAGGACATCGTGCAATAGGATTGAAGTGGGTGTTCAAGGTGAAGAGAGATGAGCATGGAGCTGTGGTGAAGCATAAGGCCAGACTTGTGGCCAAAGGATATGTGCAACGACAAAGGGATTGACTTCGATGAAGTTTTTGCCCCTGTTGGGGTCAGTGAGGCTGTTGCTAGCCATTGCTGCACAACTCTTGGGAGGTACACCACATGGATGTAAAGTCGGCATTCCTCAATGGTGAGCTTGAGAAGGTGTATGTGGTTCAACCTCCAGGATTCGAAGCCACCGATCATGCAGGGAAGGTGTTGCGTTTGCACAAGGCATTGTATGGACTTCCTCAAGAACCTCGTGCTTGGAATACAAAGCTGGATACCACTCTGGTCTCTCTTCGTTTTCATCAGAGCACTTGTGAACATGGTGTGTACACTCGTGGAGATGGGAGAAATCGATTGATAGTTTTATTTTGATGATTTGATCATCACAGGAGGGGATAGTAGTGGGGCCACCAAGTTTGAGGAGATGAAGATGCAGTTCAAAATGAGTGACCTTGGTGCCCTTCATTACTATCTGGGCATTGAGGTTGTTCAAGGCGCTAGAGGCATCAAACTTGGACAAATGGCCTATGCAGAAAAGTTGGTGGAGAAGGCTAGTTTGAAAGGATGCAATCCCTACCAAACACCAATGAAAGTGAGGCTCAAACTTAGCAAGATCAACTCTACACCGTTGGTTGATACCACTTTCTATAGAAGCCTGGTTGGGAGCCTGCGTTGTTTGCTGCATACAAAACCAGATTTGGCTTATTCAGTTGGATATGAGTCGTTTCATGGGGCAACCTAATGAAGAGCATCTCACAGCTGTTAAGCGCATCCGGCGCTATATGGCTGGAACAATGGATTGGGTGTGTTTTATGCTACTGGGAAGGATGGTGAAGCACAACTGCTGGGATTTAGTGACAGTGATATGGGTGGTGATATTGATGATAGGAAGAGTACATCTGGGGTAATTTTCTTCTTCAATGGGAGCCCTATCACATGGTAATCCAGCAAGCAGAAGGTAGTGGCCCTATCCTCTTGTGAGGCAGAATACATAGCAGCAGCTTCTGCTGCATGTCAAGGAGTTTGGTTGGCTAAGCTTGTCACCGAGATGCTTGGAGTGGAGCTTAGTACACCGGTGTTGAAACTGGACAACATGTCAGCAATATCTTTGGTGAAGGACCCAGTCCATCATGACAAAAACAAGCACATTGACGTTAAGTTTCATTATATTAGGGTGTGTGCTAAGAAAGGACAAATCAAGGTGGAGTTCTTAGGGACTACCGAGCAACTGGGTGATATACTCACCAAGCCTCTTGGGCGAATCAGATTTCATGAGCTATGCACCAAGATTGGTCTCTTTAGGCTGTCTCCAACAGGAATCCCTAAATTTGATCCCCTACAGCCTCATATACAGGTTCCCTTTAAAAAAAATCTCACCCTATATTTCTCCCATCTCCAACAGCGTTCCTTATATGGAGAATTGTATAGGGTGAGGAGAAAGAACCCCTATATATAAGGGGATGGAGAGAAAAACTCTATTTTAGAGAATGAAATAGGGAATGTTGTTGGAGCACATAGGGGAAGAATCCATCCCCTATTTTAGGGTAGAGGATGCTTTAGGGGAGCCTGTTGGAGACAGCCTCAAGAAGTGATTTGCGACTTAGGGGGTGGTTGTGAGATAAGTCCTGTACGTTTCTCAGTTTTCTGTGTTGTCAGTTTCTGATTCCAGTGTTCAATTAGCTTTCAGTTTCAGTTTTGAGTCTTTGTGTTTGATCAGTTGCATGTTGCTGATTAATAAGATCATGCATGTGCAAGTAATGGGTGTAATGGCCACGATCTGGAGTTAGGAAAGTCTTGGCTAAGTGGGTCTTTGTATGAGTCTATATGCTAATAAAGACACAAGGAAAAGGTGCCACTTTGCAGCCCAAAACACCTTACCTCTGATCTGGAGTGTATCTATCACGCTATATCAGAAGGGGAGAAAAGGGAGGTGCCACGCCGCTGTATTTGAGGCTACCATTGTTTGATAAAAATGGATCCGAGGCTGCCTCTACCGGATCTAGGAATGCTGCTGCTAGAGGTACGTAGCAACAGGGCAACACTTCCTTGTGCGAGGTGACGGACAACATGGGTCGGGAGGAGAGGGGGGTGGCTCAGAGGAAAAGCTCGGCAGCGAGGAAGAGCATCATGGCTGGTGCTAGGGCTGGGGCTGGACATCGGGTTGGCAATAGCTAAGGCTGGCTTGTGTCCTCTGCTTGGATTTTCTCCCTCCCTCTCTCTTGTCATCTGCTATATGGTGCTTCTTGCCTGCTCTACTTGGCGGCTGGTGAAAGGCACAGGCAGGTTAGGCAAGGCAGGGAGACAGATAGAAGGGTGAGAAAAGAGCTGGATGGGCTGAGTGGGCTGGGGGACGAAAAGTTGTGGGATGGCCTAGATTGATTTTTCCTGTTATTAATGAGCTAGGGGTGCAGTAATTTTCCTTTTATTATTGTATACATCGCCTTGCCGCATGCTAAGGTTTGCAAAGTTAAAAAGACAGTGGTCGCCTTGCCTCGCCTTACCACCGGGACAAGCTTGCATGCAGCATTGCACTACTGCAGTAGCTCCCTGTTTACCCTCTCCTCTTTGCTCACTTCACACGCCTGACGCCACCCCCTTCTCCTTTCTCACTCCACATACTGATCCCATCTCTTCCTTGCACCTTCCAAGCATGCTGCCTACCTATCCTCCATCCCCATGCCATCTCCTCGCTCTGTCCCCATGCTGCGCCGCCTCTCCTCTCTGCTGCAGTGCTCTGCACCACGCACCACGGATCACCCATCTTCTCCCTTCTCCATGCCACCAGTCTCCCACTTATCTCCTTCCCTCCCGACAACAGGCCCACAGAGTTTTGAGTGGCAGCAAGGGGGAGCAGCGACGACAGCCAAAGTGGTGACAAGGTCAGCAAGGATACTGGAAGAAGAGTCAGATCCATGTCATACCGTGTCAGATGTGAGTCAACGCGGCAAAAATTTTTGGGACATGCATGTTCAGGTAATACTGGGAAAGAATATTAAACTAGAGAAGTTTTACTAGCTGTGACAAACAAGAAAATGCATATTAATCTGCAACTAATCTCTAATCGGCAGTCCTCCACCTAGCAGCAATTACTGATTACTTCTGATTAATTCCAGGATTATCCTGTCTAATTGTTAGTCCCTAGCTCCCTGACCGATTAGCATCTAGCATCTTCTTGAACCATGGAAATCATTACGCATTAAAGAATGAGAAATAACTTTATCAATCACTTGAAATGTTCTCTTTTCACTTTTCCTAGTTTCCTGGATTCACACACTAACTTAAGAGGATTTCAAACAGGGCAAAAGCTCATTAAGTTTATTAAGAAAATATAAGCAAGAAAGCAGCGACTTATCAAATTTTTATGTGTAATTTCAGAGAAGAATGTTTAGCATACCAGGAGGAGATAAATGAGCAGAATTCTGGAGAAAACTGATCTTCAGGTGCTGAAGGTGGTGGTTGGTCAACAATTGCTTCTAGTAGTTCATAGAAGCTTAACCAGCCTTCTCCTTCTGAAGGTATATAGGGGAAACGACCGATGGCACACTCAAGTATTACTAAGCCCAAACTCCATATGTCACTCTTATAGTCATAGGAGCTTCCACTAATCCTCTCAGGCTGAACAAGAGAAGCAGGAACTATGACAACAAATTTATGCATTCCAGATTTACAATAATGAACATAAACTAGAAATGACAAAGACAAAGAAGATCACTAATTCAACATACCGCCATATAGTTGTAGGTTCCAACAAATGTATCTCTTTGACCCATTGAGCTTGCTAGCACAGCACTTACCCCAAAATCAGTGATCTTTACTTCACCTTTATGGTTCACTAATAAGTTAGATGGCTTTATATCTCTGTGAATCACATGCCTTTCATGATGAAGATATAACAAACCCTCCAAAACCTGAATTATCAAAACAATATGAATGCTAGCTGTGTTAGGATGTAGCTTCATCTTCAACAGTTGTGACAACATTTCAATCTCGATCTAAAAACAAGATAAATCAGAAGAAACAAAGACATAGTTTATGCATACCTGCTTGCAAAGTACTGCAAGGTATGGCTCCAGAATCGTTTTCACTTGTTTAATGATGTCCGCAAGAGATCCACGATCCATGTATTCCAGAACAAGATATATTACACCATTGTGGTAAAAAGATTGATGGCAAAGCACTATATGTGGGTTCTGTGTTGCTTGATTTATTTTGAGCTCCTGTACTATTTGTTTACGAACTGCCTCCTGAATGTTCATTTGAATACCCTACAAAAGGAATCACAATTCTAGTCAATTGATGGAGATCATATGGGTGAAGAAATGCCAAAGTAGTACAAACAAGTATTAGTAACTGATTGTTACTGGCCATACTAGCCAAGACCAGTAGAAAATTTTGCTCCAAAAAATTTTATGTTAATTCTGAATTCTAAAATCAAAATGATGAATTGTAACTTCAGGCAGTAATCGACTGGAAATCAGTCAAACCATGTGGTAACTGGCAGACGTCTAAATTTAAATTTGATTTCGGTGCCCCACATGTGAAGAGGGAAGAGGGGTATTTAGGATAGGATTTTGTGATTGGTTTACTAGGGAGGAGACGTTGCCGTCAATTGCTTCGACTCATCGATTGGGTGGTAAGGAGAACAATGTTAGTTTGGTCTCTGCTCCTCAATTCACTAAAGGTGTCCACCACCCTATTCTCGCTGCTCTCAGTCATCTGCTCTCTGCCTCTGACGGCTCCCTTCTCCACCGAAGTTTCGGTAATCGTGTGTTGTTTGGTTTTGCTCCCACTTTCTAGGCGTGCCTGACTGCAACTCGCATGCTCTACTTGGAAGACTGAGGCAATTAGGTGTGGGATGTGGACAAAAGTAGCTAGGTAATAGGGTTGAAGAGAGAAATTGGTTTGGTCTGAGCAAGATGGCCCATAAGGGGATGAGAGATGAGTGGGTGCTTAAACAAAAAGAGAAAAAAAAAAGAGAGGAGAGTTTAGCATGGTAAAAATATGGCTAAAAGTCTAAAATTCACCGATTAATGCCAACCAATCAATTTCCAATTGATTTGAAATAATCTGATTAATCCGTAATCCCTAGAAATTAGCACACCGTTTGATTACCGATTAATTATTTCTTGAACCTTGAATGTTCCCCACCTCAGTTTAGTATTGTGCATTGGTGTGAACTTATTGTCAGAAAAAGTATTAAGTAGTGAATCTGTTCCATCACACATTGATTTCCATGCCATCAAACATAAAACAGTCTTTGTTCAAAAAAAACATATAACAGTCGAAAAATAGTAGAATGGAAGGAACAGGTCTAATGCAGTGCTCTAACTTGCATAAAATATATATTTTCCACCACTAGATGAACTTAGTGTACTGGTTATTACCTTCAAGGCAAACAACGTTCCCACCCACTTGTGTCGCACTAGTTGGACAACACCACCACTCCCCTTACCAATGACTTGAATCATCTCTAGATCATCCATTGATAACTGCACATCTTCCACTTTCAGATTTGTTGTTTGCTGGAGAAAAATAACAAATAAAGATGAAATCCAAATTCAGAAAATATTTGGTCACTGACCAAATGATAGCACGTACAAGCGCAAATGGAGTGGTGTATCCTTGTAGAGTTATAGGAGTTTGATATAAAATATGATAAACACTGAAGACAACCTATCTTGTTCTTATTAACTTGGAAGATTTCTTGGAAACGAATCTAGTAACCAATTCCAATAGCAAGTTAACTAAATTTCAATCTATGCATGGAAAGTCAACATTCATCGAAGAAAACATGGGTAAAGATTTCACCAAATTTGAAACACAAGGTTCCTACCACCATTGCAGCACATAAATTAGCAAGAGTGTGTGAGTGGTGCAGGCTTCATGCATTCAAAAGGTCTATTGCATTCAATTAACCAAGGGGAATCAAGTAAATGTTCAACGAAGGTTGCAATCAAACTGGTGGATGTACTTTAATTCTAATTCATCAGGCAACTAAAAAAATTTATAACCTCAGTCGATTTTTTGGGCCATTGGACTGAGATCCAATGACCTAAATCTACACCACTGTCTTCTTATCCTTACCCACCAGATCCCCTTTCGCGTGCCCAACTTCCTTCCACATTGCGTCATGTTGCCGCCGCCCTCTCCATTCCTTCCTCTCCGGCGCCCCTCTTCCCCTCTTCTCCCTTACCGGCAATGCCCCTTCTCCCTCTCTGGCTGCTACACGCACCTCCACCGCCTCCCCCGCCCCCACTGGCGCACCTACACACGGCCAGCGCCAGTGCCACCACCTTGCTTCTCTGCCCCCTCCTCCAGCCACCACACCGCCCCACCGACCCTAACTATTGAAATTGGTACAGATCCATCCGGCACTGCCACTGCCCCACCGCCTTTAAACGTTCCCATGGCTCCGGCGCCTCGCCGCCCCAACAAAAACCCTTCCCCGCCGCCGGTCCGCCGTCTCCCCATGGCATGGGGATCCCGACCCCACCCTGAACCCTAATCCTAATCCTAATCACAGTAGCATGGCGGCAACGGCAGCGGGAGAAGACAGTGGCGGCACCCGGAGAAGAAGAAAACCGTCAATTCTATACAAAACCTACACGTTACCATACGAAGTGCAATACTGCAAGAACCAAACACAATTAGACAAATCAACAAACAAGGAACTCACATCTTCATCTCCATTTTCTTCGGAGATAAGCCGCAGACCTCTTTGATTAAGTCGAAGTTCACCATCCTTGAAAGTACCACTCGCCGTCCTAGAACACCAGGGGTCAAAGACATCAATTCAGTTTACAAAAAATCTTCTGAAAATTAATCTGGAACCACAGATAGCATCTGGGTCATTCAAAGTTCGACATACAAATAAGATGAGCACAATCCACGGGGTGCAAAACCAGCTTAGTAACACAAACCATATACATATAAGAGCTCAAGTATGAGATCACTTGAGTACTAAGTGAAGCTAAGCTGCCTCCTACTACAGTAATCAGCGGATTGGCCAACGAGCTAATTAAAAACGCGATCCTATACCCATCACAGTTCGCGACTAACCCAACAAATCACAGTAAGATGGTATGGAGGAACAAATCGATCAACAGCCTTTGAGGGCAAAAACACGCATAATCAATCAAAGCGCAAGTCTTCTGGTGCTTTTCAATAGGAAAAATGGGATTTTATAGAAGGGATAAAATTATGGAATAAAAATTTTGGTGTTTTGGAGATGGAATCGAGGAATACCCACAGGAATTTGTCTACGGGCGACTCCTGCGCCGGCACGGCGAGCTTGAGCTCCTTGAGCTGCTTCTTCCCCCTCATGGCCTCCTCCTTTATGACTAGGGTTTCTCGGGTGGGAGATAGGCACGGAAAAGACGAAGGCCTAGTCGGGGAGGACGAAGGGTAAGAGGAGAACTACTGCAGAGCTAGGGAGCCCTGATCCGGCCGGATCTTGCCACGGAGGCGCGGCGGAGAGCGCGGGCGGCTGGCGGCGGGCGGCGGGGGTGACCGGACGAGGAGCAGGGGACTTTGGCACCGCCGCAACGCGCGGTCGTAGACTCACACGTCGTACAGTCGTACTAGCAAAGCGAGTCTAGCCAAGTAGAAACTGCGATTTCGGCGGTAGCTATGATCCTAGCCACGCAAGACCAAATCAACGTCCTGGATTGACATGGCCTATGGTCCATTCCAACAACCCATTGTGTTGACTAGTTGACTTGTCAAGTAGAGTAGGCTGTGGAATGTCAAATGCCCAATGGAAGTGGTCTTTCACGGGCCACGGCCCACGGCGGCAACATTGACGATTTTTTTATTAATTTATATTTATAAATTTTGAAATAAAAAAATATTTTTCAGTTTTACAAAATACTGTAAATAGGTGCTCCAGCCTACCGAATCGTGGCTTATATGACCCGTCGTCATATTTGCCGGAACATCAATGGGTCGCGTTACCAGCTAGCGGTCAGCGACTGTTGAGTTGCGCGGCACTAACTATCGATTCAAATAGTGAATCATTAAAAATCTGCCGGTTCATTTGTGCGGGATTGAACCGCCGTTTCAAACAACAGGTTAAGGCACCATATAAGGCGCGCGTTGGCGGTGTGGTGGTCTTATTCGCATCCCACAGCCGTGCTCGCAAGGAAACAGAGGGGAGAGGGAGAGGAGGAGTGGGAGGGGAGAAGTGAAGAACCGTACGACATTGAGGTAAATTTTTGGAACTTATTTCTTTTAGAGCTGAAAATCTGATAGTTTAGTCAAAAAAATATTGCTAGTTATAATAATATGGAACGGCGGGGGCGCCTAATTCTGTTATTTCTTAAAAGAGAAAATTATTTTTGTTATTTAGAAATTAAAAAATATAAAATAATAAAATAATTCCAACATCGACGTCGCTTCTAGTAGGCTAGTTCTCGAGTAACTTGATAGTTGACAACGGCAAAACCGGTCTAGCCCGTCGATTGGAATGACATCGTTTGCTACCAAAACTTTTCATAGAATTGGGTTGTGTTTGGTCCAGCAAGCCATACCTAGATCGAATGAGCTTGAGGTCTAGATGGGTATCGTCTCAAACCAATCCGTCCTGGCAAGTGTCGAGGTTCCCAAAATTTCTCCCTCTCTCAGATCCAACCCAACCTGTTGGGTCCCGGGCTTGTCTCGAACCTGAGATGAGGAGGTGAGGGAAAAGGAGAAGTGGAGTAAACATGGGTGTGGATCGATGGGGGGGGGTCGTTGCCACTGTTGGCAACAGGAAGGAAATCGCAATCATCGCAGTTGGGTTGGGGTCGCTACTGATGGTGTACGCTGAGCCACTCGATTCTCTATGAGACTCATGCCGCGGGGTGCCTTGATTCGCCATGGGACTCACTGACGTGATGTCTCCTCGATTCGTCAGACAAGATGGGAGAAGAGAGGCAGCTCAGGAGTGGGTGGACGACTGGTGTCCAAGACATGGACGCCGGACGCCGCATGGGAGAAGAAGGCGACACCACTGAACCCTAGCATGGAGATTGGACAGAAATTGGGGGTGGTAGTCAGGCAGGATGGAACTTGTGTTGGGTGTTAAGTGCTCGTCTGGTAGGCTAGGGTAATGAGGGTAAAGGAATCGGCTATTTGGTCTGGTGGGCCTTGGGCTTGGCCAAGGAGCGTGCGAAGTCAAGAGTATGGGCTTTGGCTTGTAAAGGAACGAGTCGGTAGAGTTGTGGGCCCAAATCGGGACAAATTGGGTCAGGGTATGAGTGAACCCGAACTTGACCCAAATTTAACTCGGCTATCGGGTCAAGTCAAGACTCGACGGGTTTGTCTTGTCCAACAGAAAATATTTAGTGAGGAAGGTGTTGGAGCACTTCTCCTACGTTGGAGCACTTCTCCTACGTAGAAACTGCAACTTTGTTGGCGTAAAACCACTTCTTCCCCTTCCCCATGAGTGAGATTGGGAAGAGGTGGAGGCGAACAACATCGAGAGATGCACCCTTGATGGTAAAAGTGTTGCATATATCCAGGAAATGCTGGAGATGAGGATTGACATCTTTGGCAGGTTTGCCAGAAAAGGGACTAGCCTGAACCATGTTGATAAGTGTCGGCCTTAACTCAAAGTCTCCGTCTCCCATATTGGTGGCTGGACCAGAGGGGACGTTGTTACTTGAGGGTGCCAAGAACTCATGGATAGTCTTCTCAGCCATCGTTTGTTGTGGTGTTGATGTTTCGGTAGGAGATTGAGGGATATCTGATGGAATATCGTTGACTCAGATTTGCGCTGGTATGACTCTGGGTCGAACTCTCCGTATGATTTACACTGGGATCTTGTGGAAATTATCCAGAAGGTCGAATCCGGTCATACACTGCTCTGCTATTTCCACATATCAAAGACAGAGCAGAGTAAGCCCGCTAAAATTAGTGGTGTACTAAATTAGTCAAGGGACTAATTTATTTACGATACTTTATTCGTTGCTTCCTCGGCAATGGCGTCAAAAAAGCTTGTTGGACAACAGCCGGATAGTCAAGGCTGTCACCACTTGAGTACCTACCACATAACCCATAGGGTTAGGTGTAAATTGAGTCAATACTAATCCCATTCACCACATCTACGATTAATATCGATGACTTCTCCCGGGACCCTCGAGGAAGTACCCAGACTTAGATAACAAAGCTACTGAGTAACTAAGCCCGAACTCAATTTTCGGGAACTTAAACAATGCTCCCTCTCCATTGATTCCACACTCGAAAAGTAACGCGGAAAGTAAATGCTCAACTAAAAAAAATAAATAAGACTTGTGTTAAATAAATATAATTGTATGGGAAAGTAAAGATAGCAAAGCTTTAACGGTCTCCCAAGGATTCCTTCGGAACTCCGAGATGAAGCTCAACTCAACTCTAACTCCCAAAGACTAGACTACTCTACAAGTGATACAATGAGCTCTCCAAGTGGCGGTGTGTGTTACAATGTGTAGAGTGTGGGTCTGTTTATAGTGTCACGGGGTCAATTCTCACTTGACACATATAAGGATTAGAGACACGTGGAAGCAAGCCAGGAGAAAGAGTAGTGTCCAAGGCGCCGAAGAAGGGGGACCGGCCGACCTAGCTAGCTCGGTCAACTTGGGGAGGCTGGCTAGCCAGGTCACTGTAGATAACATAGACCTCGGGTACCCACACGGAGGGCCTAAAAGACCACCCAACATGGGATGGACCAAGACGGGTCGATGAGGACAGGTACCACTCGGACTCTAGAAGGCTTGCCCGGCAAGGAAAGACATAAAGATAGAAGTCTATCCCTAATAGGGAAGATACAATTGTAATCTCGGATAACTACATATTTGGTTAGAGGATAGAGATAGGAATCCTACCTCGTAACCGACCAGGATTCCTCCTTATAACCCTACCCCCCTCCACTATATAAAGAGGGGTAGGAGGCCATAGTTCGGCAACCAATCCAATACCCTCGCCTCATAACACAACTTGAGGCCGATAACACAACATACGAGAGATCTCCTGATCATCTTGTACATATACCCCATATAATCCCAGAGCACAGGACTAGGGTATTACCTCTACCAATGAGGGTCTGAACCTATTCTAAAAGACCCCCTGTCTTGTGCTACCATCGAGTTTAGATCCAGCGCATAACCCCACTTAAATTCATTATCGACGATAACCCCTGGTTAAGCACCAGTCGACAATTGGCGCGCCAGGTAGGGGTAGCGTCTAGATTAATCTCATCAAGCTCGATGGCATCGATCAACAGAGTCGCCGTCATCTCCGCCCCCGGCTAGGCTTTCCGCTTCGAAAGCCGACTATGTCATCAACGACTTCGGAGGATTCCACCTCTTTGATTCGGATTAGATCCAATATGAGAACAACAACAACACCTCCTGTTCTGGTTGGGGAACACCACGATCATCTACTCGTGAGTAGTATGATAACGGCTCACTTCCCGACTCGTATATGGTGATGGATTGAAGATAGATTCTAAATGTCATCTTGTTTTGACAATTCTGAATGATCTAAAGGGAATTTAAAGTCGGTACTAGATGTGTTGGAAAGATAATTTCGCCAGCTTTCCGTGAAGCCGAATAACGCCCAAAACGGAGTTCGGATGTGTCGGAGGCGTCCGTTTGAAGCCAGACTGCACGGGAAGGTCGTGAATCTCAGCAAGCTCGTAAAGCCCATCTACGTAGGCTGTGGCATGCGGATAGGCCGTGTCACACCTCCAAGGACATCAAAGATCAGCAAGGAACTTCTCCAAACAATCAACGACCAACACTTCTTCCGGACTCGGATCCGATCCAGTTTGTGGAGAACATCGGCATCGTTTCATCTAGACTCCCGTTTGGGTCGAGGAACGCCGCAGCCACCAACTCCCGAGTGGTGTGCCGGGGACTCAATTCACGATTAAGATACGAAGAGGACCTAACCAAGAACAAGTTCAAGACAGTGGATGCCTTCAGCAGCAAACTACACGGATTTGATGACCAAGCCGCTCTTTTGGACTCAGACTAGATCCGATCTAAAGAAAACTTCGTCATCACTATAATTCAACTCCCGTTCGGGTTGAGGAACGCTGCCGACAACAACCCCTGAGTGGTGTGCCGCACGACTTAACTCTCAACTCAGAGACGACGAGGACTTAATCAAGGGCTTCTACAACAATTTCATGGGTTCAGACTTGAACTAATCCGGGGAAGGAATCGACATCGCTTTGCTCGGGCTTCTGTTTAGGTTATGGAACACCGCTGGTGCTTACGCACGGATTGGTTCCTGACTTGGATACAGAGAGACTCAGACCGAAGATTCTCGGGTGGTGGCCGCGACTACCATAACGATTAATAGATTTATCACCGCCTTCATCCTTGGCAAGGTTTTTCTCTTCGGGAGCATCGACTTCGTCACTAGCAAACTTCTCTTCAGGTTCAAGGACGCCGCCTCCACATACCAATGCGTAATGCGCCAGAGGCCTAATCTTGCTCTTTTGGACTCGGACTACATCAGATCTGGCAGAGACTTCACCAACACTCCAAGATCCACTATTTCGGACTCGGACAAGATCCGATCCGGTAGGGAATTCAACAACGCTTTACTCGGACTCCCGGTCGCGTTGGGAAACGCCACCTCCACCTACCGACAAGTAAAGCGTCAGGGGCTTAATTCCCGACTCGGATATGGTGAGGTCCCGATGGAGAAAAATCTCTGATGGTGACCGTCATCAGCAGCAAATCACTCGGACTCGATGATCATGGCGTCCATCGTGCGATGCCGGCTTCATCAACCGCGAGGCGAACGTGAGAAGAAGATTCGATCTGTGCTCGTTTATAATCTGGACGAAACTTGTATCGCGATTTCCCATTGACTCAAAAGGAGTTTTAGGGAGATATAAAATTTGCTAGAAATCTTACCACGTAATGTTTCCAATGAATCCAAGAATGCCTAAATCCGAGTTTGTATGCGACCGTGGCGCCTGTTTGAAGACAGACTACGCAGAGAGGTCGCGAATTTGGTGAGCTCGTAAAGCTCGTCGGTGCCAGCCACGGTGTGAGGATTAGTCGTGCCACATCTCATGGGGCGTTGAAGACCAGCAAGACCTTTCATCAACCTTCGTCAAGCTACACTAACCGCGTGGAGATCATTTACGACTACGGCCGACTTCGCCGAACAAGGCCGAGACCACGGCGAGCATGTGCTGCTAGAAGTTGATCGAAACTTGAATGACTATTTTCGTTGACTCGGCTACACGCCTACGCCTACAAGTCTACGGCTCGGCGACGCGCCACTCGGCTACACGCCTACGCCTGCGCCACAAGCACCCAAGTCTACGGTTCGGCGGTATGCCATCGCGCGCCACGAGCGCCTGGTACCGCTACATGCCTACGCCTCCAAGCCTACAGCGCAGCGACATGCCTACGCCCGCTCCACAAGCGCCCAAGTCTCCAGCTCGGCTGTACGCCATCGCGCGCCACGAGCGCCCGGTAAGACTATATGCCTACGCCTCCAAGTCTATAGCTCGACTACGCGCCACTCGGCTACACGCCTACGCCCGTGCTATGAGCGCCAAAGTCTTCAGCTCGGCTGTACGCCATCGTGCGCCACAAACGCCTGGTACAGTTACATGCCTACGCCTGCAAGTCTATGCCTCGCCGACACGCTACTCGGCGACACACCTACGCCCGTGTTATGAGTGTCCAAGTCTCCAGTTTGGCTGTACGCCATCGCGCGCCACGAGCGCCCGGTACGGCTACACGCTTACGTCTCCAATTGTATGGCTTGGCGACATGCCTACACCCGCGCCACGAGCGCCCAAGTCTTCAGCTCCGCTGTACGCCATCGCGCGCCACGAGCGCCCGGTACGGCTACATGCCTACGCCTCCAAGTCTACGGCTCGGCTACACACCTACGCCTGCGCCACGAGCACCCAAGTCTACGGCTCAGCTGTACACCATCGCGCGCCACGAGCGCCCAGTACGGCTACACACCTATGCTTCCAAGTCTACGGCTCGACGACATGCCACTCGGCTACACGCCTACACCCGCGATATGAGCGTCTTCAGCTCGGCTGTACGCCATCATGTGCCACGAGCGCCCGGTACGGTTACATGCCTACACCTCCAAGTGTATGGCTCGGCGACACGCTACTCGGCGACATGCCTACGCCTACGCCCACGCTACAAATGCCCAATTCTTCAACTCAGCTGTACACCATCACGCGCCGCTAGTGCTTGGTACGGCTACACACTTACGTCTCCAAGTCTATGGCTCGGTGACAGGCCACTCAGCTATACACCTACGCCCGCGCTATAAGCGCCCAAGTCTTCAGCACGGCTGTATGCCAGTGCATGCCACGAACGCCCGGTATGGCTACATGCCTACGCCTCCAAGTATATGGCTCGGCGACACGCCTATGCCCGCGCTATGAGCTTCCAAGTCTCCAGCTCGGCTGTAGGCCATTGCGTGCCACGAGCGCCTGGCTCGGCTACACGACTACGCTTGCACCACAAGCGCCCAAATCTACGGCCCGGCTACACACCTACACCTACATCAGAGCTAAGTTCTCATTACCATAATTTTTTTCATATAAATCTAAATTGTTTCTTGACTTGCTACTTAGTCGGTCTTCATATATAATAGTTTCTTGACTTGCGTGCACTTTTATTTCTTTCTCTTAATGATTGCAAAGGAATCCAAGTACTATTCTGAGTAGTGAAACTCTGACCCATGAACGGCAAACTCTAATCACTCGATATGCGTGCTTGGGAAAAGAGTCATGTGCCAATTCCCGACGCCCGGGGTTTAGACTAGTCAGGTAGAGTGCATAGCAAAAGGAAGATACTTAGAGGAATTAAAAATCAAAAAGGAAAAGGAACAAAAGGACATTGAAATTACATAAACAAGGTGGTTGGATTTTTACATCTATATAACAGTTTTGATGATACTGCCAAAATTGTACATGTAAATGTTACAAGGGTTCATGGGTTTTTACCTCATCAAGTACCTTCTACGACTCTGTATACGAGTAAGAAGGACCTGCGCAATGAGCGACAACTATGGCTCGGCGAGCGCCTAGCACGGCTACACGCTTATGTCCGCGCCCCGACCGTCCAAATCTAAAGCCCGGCGATCGCCCGGCATGGATACATGCCTACGCCCGCACCTCGAGTGTTCAAGTCTATGGCACAGCTATATGTCTACGCCAACTTCGGTACGGCTATATGCTTACGCCTCTAGCCATAGGCCACCCTGCGCCTTGAGCGCTAACTAAGGCCTTCCAGCTACGCGTCACAACCAGTGGCTACAAGCACAGCTGGGCTAAGCCTAATTCAGCCTCGGTACACCCCACATCGGGTCGACTACCGACAGATTTACAAAAAATACACATCTCTTAGTATACCCCATGTTGGGTCACTAGTTGGTCACTGCATGTAAGGATCAGATACCAGTTATGTCGGGATTGAGTTTCGATGGTACGCTCCAATTGGGGCCGACGCTGTACACCGCAACCCGGGTATGAATATCATATGGCCAAACTCTATCCTAAAGGTACGCCCTGTGGTGGGGCCGTCGGGTACAGGTACTGTCTAGCTGACAACAATGATATGTGGGACACTAGCCGTGTGCCACACCAGTCGGATACATGTATCATTGGACCAAACCCTATCAAGATTGTACGCTCCATGTTGGACCAATCGCTTTACTCTATGAGTACATGTACCAGATGGTTAAAAATACGGTACACCTTCTGGGGCCACCAGCTATATCCCACTCCGGTTGGGTACAAGTACCGCTCTTCTCTTCAGCCAAAACCACGGTATGCCTTCTGCGGCCACCAACTGTATCCCAGTTCGGTCGAGTACATGTACAGCTCGGCTCTTTGGCCACAACCAATGGTACACCCCAACATGGGTCGCCAGCTTACATCGCAAGACGAGTACAGATACCACTTCATAAAAATCAAAGTGATGCGCCTTACAAAGAGCCGACCGCCAGAACTTCGGCAGTCCCGGGTTGGGTATCACTAACAACTCTAAGGATCTCTTTGAGTTCTTCACAGTCTATTCGCAGATAATGGGCAGAAACCAGTCGGGAAGAATCGTAAACAATCTACAAACACTCTGCATGAAGCATAACTGGAGACATATAGCAAGATCATTCGGTGGCAGCAAAAAGGAATGCACGTGATTGGCAGGTGCTTAAATTAAGGAGCTTTCCTTTTCAGATTTTTTTTTTTGCCTGACGGTTGCTACAGACCGGAAAAAATTTAATTAGGAAAGTGTATCAACCGAGAGACAATTCACAGCTGGCGATCTGATTTTTTTTTTTGGCGTCGGTTTGTTGGGCGGTGAATAAAGATTGAAACTGATCAGCTAGAAAGGAGGAGTTCTGGTTGGATTGGAAAGAAGGATCTCTCGGCTTCGATGGCTGCGTGGAAACTAAAAACCGAGATGGGATTCTGGTTGGAAACTGTTTCGGCAAAAGGTGGAAGGCACTCGGATTAGCTCTGCGTGATGGAAATTGGGACGGCTGGATGATTGGTGCCAACAAGAACTCGGCAAAACAGACGAACACAAAAAGAACTATGACAAAGACGTGACTCGAACTCGAAACTCTAAAGATCAAAACGCTAAGACCAGCAACGACACAACGAAGCAACACAAATTCAACAAGGATTAAACTAGGTAGCAATAGCAAAGGCTAAACGGGCTCGGATTAAAGAGAAAATTTGTGACCAATATTTATTTGTATTGCTATTTTCTGGACTATAGGATGAAAATAATTAAACAAAGATAGACGACGATCTCACCAGTCAACTGGAGCTCTGAAACCACTTGATGTGCGCGGACGCGGGGTCCCGATCTTCTGGTGAGAGATGGTAAAGATAACTCGGTAGGTGTCACGGAGATCTAAACGATCCGGCTTCCAACCCCGCAAAGGAACTGGAAATCCCGGCGATCGCTAAACCACCAAGACGATTGTTATCGACCGAACCAGAGGCACGATCGACCTGTCCACGAAGGACGATTCCTGCAAGCAACCGAAGAACGAGCAAGAACACAAGATAAGCAATCTAAATTACGAATATGTATTAAGGATAACGGGGTTCAGAAACTTGGTCCTGTTGGCCTAGCCGACACAAGAAGAACAAGGCAAAATCTCACACAACCGTGACGAAATCAACTAAACAAAACCCAACTAAAACGTAGCACGGCGTGGGGCTTATATAGGGCGGCGGCCAGAGGAGGGGCGCCCAAACAGGTGCCCACACGTACTCAACCCTAACTCTAGGGGTTCACGGGCTTTGGGCCCAAAAATATGGCGACGCAGCACCGGAAAGTTTCTGTCCGTCAAATTGTTTTCGCGATTCCTGTTAACTTGGATTGAATTTGAGGGCGTGGTTGGATCCGTTGGAAATCTTATCTCGATAGCTTTCCGTAGAGTCCTTATTTGCCTCATTTGGACTTCGTATGTGATCTGGGCGTCCGTTTGAAGGTGCACTGGTCCTGAAAGTCCGAACCGGACCCGGCATCGAGTTCGACGTCTTCTCGTCTTGGGTAACGGCGTCATTGATGTCCTCATCAGCCCGCCCCTCGAGTGTTCATGTCTATGGCACAGCTATATGTCTACGCCAATTTCGATACGGCTATACGCTTACGCCTCTAGCCATAGGCCACGCTGCGCCTTGAGCGCTAACTACGGCCTTCCAGTTATGCGTCACAACCAGTGGCTACAAGCGCAGCTGGGCTAAGCCTAATTCATCCTCGGTACACCCCACGTCGGGTCGACTACCGGCAGAGTTACAAAAATACCAATCTCTTAGTATACCCCATGTTGGGTCACTAGTTGGTCACTGTATGTCAGAATCAGATACTAGTTATGTCGGGATTGAGTTTCGATGATACGCTCCAGTTGGGGCCGACGCTGTACACCGCAACACGGATATGAATATCATACGGCCAAACTCTATCCTTAAGGTACGCCCTGTGGTGGGGCCGCTAGCTGTATCGCACTTCGGTCGGATACAGGTACTGTCTGGCTGACAACAATGATATGTCCCATGTTAGGACACTAGCTGTGTGCCGCACCAGTCTGATACATGTATCATTGGGCCAAACCCTATCGAGATGGTATGCATCATGTTGGGCCAATCGCTTTACTCTACGAGTACATGTACTAGATGGTTAAAAATACGGTACACCCTCTGGGACCACCAGCTATATCCCACTCCGGTTGGGTACAGGTACCGCTCGGCTGTTCAGCCCAAATCACGGTATGCCCTCTGGGGCCACCAACTGTATCCCACTCCGGTCGAGTACAGGTACCGCTCGTTTCTTCGGCCAAAACCAATGGTACGCCCCATGTTGAGTCACCAGCTGTACATCGCAAGACGAGTACAGATACCACTTCATAAAAATCAAAGTGATGCGCCTTACAAAGAGCCGACCGCCAGAACTCCGGCAGTCCCGGGCTGGGTATCACTAACAACTCTAAGGATCTCTGAGTTCTTCACAGTCTTCTCGCAGATAATTGGCAGAAGCCAGTCGGAAAGAAGCATAAACAATATACAAGCACTCGGCATGAAGCATGACTCATACAAGGAGTGGTAAAGAGGAGCACCAACTCGACTATGAAGCACTCGGGGGCTACTGTGAATAACATATACCCCGGTTACCCACTCGGAGAGTCTAAAAAACCACCCGACACGGGATGGATCAAGATGGGTGGATGAGGACGGGTACCACTCGAACTCTAGAAGGCTTGCCTAGCAAGGAAAGATGTAAAGATAGATGTCTATCCCTAATAGGAAAGATACAATTGTAATCCCGAAATAACTACATATTTGGTTAGAAGATAGAGATAGGAATCCTATCTCATAACCGACCAGGACTCCTCCTTATAACCCCACCCCTCCACTATATAAAGGGTTCGGCAACCAATCCAATACCCTCGCCTCATAACACAACTTGAGGCCGAGAACACAACATACGAGAGATCTCTCGATCATCTTATACACATATACTCCATATAATCCCAAAGCACAGGACTAGTGTGTTACCTCTACCAATGAGGGCCTGAACTTGTATAAAAAAGACCCCCTGTCTTGTGCTACATCAAGTTTGGATGCAACGCATAACCCCATTTAAATTCAGTACCAACGATAACCCCCGGTTAAGCACCAGTAGACAGTCACATAAAACCGTTAGAGTGCCTTTACCTAATTTCTAACTCGCTTGTTTCCTGTGTGTTCACGTTAGAAAAATTTTGTTTTTCGGCTAGTGTAGCACCGCGTTCTCCTTCAACGCCGACTTATTCGACGCCTACGGTGAACGGGAGACTAATTGCCCACGACCTCACCATCTCCCCAGCCCTCCCGTAATTTTCCCTCTCGTTGCCAAGCTCCTCGCCGCCCCTAGCGTCTCCGCGATGCGCCGCCGCCATCACCGGCCAAACATTGCGCCCACCGAGCCCCACCATCGGGTTCACCTTGCTCCCCTCTCCCTCTTGGACTCTACCGCCGTCACCGAGCAGTGGCCGGCGCCCGCTCCCTCGTTGACCAGAGGCACCCAGCAGAGCCGAGCTGCACCCGGCCTGAAGACAGCGCGCGTGTAGGCCGTGCCTATAGGCTGGCCGCGTTGCCCTTATCTTTTTCTTCTTGTTTTTCCGATTCAGAAGTAATTCGTTATAAAATTCAACATAGCTCCAATTTGAAAACCATAAATTGTGTATAGCCCTGGAAAGAAAACATCATGAAGAACTGAGCTAGGCGGATAGAGGGGGTGAATAGACGGCACAAATTTTTTCCGATGTTTCTACAAAAAACCAGAACAACTTGGCACTTGGGTGCATGAGAGCCATAAAATATTTAGGATTTTGAAAACACAATCCTGATTGTCAAGTGTCCAAAAAAAAGAATCAATTCAAACCTTACTTTTAAGAAAGAGATCAAGCCAAATCACCAAAGTTATTTTTCCAAAAGTAAAAAGCAGATTCATAGAAATTTGTCTTGCAAGAAGAGTGTGGCTCTTGCTGTTGGAAGGCAACAGAAATTTTCAAACTTTTTCTACACTCATGTGGGTGAGTATTGATGGTCTCTGCCAAATTTGAGTATCAAACTAAATCTACAGAAAATAAGAAAAATCGTGCACAAAAAACTGTCAGGAACTCGAGACTGCATGTTTGGGGCTTAATATTCACCTCATAGCTCCCAAACGGGAAACAAGTGGATATCAAATTTTTAGCACAGATGGGTATGTGAGTCTCGCATTTTCTCCAACTGGAAACATCTCAAAATGAGTTTTCTAGATTTTTTGAAAAATTGTTTACTAACTTTTGCGCGGAGGAATGTTTCTGAATAGATTTGCAACTAATCAAGAACTTGATCTCTAGCCTCTCATATAGTTGTAAAGAGTATGGAACATCATATTAAAAATCTCAAGGCATCATAGACCACCAAGAATCAGCAAGAACTCACTAAGATTCATCTCCGAATAAGAGCTCCAAAAAGAAAAACAAAAGCAAGAATTAGGAGCAAATCAACACAACATATTCATGGAGAAGAAGGATTTTATTGCATAAAAGTTTTGGATTACAAACCACACTCCTTGTGACCACAACCACTCTAAGTGCCACCCAAAACACACTCATCTCACCCTCTCTATTTATTAAATTTTCAACTCTAAGGGAATGAGGACGAGGTGCTCCCCTCCCTCTCTATTTGTAGCCCAAGGGTAAGATGCCCTAAACCCTAGAGCCCATCTCCACACTTTATTTGAGGATGAGTGGTGTACAACCCACACACTACAAGACACACTACCAAGAGGGAATATTCTCCACATATTCTTTTGGGTAATATCTTCGCTGCTTCCATGGTCTCCTGCCCATGCCTGGGCCCACTGGATAGATCAACTTCGCCACCAAGTAACCGACGCGCCAGGCTACAGCTGTCCCGGACTTCTTGCCATGGTGAAGCTTATTGAGTACACCACCTCATGTGACCGCCAGATCATCGAATCAGTTTGCCTGCATGCCTCTAGACGCACCAGCCTCCGGTTGTCTCCGCGAAGTGTCAGCCACGTACCCACAGATACCTGCACCATTAAGGTGAACACATACGAAACCAACACACCTTACCTCTCCTACAATGTTAGTCCATCATAAAATTACCAACTTCATAATCTATTCATTACACCACAAATATCAAGCCCTAACACACCACGTGCCAGCTTAATAAATTCCACCGGATCACGTCAGTTCAAAATTATTACCTAGCCCAAGCTCAGCATAATGGTCCGGTTCCAATTTCACGGCAATTTCCACAAACGCACCACTAAAAATTCTTCAAAACACTTCAATTCCCATATTGTCAAATATATGCATCATTAAACCGGGGTACCCTCCACATGGGACTCAACAAGATCCACTTCCCAGCATCAAACAACGCCGCCGAGTGCTAAGCTCTCATCCATGGGCTTCGTATCGCCATATCGCTTGGCGTCAGAAGATTGACAGTTCAAATGGACTCACAGCTCGTGGTTAACCAAATACAAAAGGATTGGTCGTGTATCAGTGAGAGCATGGCTGCATATTGCGAAGAGGTTCGCAAACTGGAGGACAAGTTCAATGGGCTAGAGCTCTTACATGTCCTCCACTATGATAATGAAGCTGCCGATGAGCTCGCCAAGATGGGATCCACTCGAGCAATAGTGCCAGCCGGTGTGTTCGTGGAGGCACTTCTTAAGCCCTCCATCAAACCGCAGCTAGAGCTAACCAAGATAGAAGATAACCAAGCCAAGGCAGAAGTACTAATCATTAATCCTGACTAGACGATTCCATACTTAGACTATCTGCAGAGGGATATGCTCCCCGATAATCGCATACAGGCCGAACAGATCACAAGGTGGAGCCGCAGTTACGCTGTCATCAGAGAAGAGCTTTACCGAAAGAGTTCCTCCGGTGTGCTGAGGCGATGCATATCAGATCAAGAAGGAAAGGAACCCCTCAAAGAAATCCACTCAGGATTTTGTTGGCATCATGAAACGTCCACTACGCTAGTCAAAACAACCTATCGTCAAGTTTTTTCTAGCCAACCGCCGTGACTGATGCCGAAGATATCGTCCGAACTTGTGAAGGTTGTCAAATTTTTGCCCGATAGACACACATACCGGCGCAGGATGTGCAGACTATTCCATCACCTGGCCGTTTGTGGTTTGGGGGCTCGACATGGTCGAACCTTTGAAAAAGACGCAGGGTGGTTTTACTTTTCGTCGCTGTCGACAAATTCTAAACATGGATTGAAGCCAAACCAGTTGCCAAGATCACATCCGCTAAGGCAAGGGAGTTTTTTTTAAGAGATCGTTGTCAGATTCGCGTCTCGAATAGAATCCTTACGGACAAGGACACTCAGTTCAAGAGCGGTGAATTCCTAGACTGGTGCGAAGAGTTCGGCAATAAGATTTGCTTTGCTTCTATTGCCCATCCCCGAAGCAATGCGCAGGTCGAACGAGGTAACGGTATGGTTTTGCAAGGGCTATAAGTAAGAATTTTTTATCGTCTCAGACCATATGCTACACGATGGGTCAAAGAATTGCCATCGGTGCTCTGGGGTCTCAGGACCACTCCTAGCAGGGCAATTGGGCAGTCACCTTTCTTCCTCGTATATGGCCCTTAGGCTGTTTTACCTACCAAGCTCTAATTCGCTTCCCCGCGAGTTCGAAGCTATAAGGAAAACGAATCAGACGCCAACCAACTCGAAGATCTCGATAGACTAGAGGAGGTTAGAGACATTGCAACGGTCCGGTCAGCCAAGTACCTTTAGTGCTTGCGTCGCTATCACGATCACAATGTTCGAGGCTGCACCTTCTCCAAGGGAGATCTAGTCCTATGAAGGAATAAAAAAAGCGAACACAAGCTATCCCCAAGTTGGGAAGGCCTTACATCATCGATGAAGAGACCCGTCCGGGGGCTTATAGGCTCAAACACAAGGATGACACAGTTGTCGACAACTCGTGGAACATAGACCAACTACGTCGCTTTTATACTTAAATCTCTGTATTCTATTATCTTTTTCAATCAATAGAGGCTTTTTTATTATTATAAGAGTGATATGAGTTAAATCATGACTTACTACCTAGCCGAGTTCTTCGCTACGCAGCAAGTTGGGGGCTACACCTAATTAGTGCGCCTATGCGCACGTTTTTTAACCTTTTTGATTCTTCTGACCGGTTATTCTAATTAATGAAGCTCCGACACAAAAAATTGTCAAACTTTATGCCACTCAGCTCGCACGGGAAAAGCTTCAAGGCAACTCCCAAGCGTTCGGCGGCTAGACTAGTCGGGTAGGGCGCAAAATGAAATGAAACCCACTCACAACAATTAGAATAATCGCCAAAGTAGGCATTAATTCCAGAACAAATAAACATCCGAGTTTTTAGAACTATCTAAGTTTTATCATAAAAATTATTACAGGGCACCCAGGTCCAAATTTTTTGCCAGAGCAACGGAAGTATCATGAGCCTCTTCCACTAGGGTGACCACCTGATCGTTGCTGACTGTGCGGGCAAAGCTTTCCTTGATGGCATTGGGACTTCACAATCGCCAAAGCTTGGTAGGCACTGGTGATCACCGTCTCCTTCAAGTGGACTTTCAGGCTCTCAGGCGCCTCTTTCAGTTGAACAACGACCTGGCTTGAATTGCTCGGCCCTGCATCTTCCGACAACAGGAGCTTTCACAAAGGTTCGGGTGCCTCTTGGAGTTGTTCATAGACCGCATACGCAGACTTGATTTTCTCGTTAAGGACGTCAAACTGCGCCTGCGTTTTCCTTTCATACTCTGGGGGGAAGGACAAAAGCATCACTAGGTATCCAACACAGAAAAACAAAAAGAGCTCAAGGAGGCGTCGTACCTTCCAGTGCTCATTGGACCTTGTTGAATTGGAACTGAGCTTGGAACTCCTCTTTCTCCAATGCCATGTATTGACTCTGGAGCTGGGCGAGTGCATGATCTCGAGTTGACGAAAGGAATGAAAACGGATGAAGAATAGTACGAAGCAAACCCTCGGAGTACTCGACTCGAAAGCATAACTGCCACGAGGCCGATCAGATCCATTTTCTCATGCCATAACGCCAAGGAGCGGGCCCGCAGCTCTCGCACCAGGGTGTCGAACTTCGCTTGGGCGTCCGCTACTTCGGTCACATGCTTGTTGAATTTTGCCACTTTGGGGAGCATTTCGTGGAAGAAAGAAGACTTCCTTTTGGAACGCTTCTCTATGTTCTATAGACAAAAGGTATTGACGTAAGTTATGGTGTGAGCAAAAAAGAAAATGCAGACAAGTGGCTTACGTGCATCAACTCGGCACACTTGAGGGAATAATTAAGGAGCTCTTTTCGCTCCCTCTCGTCCTCGTCATCATCAATGACATCCCATTCCAAATTTTCATTACGCCATTGGGCCTTGAAGGTGGCTTGGGGAAGGGGAAAATTGTAAGAATCCCATGGGTTCCCTTCCACTGGGGGCTCTGCTCCGAAATCGGAGTGCCTCGAGTCCTTTGATCCGACAGCAAGTACTGCACTGGAGGGTGGCATCGCATCTTTCGAAGCTAGGATGGTCTTCGAAATCACCTCAAGCTAAACCAGGGGTGGTGGTGAAGAAGGCATCCATTAAGTGGCGCCCTTAGTGTCCCCGGGTTGGGAAGCAGTCGGCGAGGCTGGTTCAGCCGGCTCGGTCGCGCTCTCCGGCACGACCGTTGCCTACGGTTCGGCCGACGCGGTTTGGATAATTGGCACTTCTGTTTCCTATGGGTCCACGGGCTATGTATCCATTGGTACCTCCACAGAAGGGTCCCTATGTCGAGAACTAATCAAAACACAATTACAACTAATTCAAGCAAGGAGTCAACGGGAAGATAACCTATTGGACTTCTTTATTTTAATGCCGGGACCGCTCCGAGCGGCTGCGCCACTTGAAGAGGCCAAAGTTTGGGCGCTGTCCTATGATGGTAGCACGTCCTATGTGTTAGTCCTTGAGGGTGGCGAAACAAGAGCGGCATCTTCAGATGGTGCTGGAGCAGACTGCTCTAATGTGGAGACTCGGAGCATTGGACCCTCGAACGCGCACCGGGGGCTACAAGGCTTGGGCTTGCCTGCGGGACCCTTCCCCTTTTTTGCACTCGGCTTCTTGGTGGATTCGCGTGCGGGCCGTTTTTGCCTTGAGTCTTTGTGCCAAGGCAAGTCGGGGAATGGAGAATCTGAGGAGAAAACGCATCGATCCAACGAATAACAATGAACAAAGATTTAGAAGGTATAAGATATCAAAGGACAAACATTGGAGGACGGCTAGGATTTACGTCTGTTGGTAGCTCTGTAACGCTGAAGGGCCTTGGACAGCCGTCGTTCTACACAACCGTGCATGGGGACAAAGAGCTCGACCAGTCGGGCTCGCAGCACGTCTTCTGGGACGCGCTTGGAAACCTTGTAGGTGGAATCGGTCACCCCCGAGAATTCAAAACTCGAGTGAACGCGCTTTTTCAAAGGTTGAACTCGATGACGGGGCAAAGTTAAGGATAATCCTGATTGTGGTCAGGCCCTCTGTCTTGCACTTGTCGATGAAATCCAGAAGCTCGGCTACTTGGCCCATTTTTGTCGGTCGAGGGAACTGAGGACCAAGAGGTGCAAACTTTCGTCCTAAGCTTGGAGAAAGAAGGGAGAGAAGGATCAGGATTGGCACTGTAAAACCATTTCTGGTGTCAGCCCATGTTGGATGTTCGGAATGGGATAGAGAAGTAAAGCTTTTTCATCCCATCTCGGAGCTGGAAACCGGCGCCCACAATTATTTTGGGAGCATTTTTATTAGGATAAGGCTTTAGGAGAAACAAATGACGAAAGAGGTTGAAATGGGGATAAATTTGCAGAAAGGCCTCGCAGAGATGCACAAAGGTGGTGATTTTTAAAATAGAGTTGGGATTCAAATTGACCAACTCAATTTTATATAAATTTAAAAGACCGTGGAAAAATGCGCTCACTGGAACGCCAAAGACGCGTTGGAAAAAGGATTCGATGACGACAATGTCCTCGACTCCAGGAGTGGGAGAAGACTCAACCGTAGTCGGGCGCCAGCAGATCAGCTCTTGTACCGGGAGAACTCTGGTGTCGACCAGTTCCCCTAGCGTTCCTCCATTGTTATCGAGGTCACCCACTCCTTCGACAAATTGGCCGCAAGAACGTCCTTGACGGAAGACATCGTCGGAGAAGGTTGCATAAGGTCTAAGAGCGAAAGCAGCAGGGATGGAAAAACTTAGAAATGGAGCAAGAGCTAGGTTGCGGTGGCGGTGCGTCTCAGGCAGTGGGGACGAGGGCAACGGTGCGGGAACAGAAGTATGATAATTTAGAACCCAAACGGCGAAGAAGGCAATGAGGCTTTGTAGATAAGGAGCCACAAAGCGAAAATAAAGGCAATACGTTTCGGAGTTCGTTTTGGGCTCAGGATTGAAAAACCGTGGGACTAATTTCCCTTATTTAAACGAGAACAGATCCAATTTTCACGGGCAATTTGGCCTTGGGCCAGAATTCCAGCGAAGCGTCCTAGTCGGGCCTAGAATTCAGAAAATGGGTGAAGTAACCACTTGGGGACAGAGACCACTCGATTGAGTTATGCGCGGAGTGTCCTTCGGACAGATTGCTAGGAAAAATCGAGCCAGACTGAAAGTGCATCTAGGCCCTTAAGTAGTTTTGGTGATTAATGATTAACAATTATAGAGCTAATATTTTCTATTGAAGAAATGTACACATATGTTATAGAGGTTAAATTCTTGAGGTACATGCTTAGATGTGATGGTATACCCCCTCAAACATGGATATATTGCAAGAAGGCATCAAAACCAGTAATTATTTGTAAATATTTGTTTATTGAGTCATAGGGATGTCGTACTATAAAGAGGTATGCAATGGGGAAGTATATAAAGGTTCCTAAGTGCTCAAAATAGGTATCTCGAAATTCGTATGAGTTTTTCCACTCAAAATACACTCTATACAGAACCTACACCATCAGAACATCCGACGATGGTCGGAACATCAGATGGTGAATTCAGCCTGCCTGTTTTTCATGCGATTCAGTAAGTAGTCCATCAGAACATCCGATGAGGGATCATTTGTAGCAACGGCTACTTTTCGGGATTCTCTATTTAAAGCCCTCTCTAATACCTGCCAAAAGGTTACACACTCTGATTACATCCTGATTTGAACCTAAATCATATTCTTCATCATCTCTTAAGAACTCTAGCCTTTGTCTCTGTTTTGTTCATCTTGTGAGATTTAGATTTAAAGAGATCAAGGCACTCAAGCGCTCCACGAATTAGAGTCATCCAATTCTTGAGCACTTAGCGATTCCTATTTTTTTATCGCATTTGTTACTCTTGGAGGCTTGAAGGGCTCCTAGGCGGCTAGGTGTCGCCGATGAGCCGCCGATCTTCGTGTGGTGTGTCTCCGGAGTTTGTGAAGGTGTGAATCTGCCTCCGCAAGGAAAAATATTCATCTAGTGAAAGCCGGTGAGTGCTGTGTGCATCGCCGGGAGGAGATTAGGGTCTTGGTGATCTGGGTTTTGTGCCTTCCCTAACGGTGAGTAGGATCTCCCTTCAAGGATCCGAACATCGGTAAACAAAAATCGCCGTGTTCTTCGTCTTGGTCTTGAGTAGTTGTTTTTTACTATTGGTCCTGGCATGTTCTGAATAGTCTTAAGTAGATCTAATCTTGGTTTTGCGAGAAATCAGTTTGTACTGTAGTTTTTCGTCATCTCCAGTACTGCCAGGATCGGAACATCTGACGTACATCGAAACATCCGACCCAGATCAGAACATCCGACGCAAGGTGTACTGTACCAGATCGGAACATCCGACCTGCCTCGGAACATCCGACGTGTTGGTCACTGTTTGAGTTTGTTAATTCCGCAATTTCGTTTTATTCGCCTATTCACCCCCTCTCTAGACGGCATAGCGATCCTTTCACAGTCGAAATTGGAAATCACTTGGCTATAATCAACATACAACTCGCAATAGGTTGTCGGTTGGCCGCTACGGGATAAAGGTTTGAAGCACGTTGATCAGGATACATATTCAAACGAAAGACAATCAGAAGGCAATATATCAAATGGAAACAAAAGTTGCTAAATCACAAGAAAGGATGTTTTGCGTAAAGGCTTTCTTCATTCATATTTTGGCTCTTAGGCCAGATTACAAAAGACTTTGCAGCTGGCAGTAAAAGTGGTCTATGACTCGCTGCCGAGTTGCAAAAGAAAGAAAAAATCCTATCTACAAAAGCATTGGGATCATCTTCTCGATGAGGAGATTGGCAACCTCTGCCAGGGTGGGAACCACCTCCAGCAGGGTGTCAACCTTGCCCTGGGCGCGAGACTCCGTCATGGCCAGACGAACTGGTGCAGAGCTCCGCCAGGTGAGCTTCTTTTCCGGCGTGGCCGCAGCGGCGGCCTCGGTCTCCGTGTCGTCGCCTTCCTCGTCGTCATCCACATCCATGTGGACAGATGGAGAGGCCATCGCACGTGCGAAGGGAGCTCTTAAGAAGAAGGGTTGAAGTGGTTTGAGGACTAGATGAATAGCACGGTAAAAGCCTCGAGCTTTTATAGGCCAAGGGAGGCGAAGCGTCGTTTTGAGTTTTCGCTTCGGTTATCTCCCGTCGGAACAGTTCGAGATCATGTTGAATCCGATATTGATGAGATACATTGATGACGGGAACAATAGATCGAAAGGGCGCAAGACCGGTTAAGGCGCAGACAAAGTGGCGAAGCCTTATGCAAATACGCGGAACGACACCTAGGCTTCTGAAAAGAGTAATATGTCTTAAGTGGGCCGCCAACTGTGAAACATGATAAATGGTAGAAGGTGTTACTCAATTAAAGCTGTAGCCTGAGATATGGTACACTTAAGTAAGCCGCCCGCTGTACATCATACTAGATGAGTACAGGTACCACTCGGCTTAACCTATCTTGGTGTAAGATACACCTCGATAAAGGCTGACTACCAGTCACCATATTAAATGGGACCTAGATACCTGCCCAAGTTACCCTAAAAACAACTCGTGAGTTGGGATTAGTGATCTGAGGGTATGCTCTGGCGGGAGCCGACGGCTGTACACTGTGACAGACAGGTACAAATTCCACTCGGCAAAACATAAATTGAGATAGCGTACACCACATGATGGGCCGACAGCTGGTCACCGTGCTAAACGGGACTAGAGTACCTACTCAATCAAAAAAGATAAAAGCTTATGATATGCTCCATAGTTGAGCTGACTGTTGGTTAGTACATAAGTTAGAACCAGATATCATGAGCAGATTTTGGATTAAAGTTTTAAGGGTATGCCCTGAGAAAGAGTTGCCAGCCGTACATCGGGATAGTCAGGTATAGGTATTACTCAGCCAAACTCAAATTAGACAATGGTATGCCTCATGACGGGCCGACTGCCAGTATCCTGAAAATTGGGTTGGGTACCGCACGGAAAGTCCAACATGAGGAATTCTGCTGAGTTCCTCATAGTCTTCTTGCATACAACGGAGCACTCGGCGTGAAGAAGAAACCAGTCAGGAAGCAATGTCAAGAACTGAAAGCACTCGACATGAAGCATGACTCGGTTGAGCTCGACTAGGGAAGACTACAACTCGACTACAAGGGACTCGGGGGCTAATGTGGAATACACGGACCTCGGGTATCTTCAGTAGGTCGTGAAGATCACCTGACAGGGGGTGGGCCTAGTCGGCCATACATCAACACGCATAGCCTAGGTTGTACCTTTTCTTGCATGACAAGGAAGGGCATATATAGGAGCCTATCCCGAACAGGAAAGGCGTAATTTTAATCCTGGGTTAACTACGTAAACGAGAAGGAAAAAAGGAATAGGAATTCTACCTCGTGACCAGCCAGGACTCTATCTTGTAACCCTGCCTCCCCCACTATATTAGGCGGGCAGGGGACCCTGGTTTGGCACATCGATCGACATTGATATCAGATCACCATCATAATCACGTATCACAAAACTACGGTATTACCTCCTCCACAAGGGGCTGAACCTGTATAATCCTTTGTTCCGTGTTACCAACAAGCTTGGTATCCAGCGCATAACCCCATATAAATCATTGGCGACGACACCCCTCGGTTAAACAAACATCAACACATACTTTGATATATTGTCATTGTGCAAGGGGCAAGTGACAAACTTGCTTATGATGTTTATCCACATAAGAGTTTACGATTGATTCAAAGTCGGCATTTAGTGCCGGCGGACATGTTATTGATCCATTTTACTTGATTCTCAAATTGTTGTGGTGTTAGTTTGCATAAAATATTGAATGATTGCTTCGCTAAAAGATAAATTATTACTTTATTTTTTGATCAATTTTAGATGCAAAGAAGAGTAAGATTGAAGGCTTATGGGACCAGTTGATTGATTTGATAATGAATAAAAATGAAGAAATGGAGGTCCAAGGCAATGTTGAAACTTAAAATTTGAGATGTAAGAAAATATTGGAATTTGAGATTGTGTGTTATGTGAGATTTTGTGCAATGTTGAGACTATGTCTTTATTGTTGGGATTGTGTGTTATGTTGAGATTATTTGCTATGTTGAGATTTTGTTTTAGTTTATTTTTATTACATGTTGAATCCTATATAATTAAATGTGATCCGAGTAAGTATCTAGTAATTGATTTCTACCGTTCGTATAATATCCGATATCTGTTTCCTACCCGACCGCAAAAATCTGTAACCATAACGGTATCCGACCGTATCTGATTTGATATCCGAAAAAATAAATTAGGATAGGATACGATATAACCTACTACCTGACTGTAACCGACCCGTTTTTACCTCTAATGTCACGTTGACATTAGCTCCGCTGGAGGCCATTCCGCTTTCACATTCGATTGCCATCAACCATGATTCCGACACCCTTGGCTACACGATGTCTAGCTGATTCTAGTTAGCCCAAGAACACCCAAAACTAAGCCTTGTAGCACCAGCGAAGCGATCCCTTCTTCCCCCCTTTGTGTCCAATCCGGAGAAGACAAAGTTGATGTCAAGGTGACGTCAGCGAAGCGGATGCTATGTTCTAATCAAGGCTGACTTGTGGGGCACCGCTTGCTCTATTAAAATCTAATTTAACAAGATTATCGAGTATGTGTCATTGGCGGGTGGGGCTAAAGTTGGTTTAAATGGAACTTTTCCTTCTCCGCCTGTTTTTCTATCGGAAGTAGCTGGAAATTTTAATTAAAAAATTGTGACCCACAAGAAAGGATTTAAAAGTTTAAAAATTTATGGAAAAAATATTTAGAAACATAGAAAGATCCACATAAAATTCCACAAAAATAACGACAACACACTACATCGTTTGGCTTGTAAAAACTAACGAGCTATGTTTAATTCAATTTAATTCATTTTAATCTGAAAACAACAATGCCTTAGTTCCACGATGACACGGTCACATGTGGGCCTCTTAGTCGCACATATAAGAGAGTTTCTCCCGAATCACATTCGTCGTGGACCGGACCCTTCATGGGCCATCTAGTCACACTTTTGGCCCATTACTTTTATAAATATTCTTCATATAAATTTTCATTTAAAAAATCCCAAATACAAATGATTTATTAAAAATAGGCAAAGACCTCCGACAATTCTAAGAAACTTACAGAGTGAAAAAGTATATTTGACCCACTAAATTATATAGCTTCGTCTACATAAACCCCTAAACTAGAAAGTCAAGTATTGAGCTATTTAAAACAAGGTAAATAACCCTCTACCGGTGGTTTTAGAGGTAGTTTTGCCACATGGCGAGACATGTGCTACCTTTGCCACCTGACACATGGTAAAACCACCTCCAAAACCACTATTTGTCCGATTCTGAATAGTTCAATATAGAATACCTTATTTTCAAAGTTAGTTGTACACAAAACTATAAAGTTTAGAGGGTCATATAGACTTTTTTTTACCCTAAAAAATAGATGGTGTCATGGACTTAGGAAAATTATTAGGATAAAATTCACAGTATTTATTTCTCTCTTGGAATTGATAGGACTAGGTTTAAACAACTTTGTAAGTGTAGAAAATTCCATACATAGTTTCTAATTTATTTAAAATATTGTATGACCTCAAAAAATTATGATAATTATCTTGAAGCTATTTGACCTTTGATAGAGCATAGGAAAAGTACTATAACATATGTTCGCTTGCAAACCGACGTTAGATAAATACTTGCAGTGACATTATACCTTAACGTAGGGCTCAACCCGCACTCAACTACGAATGATGAAGGACTTTAGATAAAAGTAACTTAAGGAAATAACTTACCTGAATTATTCATTGGATGCAGCCGTTTAAAGCGTAACCTAGAACACCGTATTTTCTCCGAAACCTTAACTTCGAAACCATGGTACCTTCCATGGGTGGATCACCTCCATGAAAATGTATACGTAGCTAAGTAATTGCATATGCATCACTCCATGACATGATTATTGATACCTATAGAAATTATGATAAGTATTTGTACGGCCGACTCATGACACTTTCTGTGGTTAACATGGACCCCGGGTACCCACAGGGAGGGCTTAAAAGATCACCCGACAGGGAATGGACCAAGTCGTGTGGATAAGGACGTATACCACTCAGACTCTAGAAGTCTTGCCCGGCAAGGAAAGATATAAAGATACAAGTCTATCCCTAATATGGAAGATACAATTGTAATCCCCAATAACTACATATATGGCTAGAGGATAGAGATATGAATCCTACCTCGTAACCGACCAGCACTTAATCCTGCCCCCACTATATAAGGTGGGCAGAGAGTCCCCTGGTTCGGCATGATCATCATCATCTACATCTTCATCTCCGCACCCATCCATGGAGAGAGACATCTCCCTCCATATTGATCATCTGATCACCATTATAATCCCAGAGCACAGGACTAGGGTATTACTTCCACCGCGAGGGCTTGAACCTTTATAAAAAAGACCCCTGTCTTGTGCTACCATCGAGTTTGGATCTTGTGCATCGCCCCATATATAATCATTGTCAATGATAACGCCCAGTTAAGCACCCGTCGACACTTTCTTTGACAAGTAGTAGAACTTAGTTACGCAAGTTGTGTCTATTGGATTAACATGCCTTGATAATTGGAGAGATATGTGATTGCATCTTAGAGCATGTACAATGGTCGATACAACAATTTTCTCTAACTATTGTCATGTCCGCTAGAGACAATACTAGATATGGCTTAGAAACAACATATACAAAGATAGAGATGACTGCACGTTTTTATAGGTAATTTGCTCACACACAAATTTTCTTAATTCTCGTTTAAAGTCGACTCTTACATTAGAGACGGTTCAAATATATCTATGCACATACTCTCTCCTCCACATCATCAATTAGCTGACATGACATTGTTTAGAGATAGCTTATACACTGCTGAGGTAGACTGTTGTACATGCTCTAAATTATCATTCTTTCTTGCTGCATTGGGTTATATATTCCTTAAATTTCTATAATTAAACTTCGAGGACTCGTAGGAGGACTACCGCACTCCCGAACCAAGATGAATTAATTAACATTCTTAGATGACATCTTTACCCACTTTTCTAGATACTATGTTGATTTAATTTGAAAATGTGGTCTCTAAGTTTTTTTCAACAAGGGGATGAAACACCGATTTTCATTATCAACGAGACAACGGAAACAACCAGAGTAGCAGTGACAATGAAAACAACAAAATATCCAAACATTGCTTAACTACTAGAAAAAACACTCTCCGGAACCTTGACGACACATGAAACTTTAAGCCTTATAGATATACACCAGAGTTTTCGCTAAAATACTCTACCAAGCTGAAGATTATTACAACTAGGATTGGCACAGACAACAGCCTTCAGATGACAGCTTCATTTTCCAGAGATATGCTCTTTTTCAAAGTACTACAATGCGTCAACCTCCACCTATTTGACCCTTGGCCCCCCCCCCCCCCCATTTAAAATTTTCCCTAGACTTGCAACAAAAATACCCGAACAGTGGGCACAATTCTTTAAGACTTGTTTCATTTCACTTTTTTGGGTCTCTGCCCAATACTTTAAAGTTGCACACACCATATGGATGATTGATAATGGAGACCAAAGCAAAAAAACCATCAAACACAGATTTGTTTCTATTTGCCCAAATCGACCAGCACAATGCTGCAAGACAAATGAAATGCATTTTTCTTGCACCTGGCCACATACTATTCATTCAACGATAGAAATGATCAAAATCCAGAGGACTACCCTATGCTTGAATACAAGCTGAAATTACCCCCCCCCCCAACCCCAGAATGATTTAGCCACAATAGAGGAAAAGAAAGGTGATTAGTTGTTTCTATATTATTCAAAAAACAACACCTAGGATCTCCACCCCAGTTTCTCTTCTTCAAATTTTCTCTAGTAAGGATAGATTTCCTGAGAGCTAGCCACATTAAGAGCTAAAAAGAAAAGTGGCATTTTGGCTTTCCACACATGTCTATAATCCTTATTTTCAGCATCAGAATAAATGTTATTATAAAGAGATTTAACAGTGAATAAACCATTTTTTCTAATCTCCATCTAGCAATATCAGGGCCTCTGCCCATTTGAATAACCTCAAATTTCTGAATGAGTAAATTACACTAGCGCTTCCTAAACTATTACCCGATTCTCATCTATGTCCCCAAACTATGAAATTGCAGATCTAGGCCCCCAAACTTACTAATTGTACCACATATGTTCAAATCTCCAGAACCCGCATTAAACCTTCCGTGGCATGCTGACTGTGCGATGACGTGGACCCGACATGTGGGGCCCACAAGTCAGCCCCATCTCTACTTAATAGAGAAACGTTATGAATTTCAAATTCCTAGCAGATGTAATATCATGTTTTAAACAAATTATATTATCATCTGCATATTGCAAGATGGATACCCCTCCATCTTATAACATATTAGGGACCAGACCGATCACATAATTGTGCTACTCTGATCATCTTAGAGACATAATCAACAACCAGATTGAAGACAAGTGGTGACACGGGGTCCCCCTGTCTGACCCCTTGTCCACTCTGAAAATAAGGTCTAGAAACATTGTTGATTTTCATATTGAAAGTACCACCAACAACCACTTGTTTAATCCACCCAACCATCTTTGGATGGAAACCCCTAATGATGAGCATTTGGAAAAGAAAACCCCAATCCACTTTATCATAAGCCTTTTCAAAATCAAGATTTAAAAAATACCACAATCACGACTATGTTTTACAGAATGCATAATTTCATGTAAAGTCATAATCCCCTCAACAATATATCTGTTTTTCAAAAATGCGTATTGTGTATCTAAAACAGTTCTATTGAGAACACTCTTAATTCTGTTAGTAAGCACTTTGATGAAAATTTTATAAAGACAATTCACTAAACAAATAGGCCTGAAGTGCAGAACCATAATAGCATCTACTTTTTTAGGTAAAAGGATAATTTGACCATAATTAATCATGTCAACCCTCAAGTTGTTGTGATAAAATTCACAAAAGACATCATCATGCCATCCTTTATAAAGTGGCAGCAGGATTGATAGAACTCAATAGGGAACCCATCTGGCCCTAGTGACTTATTAGTACCCATCCCAAAAATAGCCTCTTTGACCTCCTCCTCCGAGAAAGGTTTAGTAAGATCAAATTTTTCTAGGTCACTCACTTTTTCATTATCCTCTTAAATGTCAGAAAACTGCAACTTGTTCTGAACACCATCAAGTTTAGCAAAGAAAATTTAGTAAAAAGAAGTGGCGACATTCACTGCGTCCTCTTTATGAGCTACTTGGTCATTATATTGAAGAGTCAAGATGATGTTCTTTCTCCTACAACCATAAGCAATTTGATGGAAATATTCAGTATTTGCATCATCTTTGAGGTGCCGATTTTCATGCGTCCTCGCATGCCAATATGTTTTTGCCCTGCTCATGAATTTGTTGAATTTTCAAGAGCAACTTGATTTTACAACTAACATTCTTCAAATTGATTCCAAAGGTCTCCTTTTCATCAAGCACCCCAAGTTTATTAATGATCTCCTCTTTGATTTTCTTAACTATACCATAAAGGTTAGCTCCCCAACCTTTTAGGAATTTTTTAACTCTTCTTAATTTGATTAAAACAATGTCAAGTATGGAATTAGCGACTATTGGTTTATTCCACACCTGATGCACTAGATCACTAAACTGATCATGTTTGATCCAATTCAAATCAAATCGAAAACCATTGATTTTTTTAACTTTCGTATTGCCAAAAGCAAACCAGATAGGATTGTGATCTAAAAAACATATAAGAATTTTAACTATATTAGAAAGAGGGAAATCCTTTTCCCATTCATTATTGACTAACACTCTATCTAGCTTAA
The DNA here is from genome assembly GCA_005191435.1 of Raddia distichophylla. Taxonomy (NCBI): domain Eukaryota; kingdom Viridiplantae; phylum Streptophyta; class Magnoliopsida; order Poales; family Poaceae; genus Raddia; species Raddia distichophylla. The sequence goes on along the minus strand of SPJY01034035.1, from coordinate 18,956 downwards.
CTAAAATGGGGTTTGCCTGATTATTAGTCCATGTAAAACCACCCCAGTAAGATCCAATTATAAGTTTTAGCGAATCAATGATGTGATTAAAACAACCAGCAAAATGATTACCAACTTTACCTGAATTATTGTCACAAACAAATCTCACCAAATTGAAATCACTTCCCACAATCAAAGGGCACCAATCAATATTACAGAAAGAAACCAGTTCAGAAAGGAAAATAAATTTATAAATATCGTGTGGAACTCCATAAACACTTATTATAGAAAGTTTACACTCCCAATCCGGAAGAAAATTACCTTTCTTAACTCCCAATCCATCAAATGTATCAAGATTAATACCACAAAGAATACTACTAGATGTACCAATCGATTCAATGCAATGCCAACCGAAGTTTCTGGATTTGTCAATTTTTCTAAAATAACTGTCAGAAAAAGAAATTTTTTTGGTCTCTACCCCAGGTAATCCAGCTTATGCTCAAACATCAGCTCTCTGATGTAGGTATGAACCCCCTTTTTGTTCAGACAGCTACAATTTCAGAAAATTCATTTGAAATTATTATTTTTTTTTTTGTTTCTACCCCTTGCTGGGCAAGCAGCTACTGCTTTCCAAAAACTTTCCTTCAATCTTTTCTAAAAAAAAAACTTTCCTTCAATCAAGATTATTGTCTCTACTATTCAAATTATTACTTTTAGCTACCTTTTAGTTTCCTCTGACTTTTAGACACCACTCTGGGAAAGCACTCATCAGGCCTTAGTTCAGATTTACTTGAAGATTGCATCCAATCGATCATTTCCAAGGGACCACCGTCCTTATAAACATTCTGATCCATGATAATCTAAGTTTTTTTTCTCATCATCCTCTTTTTTTTAATATAATTCCATTGTAGCAAATTATAATTCCTTTAAAACATCAAAAGACTCCTGGTCATCATATATTGTAGCCCCAACCTTATTGGCCAAAGATAACAGACTATCATAACTAATTAAAGGAAAAGAGTTATTATGTGTAACACTAAGATTACCTTCAAGATCCTTTTCTTTAAAGCTTAGGTGCCTTTCTAACAATAAGGGTACTTCTACCCATCAGTCTCTTACTTCTTCTGGTAGGCATCTACTCTCTAGCAGCGTAAACAAGCATGTTGCAGCCATTATCTCTCTACAAAGAACTAACTGAATCTACCACATAACTACTAACAAAGTATCTTTTCCCACATATTGGGTGACATGCAACCAGCTAACTCTTTTCATTTGAGTTTATCAATACAAGGAAGGTCAGTATGATCCAATGATTGTCCCATTAGCTTGTCGTCCACAAATTCCTCAATCTGAACCTGAGAAATATTGGATAAAGAAACAGACTTTTCTTGCTCACCCCCTTTGGAATTACCAACACTTAGTGTAGATTTGTTATTAATGGAGACCCCAATGCTCTCAACACTTCACATTGATTAAAAGATTTTAACCATGCAAAATCAATATGACTGAGAATGCTCTTAGGGAAGTACATGAACCCCTCATGAAGCCCAAAAGAGATACTAGGACATCAGTCAACAAGGGACCTCAATAATAACAATGACTGACCTTTCCTGGCAGCCAAATGTTCTTCAACCTCATTTTGCAACAGATCATTTTCTTCCATATTTATGCTGTCATAGCTCTTGTGTTTACTGGTTGTGCTCCCTTTTTCACTGGTTTGATTTGACTTGCTTACTTGAGTATTGGTAGCACTTCCTTTTGTCATTTCTTTAGGAACCTGCACTGTCTTTTGTTTCTTAGGTATACTTGACTCTCCTCCATCCTCAGCCATAACCACAACACCATCATCAGGTAATATATCATCTACCTCTATCCCTTCAACCTCAAAGTAAAATTCATGTAATGCCTTTTCAATCACACCTTCCACTGCTTCAGGAAATGATGTGGCATCTCTCATAGACACTTTAATTCTAACATAATCTAAGTTTTTGAGGCTATCCATATCCACATATGTTGTCACACTAATCATGGAGCCTATAAAGCAAGTCACCTAAAAAGTTCTCCTCCTCCTTGGTATATTTCTGACTTTAATCCACACTTCTTTAAGATAACCCAAAAACTCTTCCTCCTTATTCCACGGTGAAAACTTAAGCAGAGTTAAACAGGACTACATCTGCATATTGGGGAACCTATATATCTTTTCAACCTGTTGGTGATTGATAAGCGGCCCATCTTGAGATTGGCCTTGGGCCGCTTCCGTACCGGCCCACCACGCCTGCACAAGGTCCAAAAGGCCGCCCCTGGCCGTATTCGAGGAAGCATCTAGTCCGCCAGGGTCTTCCCCGGGCTTGACCGGGTCAACCACACTCCCCTAAAGTCCTTTCCAGGAGCATGGCGCACCTCCCGGGCTATCCGTAGCCCGGGAGAGGGTCCCTCGGGCAGTTTGCCTGGCTGTAGGCAGGCGGACAACTGTCATTTCCCACCACACTTTCCCCAGCCTTGACGGGGAAGAACTGTGTTTCCCCGGGAACCCGCAGCCCGGGGAGGAACACGCGAGCAGCTCTGTTTTTTGTTTGCCTCCCCTTGGCAGGCGGCGAACGGTTGTTACGCTACGCGATGCCAACAACGGGCGGCGCGAGGCTGGCTCGGTCCAGTCAAATGCTATATTGGGGATAAAGGGAAAGTGCTTTCTCTCTAAAGCGCGATTCCTTCCCGTATCGGCATATCGAGACAAACACGTGTCCTGTACTAACCCGAACAGCTTCTCCCTGCAGACCCCGGATCAGACAGAGCCCCGGAAGGAGACAAGAACATCGCCACTAAAGCAAAGACTGGCGCGGGTCCCACCGGATCGGCTCCGGGCGACCCGGGCGACTCGCCACGCCTATAAAAGGGAAGGCCCCGAACCAGTCGAGGCCAGGTGATTCAGGTGTTAACAAGTCATTCAAGCCACACGCGCGTCCGAAGCTTCCTCAGCCGTAGCCTTAGTCCTTAGCCACCATCGTTGTAAGCTCGGGATCGGTGCCTTCAAGCCCGGTCGCGGCACCTCTTGTATTGTTTTCCACCATATAATCAACAAGGCTCGAATACAGCTATTACCCGGCAGTGGAGGCTCTAACCAGGGTAAATCGTTTGTGTCTTCGTAGTTTGTATTCCTTTCTTCTTTCTTCTTCCCCCTTTCCTTCTTCCCATCTCCGTACGAAGGACCCGTACCCGGGTCATCAAGTCGCACCAGGCTTAGTCCGGGAAGATCGCGCAGCCTGAGCCCCCGCAGGCTCGGCTACCACCTGGGCTGCTGAGAAGGGTTGTCGTTGGGCCTCACACCAACTACAAATTCGTCTGCCGGTCCGTGGACCCGCTGCTATTCAAGAGCGCGATTCCCAGACACCGACACAACCTCCTTGATGTTAGGGAACTGCATGATGAATTGCTTGTCACACATAGCAGATACCTCTCCATTCCATTCAGGCCCAAAATAATCCTTAAATTCATCAATCAATTCCTCAACTGACGTATGACCTTTTTCTACACTACCACCTCAGAGCATTCATTCTGTTTGTCAAAGTCCTCTACCTAAATATCTCATATAAGAAAGAACCCTAGAGCCTCACACTGACATCCACATAGAGGAGCCACAAATTCCTAGGATTTTCTTTCAGAGCATCTCCTTGCCATATGACCATCTTGTCCACATGTAAGACATTTGATAGAAAATTGAATTTTGCCAGCTTATGCCCCTTCTGGCCACAACGAAAGCAATTACCACCATCCCTCTCATCCTTTTTACCAACAATTTGATCAAAGCTAGTAGAAACATCAATAGGCATACCTCGGTTGTTCAGTTGAGAATTCTTGCGATGCCATCCTTGAGAAGTCTATGGATTCTCAACATTTGGTGGTACGCTTCCTCCATTAGCCGAACCAATTGATTTACCACGCCAATCTTGCAAAACCCCAGCATGATCATCCACTCTGTTTGACAAAGTCTTCCCTTTTTGGAACTGCTGAGACAAGTGCTGGGAAACGGGTAGGCTAGGCGAGCGCAAAATTAAATTTTCTACCACGAATCACCCAGGAGCACATGCAAGTAGAGGATCACAGATCGTTACCCTTGATGCGCAGATGCAGCGGAAGCAGTTCCTTGCGCGTGGAGGAAGTAGATGTACTCGCCCAGATCACCGCCGAGTGCTCACCCATCCTCGCCGAGTGGTTCCCGAGTGGTCGTCGGTGTTCGCCGAGTGGTTGTGGATCGCTCTTCGAATGCTCGTCGATGTCTCACCTGTGTTCGCTGACGATCCAACCGAACAGCGCATTCGCGTACGGCAGCGCCTCTAGTGGTATCCACACGTACCGAGCAGGAACGCCTCATGGGGTGTGCTAGCACCTCGCCGTGCAGCTAGGGTTTCTGGAGAGCAAGAGGGGCGCGCGATGGCTAGGCGTGGTGAAGGCTCAACTCATCTAAACACGCCGCCCCTATGCCTCTCCTTATATAGTCACGCTAGTGGGCTTCGGTCCGCTAGGGTTTCTATCTCCTACGTAGATCATATCCACACACAAACCCATTAAACAGTTCCAGCCCACTAAGTGTGTGACCCGTTAGGTTCAGTGCAAGCCGGCGGTGGATCCGTAAACTCGTTTCCAATCCACCGATCAAAAGAGGTACCTAGCAGTACGTATTGACCCCCGAATGCACAGAATTATTATTCGGCTAAACCTTGATACACTCACATACCGATCCCTTTGCCACCCGATACCAATCAAGCTTAAGGCGAGATGCGCGTCACCCTTGTTAATAGCTCGACCAATTCACTCGGCAGTGGATAGATACATATCATGACTAACTCCTTAGTCATATTAGCACGGTCGTGCGTTTTTCTTATCCATCCACACGAGGGGCCCAGAGGTATCTCTCCTGTTATCTAGGAGGGGCAAATTCCATCTTGATCATCACACCCCTGGCTATATATCGTGGCATACCCAGTAGGCACCTTTATAACTACCCTGTTACGGTGTAGCGTTTGATGATACCAAAGTATACGAGTCAACACGCTGGGCATCCATGACAATCTCAGGTCTAATGACCATATAGGTATACCACTCGAGACTATACGCTGATGGAACTATAAGAGATAACAACTCACAGCGTCTCGGAGTAGGTCTGTCCGACTGCCCATGTTCTCAAACATGCGTCCATCCGATTGGTTTGATATCTCTATATCTATGTCATGTGAAACATTACCATCAACCAATACGTATGCTGATCAAATCATAACCGCTCCGCCTCGTAATGATATGGATCAGTGACACGTTTAGAATAAAGTCATATAACAATGTGTTTCACAATCAAGTCATACCCATTGAACAAAGTCATGACATTTATTCAGGGAACCGATAAACAACGTTATCATATGTGCATGAACAAAGACGTGGTACAATCATCACTATGATTGATTGTACGCATATCCCTTTCAACAAGCTCCCATGCCCTGAATTCAGATTGATCCAAGTAGAGCTTTGCGAATCGTACCTGCCACCATGACTCCCTCCCCATGAGTTTGTGGGGGCGCCATCCCTCTTTCCAGCCACTGCCGGTTGCTCCCCCATCAAACCACTTCCCATTCCAACCTTCACCTCGCCCACCCCCAAACCAACCATACCTTCCTTGAAAACATCCACGCATCTGGCCTCTACCAAATGGATTCCACCATCCTCCTCGAAATTGGCGATCGCCTCTCGCATCCCCACCACCCCGCATACCACGATGAGTTTCCATAGAAGGAGGCGTCACCTCAACCTCAGCAAATCGCCTCCAATCGCCATCCACCGTGCCTCGCTAGCCCCCTCTAGAGGAAGCCAGAAATGGGTGAAGTGGCGGCACACATCGAAATAGGGAAGTATCTCCTTCCTGTAGCTAGATGGTTTGATCGGATATTCTTTCTATCGAGACCCGGTGCGCCATGGGCCCCATCCTGACCTCGCGCACCGACCTACCGCGAAAAGGAAAATTTGCTCCTCGACCCTGTTGATTCCATGGCAATCCCTTCACCGGAGAATTCGTCGGAGATGTCGGAGTCGCCGACGATGAAGCCGTCGTTGAAACCGCATTGAATTATTATTACTTGGCCCTGACCCGTGAGGGCTATTCATTTCGCTACGTGCTATACGTATTTCAGAAACCCATATTGCTGTTGTAGGCTCTGCTCAAGTCTGGTTCACATGATAAAAAATCGAAACGGACTAAAATTGAGCCCACATGTTGTGCACCATATTTAAAATGGGGAATTCATAACACGTCCCAAAGTTAAGACTCCATTCACAATATGCCCATTTTTGTAACCCACAACTCTTTAGTTAAAATTGTAAGATTAAGGCAACAACAAATATTCCTTCGAGAATTTTAAAAGAAACTCGAGTCCAAATCTATCACATGTTGGTTCGTGCTAACGTGTTTTTATGGCAAATTTCTAACTCGGGGAGAGAGCAAACTGCAGACCGGTGCGGCGGCATCAGCAGCAAGTAAAAGAGGAGAATAGAAATTGTGCCGCGATGCCATTCCAAATGCTAACTGACAAAGCCCTCTTTGCACAGCGTCATTCTCGGAGTCATCGCTTCCGTCCTTCTGACCCATCGACCTGCCTTGGAAGTCTAAAACTTTTTACTCTCGCAAGTCTCACTTCCTTGCGGTTGAGCCGTTTTTAATTCGTCCAGTGCTGGTGGTAGTATATTACTCCTACGTGTCTAGTAGCATGCGTAGCCCAAAGAAATGATTTACGGAGCATATACTTATGCAACGTATGTACGTGAGAGGAAGACGACGTCTGCTGATCCGAAGATCGTGTCTTGTGTTTGGAAAATTATGAAATCTAATCTAAAATATTGATCTCACCGTCCAGTATCCCGATCGCCGATGCATGCGTTGCTGGACCCACCATGCAGGCACCTCACTATTTGTAACATTTTTTTACTAATGCTATGCTGCTTTACTATTGGACGCCACTGATAATTTAATGTAGATCGCATTTATTAGCAACCTACATATGGTTTAATCTTCCCCTAGAACCACGGGAAAAAGAAATACTACCACGTAAATGATGAACATGAGTTTTTCGATCTCTGCTCGCAACACTTGAAAGTGCACAGTGAGATTGGTACATTTTTTTTTTAATCTTGAATCAACGCGTTTTGAACCAGGCGTGATCTCACCTCGCGGTTCTGCCTGTTTGAACGGGACCCCCAAAACCCAGTTTAATTACAGAATTAATTTGCATTAAACTCCGGGCATCAACGCAAGGCCGCGCAACGCAACAGTGGAGCCCCTTTGAAGTCAGTGCGGGGGCGGAGCAAATGGCAAGCAGCGGCAGGTAGCGCCCCCATGTTGTGCGCTTGGCCGGAGGCCGCGGTGCCAGGGTGCCAAGCACCGGACGCGGGACGCGAACGGGGGGCGATGGGGACGAACGCAAGCGGCCAAACCCGCGCGTAAACAAGGCTCGCGGCTCGCCTATTATAGACGCGTTGCCCTTTTTTTGGGCATCCCCAAGCAAGCGGCAAGCCCCGGATCTCCCCAGCTTTTTGTTCGTGGATCCGCTGGGTGGCTGATCCGCGGCCGCCCCGCCGTGCCCTTCTCCCAGAGCGCTCAGCTGGTCCATATCTTTTTCTTCCTCAGGTACGGCGGGTCGGGTTATTCCGGGGTGGCGACCGCGGGAACGACAAGCTTGGCGTATAGGCCGGCCGTTGTCAACCGTGGGGAAATTGTCGCACGCACCCTCCCGTTTCCACCTGCACCCGACCTGTCCTCGACTGGACTATTCAACGCGAGTTAACAAAGATTTGTGCGCGCTTAGTACTAGCTCCAGTCACAAAAAAGTCGTCGTTAACTTTTGAACACGTCTTTGATCATTCATATTATTATTCAAAAATTTAGTTCAAATATGTAAAAATATAAGTCATACTTAAAATACACTTAATAATAAACCAAATCATAACAAAATAAATAATATTTATATAACTTTTTTAAATAAGACGAATGGTTAAAGGTGTGTCCAAAAGTCAACGACGACTTCTTTTTGTGACCGGAGGGAGTATATTCTGTCTATATCGGAAATGCAATCCTCTATATACGTACGGGTTCATGTGACATGACGCTCTGGCTTGCAAGTTGCAACTCAACGAGTTGCTCGTGGCGTGCTTGATTTTGGCTTGGCTAGTAGGCTAACAAACCCAAAATCCAGTTTTTTTTAGCTCAGGTCAAAAATTTGTTGAGCCAAACTTGTAAATTGACCGCTAATGGCTATAACATGTCGTCTAATCCAATGCGTTACTAACCAAGTATATATATGAACCTAAGATCCAACTACCAACCCAGCAAGATCTCAATCCTCAACCTAAAACCCTTGAAATCCAAACTCTAGGCTGTGCCTAATTATTAACCCTTCAAAATTATGCTTGTGTGCTTGTGTGGTACACTAAATAATCTCGCTGTCATAGTCAAACACTATCTCCCTTTCTCTCCACTCGCATGCTGCTTCCCTCTCTGTCGATCCCCAAAGCACATGCACCCCCTCAAGACAACTCAAAACTAGGACGTGTCCAAGTTAAGGTCTTGATTTTCTCAAACTTGACTCATTACCACCTTAGTTCTATGATCATATTTATGGCCATCGAATCTCCTTTTAAAAATTCATGCACGTTTAGTTTGACACAGGTAGATAGTGTATAAGGATGGTTTGTACGAGCATAAAAAAAAAGGATGGTACGCTGGTCATCAGTGGTCCCATGTATGGAAACACCTCGGCTAAACCAAAGGAGAGGTATATGATAGGAGGAGGACCAATTGTCTTTTCTTTTAAAAAAATCAATTGTATTGTTTTTTTCAAATGTGCTTAAAAGTTAAAAGGGTGATAGTTGTGAATGTGATAGTTGTAAATGTGCCTAGACCTCGGTTCTAGATATAGGCGTTGTATGTTTCGGCCGCGCGTTGCCGCGCGCGTCGCGCGTTCAAACGACGCGAACACAACGCAACGGCAGCTGACGCGGTAACGAACAACACCATAGATAACAGGGTGAGCCATGTTTCTGCAAGCAGCGCGCACGTGAGTACGTAGATACGGGTCCGGCTGCTGTGCACTCCGGCTGCCTATGCACCTGTGCATCCTTTAAATCACAAGCGTCGGACGAGGATCCAGCGGCAGTTGCCATTTTTCATGTACACCCCCACCAGCGTAATCTTCTGGCACAAAATCGCCAAAAACTCCCTAAGAAGCTCCAGCACAAGGTCGTCGTTCCTAGGTGAATCGCCACGTCTACCCTGGCCGCCGGCGTCCCTCGCGCCGATGTCCCTGGCCCCGGGCCTCCACCGGTGGCGTCCCTCATCTCGGAAGTCGGGGCCGCTGCCGCCATTGCCATCGGCCTCAGTTCGGCCAAACTTCTGGGGCAGCTCATGGAGGAGCTCCTCTCGTTGCTAGATTAGGTGGAGGGACAGCCGGAGCAGCGATGGAAAAATTCGATTTTTGTGCTTGCCTTAGCAGCGATGGGGGGATTCTAGGTGATATACTCCAGAAAGCTCTTGGCAAAGAAGCCTTGGGCTTTGATTGCCAACATCCTGAAGCCTCACCGACGAAATACCTCAAGATCCACGACATGGACACAAGCGCAGCAATTCAAACGTCAGTGAGGGGTGTACATGAAAAAATGGCAGCTGCCGCTGGATCCTCGTCCGACGCTTGTGATTTAAAGGATGCACGGGTGCACAGGCAGCCGGATTGCACAGCAGCCACACCCACGTAGATACTCATCACGAAATGAGACGATGAAGATGTGTGCGCGCACGTAGTACGTAGAGCGAAGAGGTAGAGGCGTAGAGCTGCATGCATACGGCAGGACCATGGCGAGGGCTGCAGTCCACGGCGATGCTTCCATTGGACCCCCGCACTGGCGCTGTAAGCATCGCTGCGGCCCTGAACCTTCCCTATTGCCACGTTCCTTCACCTCACTCGCACTCTGACAAAGCCAAGCTATCCAGCCCAGCACACCAGCGCCCCTGCTACAGCGCTCTCCTCCTCCCCCCGCGCGGGCATTAAAAAATCGCGGCCGCAGCATCGCATCGCAGTCGCAGGCAGCCGCAGACACGCCCCCGCCTTGGCCGCGCGACCCGTACCCCCCTCCCACGCTGCCACTCCACCTGCCCTCGCTCGCCTTCCTCCTCGCGCTCACGGGCTACTGGGCTAGCTCCCCGCACGCAACGCCAGCGCCACCACTTCCGTCGTTGGGCAGCCTCCGTCCACCTTGCTCTGCCGGCGTGCGTGCGCGCCCGCGTCCTCGGCTCGTGCCCGGGGCGTTGATGAAGCCGGCGCGCCGTGGCGGGGGTGCGGGTCCATCGGCGCGGCCGCTCCTCCTCCTTCTGCTGCTAGTCCTGGTGGTCGCCGGCAGCCAAGGCGCGGCGGCCATCCGCGCGGCGCCGCACGGGGAGGCGCGAGGCGAGGCCACGAGCCACCTCCGCGGCCGCGGCGCCGTGAAGAGCGACGCAATGCCGCTCGTGGGGATGCGGCCGGTGCCGGCGGCGGCGGCGGAGGAGGAGAGCAAGCGGCGGATCCCGAGCTGCCCGGATCCGCTCCACAACCGGTGACCATGGCTACGATGCGTGCGCGCGCTTCGCTGTCCTCCACGCCGCTCATGGATCGCCGATCAAACTTTTGTCTCGTTGCTTGCTTGCTTCTCTGGTGTTTTTTTGCCCCTGTAATTAGTAGATTCCGGGTAGGGCTTTGTATTGGAAGAATCTCCGAATCCAATCCTCCTAGCTTCTGGTCCCGGACGAGGGGAGGGATCGAGATTCTTGGCATACAAAGCCCTCCCCTGGCCCTGCGTACGCGCATGCCTTACCACTTCGTTTTGGGTTACAACTACATCCACATGTTACTGAAATCAAAAGATCTACTAGATGCGGAAAAGCTACATATTGTCGTATAGACTGTCTTTCCCTTCGTCAATATGTGAATCCACTTAATTTAGCATGTGTGACAGACAGACTTGCATTGCATGATCCACCTTCTCATTTGAGAAATTTCTCCCCTTTGGTGCTACTGTTTCTTTACTCTTTCTATGCCGCTTGCAGCCTCCCTAGTCAGAGGGGAGTGTCAGCGAGGTGGTCAGTGTTGTTGTTGCCGCTAGCGCTGTTGCCGCTAGCGCTCTCGACACGGCATTAAATGCGCAGCGTGATCCGTATGTCCGAAAAGCCGCGAGACCCAGCTACGCCGGCGACTCTGCGAAGCGAGGGGACGGGCGGTGATGGAACGGCCGGATGGACGTCCGGTGCGCATGACGTGATGCCCCGCCGCCCACAAAAGGTGGTCGTTTCTTGCTTGCGTATATGCTAGGGGTCGGAGAAAAAAATACCAGAAAAATTTGACCGAAGAAACTAATTTTTTATTATTATTTGGTATTCGGTTTGGTTTTAATACGCAGAAAACCGTAATAGTCGGTTCGGTTGGTTTTGGTAGAAACATAAAAAAACCGAGAAAACCAAACTACTGTCGGTCATTCGCGAGGTAAAGCCTATCAGACCCAAATATCCACCTCTAAACAGGCAAACCCTAACTCCACCCCTCGTCTCCGTCTCCGCATGATCGCGCGCCTCTCCTCCACTATGTCGCCTACCTTCGTGCCCCTATCCGCCGCGATTGCGCCGCCATCCTCCCCAAAGGCCTAGAGCCATCGCGCCGCCATCCTCCCTAAAGCCGCCACCGCGCCGCCATCCTCCGCGACGCCTGCACCGCTTCGCCATCATCCCTGACATCAGCCACCGCTTTGCCATCGTTTGCGATCTTCCCGACGCCGCCACGCCAGCCACCGCGCCGATCCTCCACTACGCAGGCCACCGTGCCGACATCTCAACGCCGTCATGCCGACCACGGCTCTGCCATCCTCCCTGATGCCTTCAAGACATTTTACTGCAACTTGTTCCTGCTACTTCTGTAATTGTGACCACGTACTAGATCCGTGTTGCTTTTGTAATTAACTTGTAATTAGGAGAAATGGAATGTGATTGTGAGAATTGCAATGTAATTGTGAGAAGTGGCATGTAATTGTTGGAATTAGCTTGCAATTCCCCGGTCAAGAGATCTCTGTGCATCGTGAGACCTAGAATGCTGAGTAATAAAAAGTCATTTATGTGACAACTTCATATTAGATGGCATTGCTTCTGCTTATGTTTGCTCATCTAACATGCATACCAATCAAGATGCAACACCGTCGTCGTCGTGGTGGGCGGCGTCGAGTTGGGTGGAGAAATGGAATCGCGGCCGTCATTGAGGTGGGCGGCATTGTGGTGCGGTGATTGTGGTAGGCAGAGCCGAGTCGGATGGAGAGAGGGAATCGCGGCCGTCGTCGTGGTGGGCGATGCCGTGGTGCGGTCTTTGTGGTGGGCGGCACCGAGTCGAGTGGAGAGGGGGAACCGTAGCCGTCGTTGGGGCTAAACGTCGGCCACCACCGCGCGCACTATGGTTGTATCGATCCATGCGAAGCGACGGAGAGCAGATGATTTGGCGCCGGTTATGGGGTGGGCGCGGTTCAGCAGCAAAATAACCGAGTGGGAGAGCGCCCCGATCTGGGCCTTTGGAAGCGGATCGCATGGCTTTGGTTGCAAGTTTGCACTTTTGCATGAATTAACTGGTTTGCACCAAATATTTTGCCATCTTTAAATACTATCATATTTAAAATGAGCTCATGTTCTATATTGTGTACACATCCAACAGGTTCTCTAAAAACGGATGTCTATAATATATCTCTCATATTTTTATCCTACACCTCAATTAACTCCAATCACTATATGTTTGTATAATACGTTGCCTACAAGGAAGAACGTCGTAGACTATTCCCCCCAAATCTTCCTTCGTCTATAGACAACATCCCCCAAATCGAACAAATCAATTCCCCAAATCTACCAAATTGCTCCTCCTCAATGGACGAAATCCCCTCAAATCTGCCATCTAATTGCATCGCAATCACCAATGCCCCCGTTGAACCACCAAAACAAACGACACAACACAAGTCAAAGTGGTTTACCTTTTATTTAGTGACATCTTCTTCGATACCAAGGTCCAAAACAAACGACACATGACTCAAATTGAAGTGGTTTACATTCGATTTGGTGACCTCTCCGACACCAACGACGACGCAAATTGTGTAGACGCCACTGGACGGAAGAACTCCGAGGGGCCGTCGCTGGTCGAGTTGGGCCTCCTCAAATCTGAACGCCTCTGGGTGACTCCTCTGACTTCTGTTGTCGCCAGAGATGACGCCGCACCCCTTATGCCACCCTGCACCTTCGCCTGCTCGTCGTTCCCTCACCTGCGTGCGGGAGATTGGTGGTTGGACGCTGCGGGGATAGGGTGCCTCCACAGGGTCTCCAAATTTGGGGAATAAGCTGTGAGTCTTTATCGCTATTCAGACCATCTCCAAGGGCATTGCTTCCCGGTGCTGAGTTGCTTCGCAATGAAAAAAAATCCCATGACGAGACCGCCGACGCCGCTCCAAGGGCGTTGCTCCCTGGAAGCAAATCCCTTCTCGTCGGAGAGAGAAACCCTTCGCGTCGGGATCCTTTCTCCATTCCCTTTGTGCGCAAGGTTGCTGGTTAGAAGCAATGACGGGTGAGTCACTCGTTTGGGCGGAAGGTGGAAGAGGGCAAGGGAGCCACGACGCAGGCGGTGAGGTCAGTCCGTGTAGAGGCGGCGGAAGCAGCGGTGGGCATATCCACGCTCCGGCGACCGACGACGACTCGGAATCGACCAGGTGCAGCGCCTACGCACCGCCGACGACCGTGGAAAGACAAGTTCTTCCATTCAAATCCACCCGCACTTCAATCCTGTTGCATGTAGAACGATTTACAGCGCGGATTCGCGTCGATCTATGGTGTACGTAGGTGGATGTTGCCGTTTTTTTAGATTTTGGAAAGGTTGGGACCGATTAAGATCTGGGGGCGATTTGGGGCCGATTTGGGGGCAGTGTGCGGACTGTTTGGCTGCGATTTGGGGGCAAATACCTCGGAAGTGATCATAAATATGCTGAGGGAACAATCTCCAAGCTAGTTCGTCACATTCAACTTGTTGAACAAATTTAGTGCGTATTTTTTTGTATGGTTATGGCTGTGAACAAATTCAACCTGTTGAACAATCTCCAAGCCAACCTGATTAGTTACCCATCCATCCACTGTTTTTGTATGCTTATGGCTATGAGCATTGTCGGTTGCATTTGTCTTGATCCAGTGGGTATATGCGAAGATTGTGGATTATGGTTTTATCTGGTTGTGCTAAAATTGGGGATTAGGTGTTCTTCAGCAACACTTCTCATTGATTTTTATGATGGAGGTGTTGATGCAAATTTCATTCCCTCAAGAAGTGATCTATGTGCTGAGCTCTTTAGTTAATTAGACTGGATTTTGGACTTCGATGTGGCAATCAGCTAGTGGTGTCAATTTTTTTTGTGATTTTCTATAAGACAAGTGTTTATTCAGCTAATTAATCCTAATATAATTTGGCTTTTGTACTTCGACTTCACGATCTGGCCCCATGTCTGTTGTATAATCGCTGCTTGCAAAAGAAATCATTGTCATCTGGTATGACCCTATATATGTCCTAGCTAGCTAGAGATCTGCTGGTTGAACTGGAGTTTTAACTGGTCTTACCAATCATTGTCATCTGCTATGTCCACTATATATGTCAATATTAACTAAGCACCATATTAACTGGTCTTACAAAGCATGGTTCAACTGGAGTTTTATCATTGTCCACTATATCATTGTCAATTTTTGTTGTGATTTTCAGTGGCTACATGTGACAATCTCTTTAATATTATAATTGATTGTAGTCTATGCATTCACTTGTTCTTTTGAGCTTTAAGGACTAATGAGAGAAACAACACCGTACTGCTGTATATCAAGTTGGCAGATTATGCATAGATAGACTAGATTTGTAGTAGAACCAGTACTGAAGCACGCTTTGACAGTAGAAATAACTATAAATTCTTTTTCGGTCTTATGTAGAAGCGCTCTTAAGAATTGGTAATTTAGGATCCACCCATCATGGTTCATATTCGGTCTTATGTAGATGGACTCCAAAAAACTTGTCGCATCTCTACGCTCGTTGCAAGAAGCGGTGGACCTGGAGGCTCTAGCTCTTAAGAAGGTTGTTGGCGACAACTTCCACCCTGGGACCTCACCTATGGCCATTGAGATGAACCGAGCTCTGATGGAGGTGGAAGAAATTGCCACTCGACTTGAGCAACTCTCCTTCGAGGCATTGACGGTCATTGATGAATCAAACAAGGCGACTGATGTTGTTGCTTCTTCATCTGCAGTCCATCAGAATGCGATGCATGTAGATGGTTCTTTTAATGTTGAACCCGAGGAGCAATTAGCTACTGTCGTCGTGCCTCCAGAGGAAGGAACTTCAGAGGACTACTCCTCAGATGGCATTAATGGTTGGGAATCTGATCCATCGTGGCATCTTTCGTAGGATTTGGGTTTACTAGAGGTTTCATGGGTTTAGTATCATGTATTACCGGGGTTGTTTGAACTATTTGCATTGCCAGTTCTGCAGACTTATGTAATGTTGGGTTGTTTTGCACTGCTTTGTAATGTAATGTTGGGTATGAACTGATTATGTACTAGTTTGGACCAATTATGAAATTATGTACTGGTAGTCTCCAATTATGATTTTTACAAATCCATTACCTTGTGTATGTATGTACCGTGCTGTATGATAGTACTTTGTATAATTTTTATGTGATTGTTCTATGTAGGGATAGCATGGATCCCTTTTTGGCAAGTTTGCTCGAGGAAGGAGTGCAACACATATCTTGCTATGGTTCCACTGATTCTAGAGACTTTGTTGATGTTGAAGTCACTGGGCAGAGCAGCCCATTGTCTGTTGACGAACATGTTGCCACCCAACCTTCGGTGATCCTAGCATTGGTCAGTTTAGCGCTGACTCGAGTGGTTCATTGAGGGCTGAAGACAGTTCAGGGAGTAGGGGCAGAAAGAAGAAGAGACCTGCACCCAAGACCGGACGTACTTGTTGGGATCCTGAGGAGGATGAGTTGTTAGTGTCTGCTTGGCTTAATGTAAGCTTGGATCCCATTGTTGGTAAGGATCAGTCTTACGATTTGTATTGGGGGCGCATCAGTAAGTATTATAACTAAAATAGGACACCCAGAATGAAGAAGCGTACTATCAAGAGTGTAATCCGTCATTGGCAAGGCCTTAGTGCAGATGGCAGTAAGTTTGCAGGCTACATGAAGAAGGTTGACAGCCTCCATGCGAGCGGGACCACCATCGAGGACAGAGTAAGTCTTATTAGCATGTTAGTTAATATCTTCGCAGTGTTGAATGGACTTTGCAAGTTTGCTCGATATAATCATTTGGTATGTTGCTTGTGTGTGTGCATATTGGAGAAGCCATGAAGATGTTTAAGGAGGTTGAAGGGAAGACTTTCGGATTCCTCCATGTGTGGCCACTGCTAAGTGAGCACCCCAAGTGGTGTTCTTTTCTGTCCTCAAAAGACAGAAGACCAATGCCATGGCCTCGCCGGCAGGGAGCCTAGCTGGAGGATCACCACATTCCAATAGTGGGGCCTCGCACACTACTCCAGTCTATCACTAGGTCTCATGCCTCCCTCTTAGCCATGCTCGCCAAGACCTTCCATCATCGTCGTTGTCCCTTCCTTGCTGCTAGCCTGGTTTCACGTGGTTTCATATAATTTTATCATATGGAACATTAATTACGTATGTTTTTCATGTGGTTACATGTAGTACCACGTAGTTTCATTTGGTGGTCCCACCGTCAAAGTGTGGTTTCACATGGTTTCATCATATGGCCCTGTTGACACCCAAATTTGGAAGAAAATCGGATATTCAGAAAAGGCCGAATATGTTGAAATATATTGGGCTGAATCGGATTTGGGCCTTGTTGATGAAGGAAAGAATACATGACAAAGAAGCCGATGAAGACAAGACTTCGGGAGAGATACGATCCGATCGGAGGCATGACCCAAAAACAGTTCGTATCGGTATCGATATTGTAATAGTATAAATAGGGATTTAGAGCCTCGTAGAAAAGGATCGAATCAACAATCAAAACACAAAACCCTTTTCCGAACCCGATCGACTTCGTCGAGAGGCTTCAAACGCAGGTAGAGCTATCTCGATGGGATAATCGATTCTCTCCTTGTACCCCGTATGCATGGCTGCATCATCTTGACCTCATGTATACAAACCATGTTAGACTGTCTCGGGATTTACCGATCTTTAACATGTTCTCGCATATTGCACTGTCTCGGTTTAATCGATCTGTAATGTGTGTTTATCCTGCAATACCGATTATCAAGTATTTTTGTATGCTTTCTCCTTGAATCTGATATATGCGACTGCCTCGTTAAATCGATCTTGCGTGTGTCTTGTTTAGGAGCTTGTATGCTTAAATATTTGCCGATTAGTATTGTTTTACCCTATTAGTTTTAAACCTCAGATCAGTTTATCAGTTTATACCTAGATCTAGATTTGAATACTGTCTTGGCCTGACCAATCTATTCAATCTGTCCCTTGGTTTAGTCTAATATTCTGGTTCGAAGGCTTACCGCTAATATTGTTATAAAAAATAAAAAAAAGAAACAAGAAATTTGTGATTAAGTGATTTATCTCTATTTAACTGCTCTATCGGATTTATAACCGATAGATCTTGTAATCGAGCTGTTGTATAAGCCGATTACAATAAACCTGATCTGGCTATCTCAAAAGCCGATTAGGCCTATATTACTGATAATTTTCACCTTATTGATTTACAGGTCAAATCAATTGGCACGTTTGGTTTGAGTTGCGACGCGATCACAGAATCGACGCTTCTGCACGTGTGTTCACGTTTTCGTGTCAACAGGCCCCACTATCGAAAGTATTATGCAGCGTACATGTGTGTGGCCCCAGTCATCAAGTAGGTTTCGTGTAGTATCACGTGGTGACCCCATCATCCGAGTATGGTTTATTGTGGTTTACATAGTTTCATTTAGATGTGGGCCCTACCTGATGCTTCACAATACCTAACTGATACCTATATGACACTGAATGATATTTACCGGATTTCTATACGATACTCCGTGATATCTACCTTATACTTCAGGATATCCATCTAATACATATACGATAATTCATGAAACATACGTGATAAATATATGATACTTATTGATACCTACATGATACCCCTCGAGGCATCTGATTGAGTATGAGGGGTATAGTCGAACATTGAGGGTATTGGGTTAAGTATAAGGCATATCATCGACTTGAGGTATCGGGTTAAGAATACCTAGAGCATCATCGAGTATATATCGAGGGGCATCATCATGTATCAAAAGTAATGGGTGGAGGAAAATCGTTGAGTATTAAGGGTATCATCATGTATCCGGGGCTAGTATGTTAAGGAAATCATTGAGCATCTGATTGGGTATCAAGTGCGTCATCAAGTTTTGAGGGATTAGGAGTATCATAAAGTATCAATTGAGTATCGAGGATATCAACGCGTGTAGAGCTGAGAGCAACTAATCATATGCTCCATAAGCATACGTATAATATACTACTCCCTCCGTATCAAAATATTTGACGCTTTTGACTTTTGAACAAATATTTAACCATTTGTCTTATTCAAAAAATTAGCACAAATATGTAAAAAAATAAGCCATACTTCAAATATATTTAATGATAAAACAAATCATAACAAAATAAATGACATTTGTATAATTTTTTTGAATAAGACGAATGGTCAAACGTTTGTGCAAAAGTCAAAAGCGTCAAATATTTTGATACAGAGGGAGTATAAATTTGCAAAATGCACAATGACTTAATTTATCTGCATTTGTGCTACCTAGCTACCTTCACAATAGCAAAGTGGATGCCTGCTGGAATTAGCTCATGTAGCGGGTATCGTCTTCCTCGTCTCAGCATCA